>OU898276.1:5053376-5633377 GCA_918026665.1 Diabrotica balteata
CTATTAAATCATTGTCTAAGAATTCTGTTATCTTGTTCCCTCTTCTTATGCAAAAAGTTTCTTCTGTCTTCGGGATTTGTTCTTTCTTTAGTACGATGAACAGTTACATATGATGGTACTTCAGAAAATATATTAGGAACTGCATTGTCTTTTATGGGAAATATTAACTTTTCAACGTGTACATTTCCATCTTTATCTTCTCATTGTTCAGTCCACTGTATATAATCTTCATGAAAATGTTTGGCACATACTACGGAAGATTTGGTAATTGTATAGCCTTCTCTATGAATAGAGCATAACCCAGTATACCTTCTTTGGAGATCTTTGGGAAACGAAAACATACTTTCTGCCTGTTTCGTTTTTAAAGTACTGGCATAATTGGTTTTGCTACCAGGTACACAACAATGCCAGGGCATTTGTAACAAAAAACAAAAGTATTATTATTGTTGTTTTTAGTTTACATATTTTGTAACAAGAAGCAAAAGTATTATTATCTTCATTTTGTTTTGTAGGTTATATTTATACTTGCCTTTTAAATTGTCGTTAAGAATCTTCTAAAAGTTTTAAACTTAATGAAATTTCACTTATATTAATATTTTCTAATTGATTTAAACATAATTTACAAATAAAACATTCGAGTAAAGTTAAAAAAACACTAAATTCAACAAACTTTACAAGCCTTCCTATATGAAATATTAAACAAAACAAACCACGTCTTACCACGTTAACCACGGTCGGACTACCACGCGTTGTTGCCAAATTTCTACTTCATGGCTTGGAAGTAAAGGTGGCTGTGACTCTACCATTAGAAATCTGCAAGGTTTTTAGAAAAAAATAATTTCAGATATGTACCCTTGATTAGCAGTTAAAACCGGTCTATCCTACAAAGAGGATGGTTAGCCCACTCTTGCATTCTTTTACGTATTTATGTATCGAATAATTTTGGTCTATTCCACAACTTCGTGGGTTAGCCCATTCGTGTTTTCAAATTTTTGTTATTTTTTATAATGCAAAATCACCTTACTGGAGAGATTTATGTTATAATATACGGAAATGTTGGTTAAACCGGTTTTGGTGTAAAACTTTAGGTCGTTAGAAGTGATTGTAATCTATAACTCAATTATCAACAAAATATTGGTTAGCCCACTCTTGCTCTCATAGCCTCAATTATAGTACATTCAACCAACTTATAACTCTAAACAATTAACGGAATTCGCAGAAATTCAAATCGAATTGTAAATGTTATTGTTTATTTGGCTAATAATGAATGTTTAAATATAATGGTTAACCTGCTATACAATTATTTTGCAAATAACATTATAATAGTGTACTTACTGAATATTTAAATTTATAAATCATCATCATCGTCACTAAATTCACTACTGCTATCATTATATAAATATATAATCACTGGATTAATTTCACCAATTTTATGTTCCCGGATCCATCACTCTGCTATAAATTTTTCACCTTTATTTACAGTTTTGACCCATATTTCTGGATTTGCAGTTTTAAGAGCTTCTTATCACATTTTTCTAACTGCATCGTCACTTTAACCACTGCATCCAACGTGATTATCATAATACGTTTTACATATACCGCAGATGTATTCGATGGGATTAAACGGGCAGTAATACGGCGGTAACACATTTATCACACCCGTTCCATACTGTTTTCTACCTTATTGTTATTTTTTTTGTCATCTCCATGTGTCCTTTATTTCATTTTCTAAATTCCTCTTTGCTTTTTTTAGTGCTTTCAGTTTGGCGTTCTTCCTGTTTTAAGTTTTCACCAAAGAGTAGTTGTCCTAGTCCTCAGTGTCATATATCCTTTTTTTATGTACTCGTCTCCATATCTGTAACAAAAACTTCCTCATTTGATCAAAATCTAATTTGCTAATAATAAAAAAAAAATTGCTAGAGCATTCTTTTGAGGTCTGCTATTGACATAGAGATTAGCTGGGGACCAGATCTTAAGAATACAGTGAGTGCGGAACGAATTTGAAGAGCCCTTCATCTATTTTTTTCATCGTTGCAGTCGACTTGTGACAAGGAGTATTATCTTGGCAAAAAAGACTTTTTTCGTCTTCATTTATCACAGTTTTTTCACTATTTCTTGCTTCGAAAGCACCAAGAGTGCTATATAATATTTGCTAATTGTTGCTCTTTATTTCTAAGCCAAAGTCCAGCTTTTCAAAGCAAAAACATCGCCAGTTGTGTCTTTTGTCTTTTTGACGTTTTTCACTTGCTGCTGTTGTTACAACTGACTGTCCATTTGACTTCGGACTGACGTGTAGGATACAATTTCTTCTGATACATTCAGCTTAAAACCTATCAAACAAATTTGAACGTTCGGCATAATTTGTGTCACTGCGGATACTTGTCACGTGTAACCATAACACTTTTAACAGTTTAATGTAGCATTGTTGCATTTTGTTATGAATAGTCCTTGTTATCTTGTTATTTTAGGTGGAACTAGAAGAAGAACAACTTCATTTACCGTTGAATTTATCGGACGGTGTACATAAAGGAGATAGATTATTCAGCTGTGCTGAAAACAGAGCCATTTTTGTACCCCTAGATCAGTGTAGGAAAGATTCTAGGTTCCAGGACACGCCGCCGCCCAGAGTTCACGAGGCTTCCGCTGTAGAACACAATATGGTAAGTGCAAAATATTTTTCGCTATGAAAAGAACTATTTTTTGATGAAAAAAGTCATTTTCTGTGACCTATTTATCTATACAGTGATTTTTTTGGCAGAAAACTGATTTTCGATGACCTACTTCTATCTATACAACGACTTTTTTGGTGGATAAGTGGTTTTCGGTGACTATACAACGACTTTTAATAGGATTTTCTGTGACCTATTTATCTATAAAACTATTTTTTTGTTGAAAAAGTCATTTTCCGTGACCTATTTATCTATACAGTGATTTTTTGGCGGAAAAGTGATTTTCGATGACCTAATTCTATCTATAAAACGACTTTTTTGGTGGAAAAGTGGTTTTCGGAGACCCTTTTACATTTACAACTTTTTTGGAAGCAGTTTCTTGCGTTCTTTATCTATTCGTAGAACCTAAAAGCATGCCGTTAAGCCACTACCTAATAGATTAAATCAAACAAACATCAATATGATACAAGACATTGATTGATTTAACGGGAATTTTGAGTTTTGTACCTAATTTTCAAATCAAATTTCTTTAAGGGTTGTTATAATTATTAACTATTACTTTATTGTTCTATTTCTTATCTTCTAACCTCTAAATTGGTATTTCACTACTATTTAACATTTACTATTTTTCTAATGTAACTCTGTATGTGACTTAAATGTTTTACTTTAATTTATTTAAATCTGAACGAAGACCTTTTGTGCAAATATCCGGCTTTGAAGGACCAAATTTACGTTAATTTACCATATTTACGTTTAATTTTATTAATACTCTGATTTTTCTTTAGGATTGTCCGGTGATTCCAGGAGCTGTACCTCCTTTGTGCATGCCCACCGAAGAAGACGTAGAAGCGGTGTGTGGAAAGTACAGAGGCATTCAAGGGCACCATAATTCCTGTTATCTGGACGTGACTTTGTTCGCAATGTTTACCTATACCTCTGTTTTCGATAGTATTTTATTTAGGCCTAAGAACATGTGTGATATTGATGACTACGAAGAAGTAAGTACATTTTTAGTTTCTAAATCTCTTTTATAATAACCTGCTATTTTAACACAATTTTCCTGAACCCAATCACTTTAGGGGTACGTTTCTACAACTAGAGCCATATTTATTGAATAGATTTTAACCTTGTTCATATATGTTAGTAGTACCCTTGTCATTTCATCTTATATCTTAGTTATTGTATTGCAATATTTAAAATATTGCTCATCAACTTATGAACTGTTTTTGGAAGAGTGATTAACTAGCCATTGTTTTACCAAAAAGCTGCAATAATTCAAATCTTTCAACAATAGCTCAAAGGAAAAAGTTTCCAGCAATTTTAGTTTTTGTCATTTAAAATAGGATGAAAAATAAACTGGAAGAGAAAGATTGGTCAATCATATCCCCTTTTGACAACGATTTCCGATTTGGGAGTCAGAAGATTAATAATAAAGAGTGTATTTTGCGACAAAAGCAACTATAAACACTTCTCTTTTGTATTAACCCAATTTTTTAACTTGCTTATATCAGTTTGTTCGTGTGTAAGTTTGTAATCTATTTTAAACCAACTTCCCAATGAGCTAAAGACTTGAAACTTGAAACAATATTTTCTCATTTCAGGTACAGAGGGTGTTAAGAGAAGAAATCGTAAACCCTCTTAGGAAAAACCTTTTTGTCAGCGCAGACCACGTGATGAAGCTGCGTCGACTTTTAGATAGACTGAGCAATATTTCGGGCTTGACGAGCGAGGAGAAAGACCCGGAAGAGTTTTTGAATTCCCTTCTGGCTCAAATTCTCAGAGCCGAACCCTTCCTGAAACTGAATTCAGGTCAAGAAACGTTCCATTATCAGTTGTTTGTAGAAAAAGACGCTCAACTCACCCTGCCTACAGTCCAGCAACTGTTCGAACAGAGTTTCTTGACTAGTAATATTAAACTCAAGGAAGTTCCTTCCTGTTTGATAATCCAGATGCCTCGGTTCGGTAAAAACTACAAGATGTACCCTAGGATATTGCCGTCGCAACTGCTGGACGTGACTGATGTGATAGATGGATCTCCACGAATCTGTATAGTTTGCGGGAAGTTGGCCCGGTACGAATGCAGAGAATGCTTCGACGACTGCAGCAACGCCGGTCTAGAGAGTACTGCTTTTTGTCCGGATTGTCTGAAGACAGTCCACAGGCACGAGAAACGGAAAAATCACAAACCTACGAAGCTGAACATAACCAGTGATTTTTCTTCTGTGCAGGATCTATATCCATGGCCGAGGCTGTTCATGGAGTTATTTGCTGTGATTTGTATCGAAACGTCGCATTATGTGACATTTGTTAAGTGTGGCGTAGGCCACGAGGCTCCTTGGTGTTTTTTCGATTCCATGGCTGATAGATTAGGTAAGTTTATTGCTAATTTGTTTATCTTTAATAGAACATGTAAATTTTGCGCTGATGATTATTACAAAGTTTATTATATAAAAATATTTGCAGACCTAATTAGAGTAGTACGCCTAATACATATTAGTAAGCCACTTTAGGACACTTGAATGACAACTGCAATCATTGCATTCAAGATCAGTACTTATGAGCCTCGAAAATATGACTAAAAACGTCAAAAATCGTCAAAAAATCAAGCAAAGCCATAAACAGGGTTGGAAAAGCAATAAAAACGTCAAAAACGAGTTAAAACTTAAATCTTAACTTAATATAAAGTCAAAAAAGCAATTAAAGGCGCCAAGAAAGTGACTATAACGTACAAAACCGTTAAAAAAGTGACAAAAAACGTACATAAGCGTTGAAAAAGTGACATCGACGTACAAAAGCCCTGAAAAAGTGACAAAAATCGTATTAAAGCGATCAGAAGGTGTTTGGGAAAGCATAAAAAAAATCTAGAAAAATCATTACGAGGCAAAGGTATTACCAGAGCAATCAAAAACGTCAAAGGCGTTAAAAAAACGAGTTAAAAAACTGTCAAAGAAGAGTTAAAACTTAAAGTCAAAAAACCAATGAAAGAGGTCGAGAATGTCACAAAAGCTCTGAAAAAGTGACAAAAGCGTTAAAAAAGTGACAAAAAAATGTACCAATGCGTTGAAAAAGTGACAACAATTGTATAAAAACATTTAAAAAGTAACAAAAATCGTACAAGAGCGTTGAAAAAGTGATAAAAATTGTATAGAAGCGTTGAAAAATCTTGGTAATGCGTCAAACAAATCTAGAAAAAGCATAAGTAGGATTGAAAAAGCAATAAAAAACGTCACAGGCATTAAAAAAACGTTAAGTCAAATGTCTGAATACTGGAAAACAGAGTTAAAACTTATATCAAAGTTAAAAAAGCAATGAAAGGCATCGAAAAATTTACAAAAAAACGTTAATAGCGTTGAAAAAGTGACAAATAACGTACAAAACCGTTGAAAAAGTAAAAAAAACGTACAAAAGCATTAAAAAGGTAAAATTAACGTACAAAAGCCTTGAAAAAGTGATAAAAATCGTACAAAAGCAGTCAGAAAGTGTTTGGAAAGCGTCAAAAAAATCTAGAAAAATCGTTACCAGAATTGTAAAAACAATAAAAATACGTCAAAGGTGTTAAAAAAATATCGAGTTGAAAAAATGTCAAAAACAGAGTTAAAACCTAAATCAAAGTCAAAAAAGCAATGAAAGGCGTCAAGATAATAGTGACAATAAGGTACAAAACCGTTGAAAAAGTGACAAAATCATACAAAAGCGTTGAAAAGGTGACAAAAAACGTACGAAAGCGTTGAAAAAGTGACAAAAATTGTACAAAAGCATTTAAAAAGTAACGAAAATCGTACAAGAGGCTTAAAAAAGTGAAAAAATCATACAAAAGTGTTTGTAGTATATTAAACAAATCTAGAAAAGGTCATCAGTACGATTGGAAAACAATAAAAAACGTCAAAGGCGTTAAAAAAACGTCGAGTCAAAAAACTGGTTGAAGACTGCAAAACTGAGTTAAAACTTAAATCAAAATCAAAAAAGCAATGAACGATGTCGAATAATTTACAAAAAATGTACAATTGCGTTGAAATTGAAAACGTGACAAAAAACGTACAAATGCGTTGAAAAAGTGTTTGAAATCCTTCAAAAAAATTTAGAAAAATCATTACTAGGATTGTAAAAGCAATAAAAAACGTCAAAGGCGTTAAAAAATGTTAAGTTGAAAAACTGTCAAAAACAGAGTTAAAACTTAAATCGAAGTCAAAAAAGCAATGAAAGAGGTCGAGAAAGGTGACAAAAAAACGTACGAAAGAGTTAAAAAAGTAACAAAAATCGTACAAGAGCAAATCATACAAAAGCGTTGAAAAATGTTTGTAATGCTTCAAAAAATCTAGAAAAGCCATAACAAGGGTTGGAAAAGCAGTAAAAAATGTCATAAAAGGACATAAATCATACAAAAGCATTGAAAAACTGTTTGTAATGTATCAAAAAATCTAGAAAAGTAATCTAAAAAATCATAAGTATGGTTAATAACTAACTACTAATTTATAAATCATTAATTCTGTACGTGAAGATCAATATTGGAAATTTCTTGATGAGGTAGTTGTACGGAGAATTGTTAAATAGGAAACAGTGCAAATATTACAACATGTACACATAAACAATCATTTTTATCTATTAACTGTTTTTTTTTTGGTAAATGTGTTGGTAAATGTCTTTCAAGATCAATATTACAAGATGTACACATAAACAATCATTTTTATCTATCAACTGTTTTTTTTTTTTGTATTTTTAGGTGAAAAAAATGGCTTTAATATACCCGAAATGGTCGCCTGTCCCGACGTGTCGCGGTGGTTATCCGACGAAACTATCTGCAGACAACTTCACGAAGAATATCCCTCGGACAGGCATTTGCCCGAACATGCGCGTAGACTGCTGTGTGACGCCTACATATGCATGTACCAAAGTTCAGATGTGATGATGTACAGATAAAAAGTGTCTATATACATTTCTTGTTTTTGATTTTTTAAATTTGGGACAGATTGAGAGGATTCTTGCATATTTGTTTGCTGACATTATTACTGATGGGCATAAGTTTTTATTTTGTTTATGACAGTTTTCTACCAAATATTGATTTAACAATATCTAGCTAGGCGATCAATTAAAGTCTTCATATATCAGGGGAGATGAAATTTGTGTACAGCTGTTAAAAAAATGACTTAAATAGTTGAAATATCGTTAGGAGTACATTTAAAAAAAAGTGTTCCATAACAACTGAGTTGTGCAAGAAAGTATTTATTCCTATCAAGCTTAAACCAAAATGTGCTTGAATCCTTTTGTTCTGAGTACCAACACTTCCTAGACCTTATGTTATTATATTAAAACATATTAACATATATGTAAAGAATTGTGAAAGCTCCGTTATGATTATTTTTTTCCTTTGGCATGTCAATTACAAAGAATTATCAAGGATATATTAAAAATTTATTGTTTAAAATCTGCTTCAATGCAATTGGCGAATGTATTCACGGCTGGATTTCCATTTTAACTTCTTTTAGGATGGTCTCTAAATTGGGTGATTTTTATCAATACAAAATACAACCTTATGTATGAATTTAAACTCCTTCTAGGGTGACCACAAGACCACATGAGATGCATTCTTTGTAGAACAGTTTGTATTTTTGCAACACCTAACATAACCTAAACTCCTTATTTGGCACAAATGTTTTTCCCTAAAGTACTCTGGAGATTTGAGTTGTTAGGAGCAAAATCTGAAGAATGCGGTAGAGTAACAGACAATTTTAAGTGCAATCCTTGTAATTTTGTTATAATTACTGCCATTTTGGATAATGTCTTCCGACAAACTCACCAACAAGGCTGTAATAATCCCTATTGCTAGCTTTTCCTCTGTAACTTGTAAACTAATGGTCCAAATGACGTTAAGTTTTGACAAGTGACGTCTGAAGGTCAGTACGTTCTGTAAATGTATTTTATTCAATGATGTAATATACTAACGATGGAACATGTTGATATTTTAACATGTGGCTGATCAACGACGGAACTGACGTCAAATTACTAGCTACAATGTCCGACGTGAATTTGACAGGTGATTAATCTGAATATAGTTATTTCGGATATTTTAATGTTAAACAGGTAACATTATGTGGTTAGTCAATAATTTAATGTATTCTTTTTGGTAAGTTTTAATATTTTGCTTCCAATCACATCAGTGACGTGCGAGGCACAACTACGTACCTGTCAAATATATGTTTTTATGTTATAAAAATAATAATTTTTTAACTTTACAATGTTACAGTTATTCACATGATATATTTTATTCAAATGTAAATAACAACGAAAATAATTAATTATTGTACATATATATGTACCAAAAAAATTTTTTCCGTACACCACTGACTTTCCGGAAACAAGAGTCGGCCATTGTTATCAGCTATTTTTGGATGTAGTTTATTCATAGGTTCCATCCTCTGTACATTACATCGTTGATTTTATTGTTATTGGTGGCGCCATCTATATGCCAGTACCAGGCTTGTAATAACGCCATAAACACAGAAACCAATTTCATTGAAGAAGGCCATACAACAAACTATAACCGATATTAACGCTCTATAAACACTTTTTATAAACTAAAAATTTGTTATGCTTTTAGAAATGTTAAAGTCGATAGAATTGACATGTCAAAGTCAGTGATGACAATATAAAAGCTATGTACCTATTATATAAGTAACTTCTAAAGTAAATGTTGTACATGGGTAGCGCAAATGACTGAAAGGACCAACAATTTTTATTAGTTTGACATACATTTTATAGAGAAAGTTGGTAAATGTCTTTCATCACTCTTATTATAGGGAAATCGATATATATTAGAGAGAGAAATATATTAAGATCTATAAAAGAGGGAAAAAATATCTCTATGCGTTTAATTTCATTCAATATGTGTTTGCTATGTGAAACGGCATCTATTACTGATTTACATGGTTTTATATCAGTTTTTTTTTATGTTTTGTGATTGATAAACGTTGATATAATCAAATCAAAGATGGTCGAAGGTCGAATGGTTCTTTTCTTCTTCTCTTATTTTCTGGGAATAATTTTTTTTGTGGAATACGTTAATGAGCGTGTTTTACTTCTGATTTCTACGTTGAGTGGACATTTAAGACATCGTCTCCATTGTTAAGTATCTCATATGCTTGTATTTCGATAGTTTTTCTGTAAAAGCAAAGGAATTTTGCTAGAATTCATTAGTATCTATGGACATTTAGACCGTATAATAACTCTTGCCGCAAAATAAATGCAAACGGAGCCGAATACACTGCTGGAAAAGAGGTAAGTTGATTAAAAGTTAAAAATGGAAGTCTGTAATACCAACAATACAGTGAAGACTGTTTTTTGTAAAAGAAATACACAAGAAAATGAAAATAAAGCACATTAGCAGAATAATAGGACTGGGTGTTGAAGCCAAAATGGCACTGGGCTAAAACTAGGACCATTAACGAGGAAAACTAACAATTGTGTACAAATTTGGTTTCCGGAAAGCAGTTTTTTTGTTTTGAGAGTTCAATGTTTCATTTTTATTAATCATATCTACTTTCCCGGAGGTTTAGAGCGTTATATCTATTCTTTAGGCTTCCTCGTGTTTGTATTTCTATGGCTCCTCTGCAAAACTAATAAAGTTCTTGGAATTTACTAGTATTCATTAACATTTGGGCCGCATGCTAACTTTTGGAACAAAATAAACGCAAACAGAGCAATAAATCAATTAAAAACTTCTACGCAATAAAGAATATAATGCTGGAAAGGAGATAACTTGACTAAACATGAAAAATGAAATTATCTAATACCAACTATGCTGCAAAGACAGATTTTTATAAAAGAAACGCATAAGAAAATTCAAATAAATAAAAATGAACAAATTATCAGAATAATAGGACTGGAGATGGAAAGCAAAACAGTATTGGGCTCGAAATGGGCCTAGTAAGGAGAAAAATTAACAATTGGAAGTGTACTGGTTTGGTTTCTCTTATTTACTTGTTTCCTCATAGTGTTTTCTATTCTGGGAGTTGGATATTGTTGATTTTATTAATGATTTACAGTGCATGGAGATTTAGGGCGTTATATTTATTATGCAAGCTTCGTGGTGCTTTTAATTATATTGCCTCTCTAAAAAAATGAACCTTAAGTATGTTTATTTTTGTTAATAAAGGTATAAATATATCCTTGCTTCATTCGATGTGATGTCTAAGATCGGTTGCATAATTAGGCTAGGTTCGCTTCTGCGCCGCTTCGGTAATCGATTTTACAGACGTCTACGTCAAATGTCACATTATATTACATTTAAATTACATATTCAGATTACACGTCAAACTGAACCAATTGAAATGAAGGCCCCCTTTGGCATACCACCATGTTGGTCATGGTGGTACCTATTCTATTCGTTGAATCCTATCACGTGGTACCTCAATGCCTCTCTCTGTTAAGCCGTTTAGATAATGTGGATGTGAGGCCTCTTTGGCAAACATGCGTGTTTAGTTTTTCTTTGCCATCACATTCTAATCGTTAAATCATATCACATGACATCTTGCACGCTGACATCAGACCAATAGGAGCCAAGGTACATCTGTGTACACTTTTTGTATCTTGCTATCTTTGATTTTTTTCATCTAATCGTATTCTATTCGCCAAAAGATAGCACGTGACACTTGGCATAAAAAGAAGAACAAGTTCACAACTTCTATGACTTCATCGGTTTAGATCCTGACTAACTGGTTCTGAACCGTACTCGTCGGCCGGTAATGCAGATTCAGTGATTACCGACATTGGCGCCAGTGATGTCAGAATTGGACTTTTACCGTCTGGCCCAATAGGCCCATACTCAACTGGCAAATTTAATTCAAGAACAAATTAAACCGATAGAAAATTACTGAAAGCATTGCAGAAAAGGTTTCTGGAAAACATGGAAGCCCAAACCGTTGAGTTAATCTCCTTTTTCCACTGAAACTAAAACGGTGTTGTCGGTTGTTTAACCGTACAAAAATTGTTACAAAAAAACTCAGCCTTTAGCTGAGAATAACATGATCCAAGGTCAGCGCGTATACAGGCTTCTCCCGTTCGCTTGTTTTCTGAGTAATTTTTTATTGTGGAGTTCGATATTGAAGTTTTTTGCGTTCGGTGTGGTTTTGGAATTTTTTTATTGTTCGCTCTTAATTTTACTTCTCTTTCTATGAATTCCCTATAATATTTATTATTTTATAACCCTAAATGTATTGACTTTCTTTGTAAGGTTATAAAGACAGAGTAAGTCATTATTTTACAAATTTTTTTCGTCACTTGTGGTAATGATCTCCTTCGTCAAATGTGGTAAGTGTTTTAAACAAGCGATATAATAAATATATTTTTGACAAAACAAATAAATAATTGATATTTTAGCGAAAAATGGATGTGTTTAAATGATAAAAACGCTAAATTTCATTGAATATATTATACAACAAATTGTGGATCTATAGAAAATGTTCGGTCGAATGCACTACCCACATCTAAATATTTATTTAAAGCTTGTTAGAATATTAAAACGCGAGAAATGTATACTCTATTCTAAAACAAAAATATTCGCAAATTTAACTGGATTTCGTTAAGGGCATATCACACATTTTACTAATTATTATTGTTATGTTATTTTCTAGGAAAAAAAGATAAGTAAGTTCATAGAGTGATCAGCTGTGATTTGTTAATTTATTTGACTAATTTTACAGTTTTTATTTTCTACGCAATGCCTATAAGGGCGAAGAGATTTATTTTTGTCTCCTGAGATCATGTATAGAAACTAGAAATTATGTTAAGGTGTTCTATATACTTTTTTTATTGAAGTATTCGGTGTTAGAGCAAATATAATTATATATAATATGTTAATGTAGGTACTATAGGGGTCTTCAACAATTTCTACTTCTCCCACCACTCTGAAATCATAAACTACGGCCACTGAGGTCACGTGCCACGCCCACGATATGACGTCGTCACTCTTGAACGTTTTTCCATGCTTTTTTGATGGCTTCGTAAGTCAAACGTTGAAGTTGATGACGTCAGTAGACTTAGCCTGTGTTTTCAGCATGATGTGAAAAGTCGCACTGCTGGGGGCATCCCAAGTGACACAATTATGTGTCAAAATTATTATTATAGACTTAATTTTTTTCAGGTATTTATAGTTGAAAGAAAACTTGACAGAATCTTAATTTTTTATTTTGTTCGCTGTTCATTTTATACATAATCTACTATTCGAAGTTTTTATTTCTTAGATTTTTTATGTTTGAGGGAGAAAAATTACATTCTAACTATTTTTAAATATTACATCTATCTGTACGTACAATTCTAACAATTATTAACATTCCTTTTGGATGAATTTGGTTGAGTTTAAGTGTTCTGGAAATGTGTGAAGATTTGTTTTTAGGGTTGTGCTTAGGTTAGGTTGGGTCCCACTTTATCTCTAGTTGGTGAAACGTTGCGAAATATACCTTAAAATATATATATATATATATATATATATATATATATATATTTATATATATATATATATATATATATATATATATATATATATATATATATATATACACTGCGCATCCCATTTTTTAATTTTTACGGATCATACCACAAAGTGATTGTCGTTAGATGTTTGTGTTATGTTTAAGAATATGTTCTAAAGCAGTATGCAATCATTTTTTAAATAACAAATGTCAAAAAATAACTTCTTCCAAAATAATGATTTTATTGAAAAATTAAAAAAAAATGACATTGTACATTTTTTCCGTTTTTTTTTTTTATAAAATTACACTTAAGTCGTGATTATTAATACTTTGTATTACCTCTATTGTAAATTACACTCCTCATTCGATTTGGCATTGAATACCCTTCGTTTGAGTTGGTCCCAAACATGTTCAATCGGGTTCAAATGTGGACTTTAAGCCGGCCAGTTCATTTTTGGCACATCGACAGTTTCCAGATATTGTGTTACTATCCTGGCTACGTGTGGACGCGCGTTGTCTTGGATAAAAATAAAGTTTTCGCCGACAAACCCAGCAAAAGACATTACATGCTCATCTACTCTTTCGGTAATGTATCGGTGTGCATTCAACCCTCCTCTATCAATAAATACTAGATCAATACGGCCCTCGAATGAAATGCCTGCCCAAAACATTACCGAACCTTCTCTAAAAGCAACACTTACTTCTCTGGCCCGATCCTGGTCGTCCTTCGTGAGATCCAGACTTTACGAATCATTGGTAATATTTTTTGACCATACAACGACCGACTCCAATCTGTCTGGCCACTTCTCTTTGATTCATTCCATTACCAATTAAAGTATCAATTTGAACAGATCTAGCAAATTTCTCAACCATAGTTCTTAATTTAAAAATTGCACAAGTTTACTCTTTGAATAACTGTACACACAAAGTTATTAAAAAATTCTTACAAAATTCTAGGTGGCCTCTTTTTCGTGATGCGCAGTATATATTATAAATAAAATAATAAAATAAAATGGAAATAAATGGAGAAAACGTAGAATCACAGAAAACAGTGTAAAATATGCCGCAAAGATAAAATTTAAAACGATATTAAGACAAGCGTTTTCACTTCAGCAGCGACCAAACTGGTATAATTGCCTGAAGAACTAAAGAAATGCTATAAAAGATGGTGGAACATAATAGAGGAAAATATGGAAGAAGTGATCATATAAGATTTAAATCCATAAATGTTTATGTCTAATTTTTTTGGTTTTTAATTCTTTTTCAAGATTTTTGTTGAGGATATTTGAAGAAACACTTGAAACTATGAAGATACCTTATCTACTGAGAATTAGTATCCAAAATTCGACAGTACGAAGCTTTGAGAGACTGTTTTATTGGTTTCCTCAAATGGAAAATGTAGAAATGTTGAGAAATGTGGAAAATATTCCCTCGGAATGATACAAAACACAAGTTGTTGATAAAACTTTATTTAAGATGTAGACTACGGACAATAATTCAACTACTGTTATCCTAGAAACCTATTAAATGCAGTTATGAAATTGTAGTGTATGAAATGTGCCGTAGTGTTGCGGCAAATGATCAGCTTGTATAAATTTTGAAAATGCTGAATGCATTGTATATTCTAGATCAAAGAACAATGTGTAATGCAATGAACAATATAATGCAAGCAAAATAATTTGCTCTATCAAATTACTTGATTAATCAATTATTTCGTAAAAGTAAAAATCTCCCAATTTATCCATTAGCCGCTATAACTCCTAACCTTTTACAATATTTTTCACATTCTGACAGCCATTCTTTTATATAGTGTGAACATATTTGACAATATGATCAAAATGTACGTGAAAAATAAATAACCACTGGTTTTTATGGTGATTTGCGGCATATTTGATATTTGAAAGTATCTGCTTGCCGTCGGCTCTTTTGTTGACACAATGGGGATATTTCTCGATCTCGATGGCTTCTCCGATGATTCGTAGTTTAGAAATTTAATAGAGGCCTGTTTAAACACTATATCGTTACGTTTTTTATGGTTCAGGGATTAAGTCAAGTAAACGTAGTTTAACCAACCTTATTTAACTCACTCAACAACAAGAAAAACTCACTAAATAACAAATATCTTATAAAAAGAAATAATTATAAATACACTAATAATTATCGAATACAATAAAATGAGTATGGCTTACAAAAACACTTGTCTAATTACTTTCTATTCTGTAGCCCCATTATGAGCGGGCTCCTTTAAGTAGTGAAGAGCGGGTCACGGGTAAAAAGGAAATAGCAAAAAATTGTTTAATTTTTATAGAAATAAAATTATCAATAATAAATAATAATTAACATTTCAAATATAAAATTTATTAAATTTTGATTTTATTTATAATAGGGAAAATATTTATAATAGTGGTGCTTTTCTAGATTGATATTTGGCAAAGATGTCTATAATTTTCGAAAAATCACATGATTTTTTAGGTGATCACATTTTAAATATTAACTTTTGTGGTTTGCATTACTTTCGTGCTCTATGATTATACTTATATAACTTTCTATAACCAATTTTTTGTCCCCAACCAACAGCTATACAATGCAGATCTTTGTGAAAGAGGGATTGTCGTAAATAGACGACATGGAAAACAAAAAAAGAGATTTTTGGCCTTGTTTCAATACTAGCCAGTAACGATCTACATACTAATTATTTTGCATTTTAAGAAATAGGGTTTTTTATAATCGGACTTCTTCATTGTTGTTGAGACTAGAGAATTTGTCTATCTAAGGCGCGGCGCAAATTGAGCACAGCCCACGCACATCCCAAGCGCAGCACGCGCGTGGTTATTTTGTAAAACGTGGTTTTAGACAGAGCGACGCATATTAAACCCAAACCACGACCAGGCTAATGCCAGACTTGCTTGGCGTGGATAGAGTTGTGCTAGCAACACAGTTTCGTGGGTCGTGGGTATCTACCTAACCTTAGTTATGATGTCATTTTCTGTACTGAACGAAGAGTTCCCAAACGTAACAAAATATAATCGGTAGAATTCTTTTTAAAAATCGGTAGATTATGGAGTCTAATCGGTAGATCTTTCAAAATATTATATTTTGTTTAAATTTCATGTTTTGCAATTCTTTTATTTAAGAAAAAATAAAATATGTTTTAAAAACGTGTAAAAAAAACTGTCTGAAATTTAAATCTTTAAATGAGTCTGTGACTAGGAATCGAAGACTTATCCGAGAACCGAAACCTCGTAAAACCCTTTTACAAGGAAATATTATACAACAAACAGACTACCGAGTTTTTACGTAAGGTGCACTCGAAAGCTTATATTAATTATGCGCTGTTCCGGTTTTTAGTTTCCTAACTTGACAAATTCCCAGAACCAAGCGGTCGGGATCACAATGGATTTGGATTCATTTATTATTGTTTTATTAGCTTTTATGAGATCATGTACTTTGTAAAGTACCGCTTAGGTATCATTTAAGAACAAATACTGCGAACACTGCAAAGAATACAAATATTTGTCATGGGCGTGGGCTATGTTCAATATGCGTTAAGTGAGTTTTTGAGTATAAAAAAAGTTCAAGTCATAGGGCTCTTTTTCAAATTACTTCATTTTCTCTATTCCTTCAATAAAATATTTCCTGTTTCGTTACTCAACTGTGTTGTTATGGGTCTTAAGGTATTACAGCGGCCCAGCTTGCATGCTTTGTCTAATCGTCATTATTTCAGGCACAAATATTTTTCCGCTCGAATCTTTGTTTTAGTTGGACACTTTCATGAGCGTTTCTAAGTATGTCTCCAACTATCAGCTGTCAAAAAACACCTTTAAAATTCAATTGTTGACTTATTTATTTAATTGTTCTCTTCTGCAAACTTTTTGTTCCGATTTATTCCCAATTTTAGTTTTACATCGTTCTCTGCCAATTTTATTTTGGAACATCAGGGCTATTACTTTTCAATAACCACTATTCCCCTCTTGTACTCGATATAAGTTTACTCTAACTTCACGGTAGAAATAAATAAAATATATATGTACTCTGAAAAAATACAGTCTACACTCTTCTTTACAGCTGTATTTGATGATTATAATATTTAGACGCTGATGTAGCGTGGAATATTTTTTTATGTTGTCTAAAACTAATTATAAATAAAGTATATAGACTGTTTTGTTTACGAATATGTTTTAAAATTGTATAATACTATTTAAGACGTTTATTACTGTTGATATTCGAAAGATGAAAGTCAGTATTTTAATTGTTAAATAACTTGTAATAGGCCGAGAGCCAGCGACAGCCAAATTAGTCTGTATAGTATGGCACTTCGGGTGCTGTATTTGAGGGTAGGCTTCAATAGGTAAGTGTATTTCGATATTGTTATATTAGGTATGGATAATGAGCAAATATTATACAGGGTGTTTCAAAAAAAGGTAACCCCGTCTCTAGGGTAGGTAAAAAACTGAAAAATAATTGGGGTTTGCTTAGTAAAAAATTTTTGTAACGCTGCGCCATCCGTTTTCAAGATACAGGGCGTTGAAGAAAAAAAAATTACGCATTTTTTACGATTTTGCCGAAACTACTGGCAACATTGTAATGAAATTTTATACGAATATGTTTTGGAAGCTGATACATCCCATGAATTTCTTTTTATATCTGATTCTCATAGAGGGCGCTAGTTACACGGATCGTACTAAGTATTATTCAATATAACTTTTTTAAGAGTATAACTATTAATCAAAATTTCAAGTAAAATTAAACATCATTCATTTTACACGAAAAAGGTACTCTTGGTAAAACTCGATACTGTGTACCGTTTTCGGAATATTTTGAATTGAAAATTATGAAGTAATAATTGATGCTGGTATAAAATAGTTAGTAATTAAACAAAACTCACAAGAAGATAATTAAATTAATGACTAAGAACATAAAATAATATTCAATGACAGTAAATGTTCAAAATGCCCTCCGTTTTCGCGAATACACAAGTCTATTCTTTTTTTCTAAAGATTCCATTAACCTTCTAAACGGTAGGGGATCAGCTATGATGTCATTAAATTGACGTTGAATTCTTTGAATTTACCTCTGTAGCATAGACTTTTTCCTTAATATACGACCAAACTGCGTAGTCCAAAGGGTTAAAATCGCATGACCGAGGAGGCCAATGAATCGGAGCTTCTGCACCTCTACCAATCCATCGATTCGGAAAATGATTACTCAATCAATTACGACACCTTCTGTCAAAGTGTGGTGGAGCTCCATCGTGCATAAAAAATAAAGATCTTCGCTCGTTTAGCGTTAAATCTTCTAATATCTCGAATAAGGAATTGTTTAAAAAATCAAGATACATATCACTATTTTCCAGATAGAATATGATAACCTATTAATTTGTTACTTAAAGTTGCTGCCCAAACATTAACTTTAAATGAGTGTTGGTAATGTGATACCCTTTTGACTCGTGGACTCTCATCACACCAGTAGTGTGCATTATGGGAGTTAAACATACCTTGTAACGTAAAGGTGGCCTTGTCCGTAAAAAGAATGCATTTTAAAAAATTTGGATTGTGGGCTGTCCTTTGTTGCAATGTTTCACAAAAATCCACTCTAACCGGTAGATTATCTGGTAATAGCTCTTGGACTTGTCTGTAAGATAAGGATGTAATTGCTGTTCTTTCAGTATCCGCCAAGCACTTGATGAAGAAGTATTTGTTTGTCTTGCTATATTCCTTACGCTAACTGTTGGATCTTGATCAAGTAAATTTAAAATATTATTTTCTTTATTAATATTGTTCTTGTTGTTCTTGGTCTACCAGAATTTATTTTATTTGGTCTCACATTCCCAGTTTCTCGACAACGTCGTTCAACGGCTCTAAATGTTTTTTTACTTGGTAAATTTCTTCTAGGAAACTTTTCTGCATAACGTGTCACAGCTGCACTAGAACATCCTAAACATTCGCCTAAGGTTAATAACATGTCAGTTTATTCAACATTTGAGTACATTTTGATTTGATTTTACAAATAACAAGGTTTCAAAACTCTAATTATTGTTGATTTATCGTCATAACAATTAATAAATGTCAGATTTCCATGGCACACTTGGAGAAAATAGAGGTATACCTATTAGAACTTTATCATTACTACCAGTATCAATTATTACTTCAGAATTTTCAAATCAAAATATTCCGAAAACGGTACACAGTATCGAGTTTTAGCAAGAGTGCCTTTTTCGTGTAAAATTGAATGATGTTTAAGGTTACTTCAAATTTTGATTAATAATTATACTCTTAAAAAAGTTATATTGACTAATACTCAGTACGATCTAAAGACAGACTAAACGATCAGACATACTAAAAGTCGTCTATGGACGTAAATGAGATATCATTAGCTGTCTATAGTATCTAATGTAGTTGGTTATTGAATATTATCATTCGTATACAAAATCTTAGATTTTACATTATACAGTCTATCCGAATCTTGATGGTCGCTGGCTCTTGGTCTATAATTAATAGAATTATTTGTGTTCTATTCTTATTACTTGTAAAAGTTTTTACTCTGTTGTATATAGTTACTATTTGCTAGTGTAAAATAAAGAATTTACAACTCCGGCAATTTCGTATTATTAGAAGGTCCCACTTTTTTTGCAGGTCCCTAAATATAATTAAGACCGTAAGATCACTTATAAGTTTGAAAATATACGATAACAGAGTACTGATCATTTGTTAATAAAAGAAAATTTTTTATTTTCTGTCTGCGATAAACCCGAAATTCGAGAGTTGCAACGGGAAATAATTCAATACGTTGTAGTGAGAATTGAGATAACTGAATAAGGTAACAACTGTGCAAAAATAAACACCGAAAACTGCAAAAAAAAACAATAACAAAGTGAATAATCGGATAAGGGAAAAAAGCGAGGTTAACTGATAAGAACTAACACTGGGAAGGAAGCTACGTTTAATTGAATTGCGACGTTGCCAATGTGTGCAAAGTTTCGTGTTTGCCACGGAATACAAAATTAGTCGAGACTTCGAATAGGGGATTCAACAGGAAGTGGTAGATACTGTTTCTTCCGAGCTGTTGAAGCGAGAGATAGTGTCTGGCGCCAATCAGAGTTGAAAGTAATCCGCGAAGTGAAAAAAAAAAAAGGAAAAGCATACAAGGATGGAAAAATATCTACAAGGTAAAACGTATATGGACAGTGACGATACAACAACAGATGAAGGAGTAAAAAGAAAGAATAGAGGAGAGGATGATGAGCAAGAGGAAGAGAGATCCAGAAAAAATAAAAAACTAACAAGAACCCCTCAGAAGACAGGAGGAAAAGAGGATGGAGCAAAACTTGATAAATTGCTAGAAATGATGAGCAACCTAACCAGCGACATTAGACAAATAAAAGAAGACCAAAAGGAATACAAGGAGGTAGTTGAACATCTAATAAGGGAAAACAAGGAACTAAAGAATGATAATAAAATTCTAAAAGAGGAAAACATACAGATTAAGAAAGAATTAAGGGAAATACGAGACAACATAGAAATTATAGAAAAACAGAGAAGGCGAAATAATGTGGTAATGAACGGGCTAGCAATTGATACGCAGGATCAGCTGGTATTGAAGAAAGCAATTGGCAATTTTATAAAAGATCACCTTGCAGTAGAGGCCAAAATAAAGACGGCCCACAAACTAGGTCCAAAAACGTGCCTAATTGAAATGGAGAACCAACAAGAAAAGATAAAAGTTATGAAGAATAAAGCAAAGTTAAAGGACGTCAAAAAGGAAAAGGTATACATCAACGATGACACAACGGTGAGAGAGAGAGAAATTCAAAAAATAATAAGAAAAATTGCACAAGAGGAAAGAAACAAAGGAAACGAAGTCAAAATAGGAGCAAGGAAAATGAGGATAAATGGTGTTGAATGGAAGTGGAATAGCAAGGAAGATAAAATGGAAATAACAAACTCAAAAAACTAGAAAACGGCTATGATAGTAAAAATACGAAGACGAACAACGCAAGGAACAAGGACATGAATACCGGTAACATTGTCATAGGAAAGGGTGATTTAAAGATAAAAAATACAAAAAAAGACAATAGAAACACATATCCAAAAGATCACTTAATGGTAGGAACGTGGAACGTAAGGGGTACTTTTGAGGAAGGAAAACTGAAACACTTAACTAAAGAAATTGAAAAGTTTAAATTTGACGTAGTGGCACTACAAGAAACAAAGCAACTGGGTCAGGAAATGCTGGAAATTGAAAATAGCTTATTTTTTAATAGTGGAGGCAGAAACAGAATATTAGGCACAGGATTTTTGGTAAATAAAGCGTTAAAAGCATCAATTGTAGAGTTTAAACCAATATCTGATCGTCTATGTTGTCTAAGACTAAGAGGAAAATATCAAAAAATCACATTCATTAACATTCACTCACCGTCAGAAGAAAAAGATATTGAAGTAAAAGAGGATTTCTACTGTGAAGTTAATAGGGTATTTGAAAGTATTCCAAGATATGACATTAAAGTAGTACTGGGGGACGCAAATGCAAAGATAGGAAAAGAAGAAATATATAGAACAACTATAGGAAAATTTAGCAAACACGAAGAAACTAATGAGAACGGGCAGTTTTTGATAGATTTTGCCAAAGAAAAAAATATGCTAATAATGAGTACATATTTCGAGAGAAAAAGCATCTACAAAGCAACCTGGCGATCCCCAGATGGAAAAACATTAAATCAAATTGACCATGTACTAATAGAGAGAGAAGACCGAAAATGTATAAAGAACGTGCGAACATACAGAGGACCAGACGCTGACTCGGATCACTTCATGTTAGGAATTAAAATGGCTCAACTGATACCGGAAGAAAAAAATCGCAAAAGAAAAAATAAGAACACAAATAAACCAGTGCGGCTTGTAACGCAAGAAGAACAAGAAATGTATAGAAAAGGTATCGATAGAAAATTAAATGAAATACACCTAGAAGGGCACATAGACAAGGACTGGTACAAAATTCAGCAGATTATCAGTAACACAGCTAAAGAATGCAATAAATATATAACTAAAAAGAAAAAGGATTGGTTTGACGAAGAATGCCAGAAGGAAATTTAAGAAAGAAGTAAACTAAGGATGGATATGATCAAAAGTGATACGGAAGAAACAAGAAACAGATATGAAAAACAAAGAAAAATCGTAAAAAAAGTTTTGAGAATGAAAAAGAGAAAGTACATGGAAAATCAGCTGAAAGAAATAGAAGAAAATTACAAAAATAGAGAAATTAGAAATTTATACCAGGGAGTAAAAAATGAAAAAAGAGGATACCAACAAAAAACAATATTTTACAAAGATAAAGAGGGAAACGCCATTAGTGGAGAAAATGAAATAGCCGCTAGATGGAAAGAATACTTCGATGAATTGCTAAATGACGAAAACAGGATAGAACAGCAACAGCCTATAAGAACGGAGAAACATAGGAACCAAATAAATGAGACAGAAGAAACACCCCCTACCAGAAACGAGATAAAGGAAATAATAAAGAAATTAAAAAATAACAAGAGTCCAGGAAGTGATAATATAACTGCAGAGATGTTCAAATATGGAGGGAAAACGCTAGAGGAGCAAATGTTCAAATTAATAAAGGAGATTTGGATTAAAGAACAACTACCACAAGAATGGACAGATGCAATTATATGCCCACTTTATAAGAAAGGCGATAGGACAGATTGTCAAAATTACAGAGGGATATCGCTATTGAATACTGCATACAAAATTCTTGCAGCGTGTATAAAGGACAAATTGGCAGGAGTGATAGAAAACATTGTCGGCGAGTACCAATGTGGCTTCAGACCTGGTAGAAGTACAATAGATCAGATATTTACGCTCAGAGAATTGCAAGCGGAAAGTTATCAACACAATCTGCCGACAAGGGTCCTCTTCATTGATTTCAAACAAGCGTACGATAGAATAAAACGGAACCAAATGAGCAAAGCACTAGAAGAATTGGGTATCAGTAGAAAACTTATAAGAATGATACAAATAACGTTGTCCAAGACTGAGAGCAGAGTTAAAATAAATAATATAATGTCGGAAAAATTTGAAGTCAGTGAAGGAGTAAGGCAAGGAGATCCCCTATCATCGATACTATTCAGCTTGTGTTTGGAGAAGGTCATACGAGATGCAAATGTCAACAGAGAGGGATTGTTATACCAAAGAAAGCACCAATGTCTAGCCTTTGCAGACGATGTAGTAATACTGGCTCGAAGCAAATGGGAGCTACAAGAAGTAGTAAAGAGGCTAGATAGAGAGGCAAAGAAAATAGGCTTAACCATCAACGAAAGTAAGACAAAATACATGGAATGGATAGATGACAGTGAACAAAAAGGAGGAAATCTAAAAATAGAAGTAGAGGGTGAAAAAGCATATATATTTGAAGCAGTGGAAAGATTTACATACCTGGGGTCGATGTTCACATGCAAACCAAATATTAGAGAGGAGCTCCAATCAAGAATAATGGCAGGAAACCGATGCGTATACTCCTTAAACAGGCTATTAAAAAGTAAACAGATATCTAGGAATGCCAAAATAAGGATTTACAAAACAGTTATACAACCAGTGGTAACCTACGCCAGTGAAGTGTGGACACTGAACAAAGGCGAAACAGGTATGCTCGAAATATGGGAAAGAAAGGTTTTGAGAAAGATATTTGGAGGCAAGATAGTAGACAATACATGGAAAAGAAGAACAAATAAAGAATTAGAAGATATGTACAAGAATCCTAGTATAGTGGGAGTAGTAAAGGCTCAGAGACTCAGGTGGCTAGGGCACATAGAAAGAATGACAAATTCTCGAGTACCAAAAATGATTCTGATGCATACAATGGGTACAAAAAAAAGAAGAGGAAGGCCGAGAAGTAGATGGAAGCAAGAAGTAGAGAAAGACCTAGAAACACTGGGAATAGAAAGATGGAAGGACAAGGCTAATAATAGGAAGAAATGGAAAACAATAACAGCTCAAGCCATGGGCCTACTAGGCTCGTAGTGCTATTATATATATATATATATATATATATATATATATATATATATATATATATATATATATATATATATATATATATATAT
This sequence comes from Diabrotica balteata, assembly GCA_918026665.1. Taxonomy (NCBI): domain Eukaryota; kingdom Metazoa; phylum Arthropoda; class Insecta; order Coleoptera; family Chrysomelidae; genus Diabrotica; species Diabrotica balteata. Next base: position 5,077,607 of record OU898276.1, read on the forward strand.
ATATATATATATATATATATACAAAATCTTAGGTTTTAGATTATACAGTCTATCCGAATCTTGATGGTCGCTGGCTCTTGGTCTATAATTAATAGAATTATTTGTGTTCTATTCTTATTAATTGTAAAAGTTTTTACTCTGTTGTATATAGTTACTATTTGCTAGTGTAAAATAAAGAATTTACAACTCCGGCAATTTCGTATTATTAGAAGGTCCCACTTTTTTTGCAGGTCCCTAAATATAATTAAGACCGTAAGATCGCTTATAAGTTTGAAAATATACGATAACAGAGTACTGATCAATTGTTAATAAAAGAAAATGTTTGTGAGTACATTGAAATAGAAAAATAACCCAAAAAATTCTTAGAAATTCCACAATTTATAATAACACGTTCAGCCCCGGTGTTATATTTTTTTCTTGTCCATTGGTCAGCATTTTATTTTTGTAAATAAGACGGGAGTCGTGTATGCCTTTCGGCATTTCTGATTCATTTTCAAACAAAAATATTTCGACTGGTCCAACGAAGACTGTAGTAACTCATTTTTTATGTAATTGAGATAATTATAAAAATGTGTTTACACTGTTACCAAAATTCATTAATCTATTAAATTGATGATTTCATAGCATTAAGTGATACTTTTAATAATGATCTTACAAGGGTAAAACAGATTTAAGACAGAAATGGTCATAACTGACTTTTGAATGAGTTACTATAGTTTTCGATGGAGATATTTTTAAAGTAATAAATACCAGAATTATTTGTTTCTTAACTTTATTTATATAAAATGCTACATTTTGAAGAAGCTACTGATATAATTTGCAGTTTTATATTTTAATTCAATTTTCCTCATCCGACTCTTCTTCGCTCTCAACTGAGTCAACTTCGAGCTCGACTTTAGGAGGTATATAACTCTTTGAATTAAGATTTTTATAAAATCCATGGTACATTGTGGGTATTTTGCCGGTATTACACAGCCACAGTAATCCTTTTAGCTTTTTTTCTTCAATTGGTAATGGTGCATCATACAGTTTCGGTGGAAATTTGATAGTAGTGGAAGGCCGTCCTCTGCATTTTCGATTTAATTTTATGTCACAACCTCTAAAACCGTCATCGAATTCGTATTTAAACATTATAGAATTTTGGTGTTCATGCGAAAATTTTATTTCTCGTATTTTGCTAACTTTTATTGATTTCTTTTCGTTTTCAATTTTCCAATTCTCGGTATCAGTCAGTTTTTTAAAATTAAAAAAATTATCTTGGGACATTTCTGTAACATCATAAACTCTTCCTGTAGTTTTAGCCATTCTAATTAATGTAACCTACTGTTCTGGGACATATACAACCGATTGCCTTTTCTTTGCATTTTTGATAACAGCATGCATACTGTCACCCTCGTTCTGAGTGTGGTCTTTTTCCAGAAATCTGTGAACAATATCAATATGAAAATGAGCAGCAGCAAAAGCAAACATCGAAAATACAAAACAATTCCTATTTTATCCCCCACAGTTGTCTGAGTAGAATATTATTGTTTTAACACTTTGTTGTGCCTTGAGATCTAAAAATTTCCATAGGCAACTGGCAATTTCATTAGGACCTCTTTTAGCCACCTGCTTGTGCCATACATAGCAGTAACCCTGATTATTTCCAACATCATAAACTGTAAAGTTATATGTAGAGTATTTGCTTTTGTAGTAAAAATCACTTACGTTAGACAAAGGGGTAGCTAAAACCTTTTGAAGGTCAAAGCAAGCCACACACAAGCTCTTATCATCTAGTGCAAGCTGTTTGTCTATGTCTTTTAAATTTCTGATAATTTCTTTGTTTTTCATATGAGACTCACATTGTTCGAGCAATTTTGCTTTTTCAGCATCACTAGCCATATTAAAAACAGAACAAACAGTACACTGGTCCTTTTTTGATTTAAAGAACCCAATATTGAACTGTTCATTGAAAATATCTCTATACTGGCGTGACGTGGCAGCTGTAGTGATGTTATTTTTTTCGCAATGCTCGTTGTACAATCGGTACATTTTCTGGATAGTTAGCCCTTCTTCAAGGTACATCTTCATTGTATTCTTACGGGTATAATGGGAAGGTACTACAGGAAACTGATTTATGTAATTTTTTACGTTGCCTATAAGTTCTGGTGATGGTTTATGTGGTCTGTTAGTGTGCTTTCGACGTTTATCTTCCTCTAATGATCTACCATCTTTCAGTTTCCTTAATGCTGTAGTGATCCAAGTTTTTGAAACGTTAAGGGTTTCCAAAAACAAAGTTTTGCAAACACGTTGTTTTTCATTGCGAATGTAGAAGTAATATTCTCGAGAGTAATATCTTCGAGACCGTTGTTCTGCAATAATAGTTACTTGTTTTTTGGCAACCTGTCTCACATGACGAGCAATAAAATCCCACTTTCTCGTATGATCTTTTAACTTCCAAAATTCATTGAAGAAAAGGTCTCTATCTTCTTTAGCTATTTTGGTAGCACATTTTAGTCATGTGTTTGCGCATGGTACACCCATCTGTCTTCCTTTAATTTGAATACCTTTTCGATTTTCATGTTCAAGTCCCAGGTTTAGACTTGTTTTAGATTTTTCATCCGCCCACTTACTAACGTCTCTAATTCTTTTCCTACTTACTCTCTCTATATTGCCTCTGCTTCTTCTCTTTCTATTTGTGGTTGCTTCAGTTATATTCTTATTAGGTTCAATTATTACTTCAGGGATATTTTTGTCTTCTGTCGGAATGTAATCTGGGTCAGTATCAGAGTCTGCATGAAATGGGTCCTCATCGCTTTCCTTCTCCATTATTTCATTTTCATTCCTATTGGCTTCATTCTCTTCTAATCTTACTACAATTAAACAAAAATGAGGTAAATGCCTACGTAATATTTTTTCATGCGGAATTTAAACCAACCTGTAGAACATTCAGGATTAATATCAGTCTCGTGGTCACCAGGATCCTCATTCGCCTTTTTGTATTTGCTTTCTTCTACAATACTTTCAGCAATATGTTTACCTTAAAAAATAAGTAGGTTTTTATTTTGCTATTATTATTTTAAATAAAGTTTATTATAAATTTACCTTCAAAAGAACGATAAGAAATATCTGTTTCAGTGTTTTTTTTTTTCGCTTTCTCAGCTAATTCCAATATTAACTCACTTCTGGAACACATTATGGCAATTATAACAAAACTAAACTTTTGAACATCACCTTAAGCTAACGCAGAATACTGTAGTAACTCATGTTACGATACCTATGCTATCGCCTCAGATAACAACGAAGACTATTGTAACTCAAGATACGATGATTTTCTACGGTTCTTTTTCATAAATCGGAGATACTATAAAACTCTTACCCGTAATATTGGTTGCATAACTACGTTTACTGAGATACGATTCTTGCCTGGGGAAGATATTATTAGGTTTTATTGTTTTGCGCTCGTAACTCAAAAAGTGGAAAATTTGAGTTACTACAGTCTTCGTTGGACCAGTCGATTTGATAATCGAGTTATTGCACAACATTTTTGAGGCATCACATTGATGCCTCGCTGACCGGGAACTATAAATTTGTTTGTCTGGACAGCGTGGCATTTACGTGATGCCTCAAACGTATTCATTCTTGTATGAAGCGACGGAAGTATTCTTTGTTCGCTGCTCTTTGCGTGCGGTTATAGTATGAGTGTACTATAAAATATTAGATTACACGAATTTTTTCGATCGATTCCTACAAAAAAGAACAAAACAGACTTATGTCAGATGAAGACATAGGAGTGGACGACCCTTATGCAAATTTTGGATCATCAGATGATTATATACCCAGTGGCACAGAAACCTCGGACTCTTCCGAAGAAATTCCTTGGAAACTGAGAAAATTACATGGCATCAGTGAATTACCGAATGAAGGCAACCTTGCAGTGCCAGGGCCTAACGGTATACCAAAAATAGCGTTACGGGCCGTTGAAAATGAGTTAAGTTTTACTAAACTTTTATGTTCATTCTGGAAAGTCATACATAATTTCTGTTTAGGATGACCTGATACAACAGACAATAGAAACTGTAATGTCTGTATTAGTTGTTGTCGCAGAAGAAGATGAAGGGGAGAGTTCAGATTTATTATGGAGCAAAGTTGACACTTCCAAGGTGAAACATTTTCCGCAAACTATTCAGAATGCGGAATATTTCACCAATTTTACAGAAACTCCTTATTTCTTTTACAAACTATTTGTGACTGATGACTTGATCGATTATATAGTTGATCAAACGAATTTATACGCAGATCAACAGATAAATGGCCGACCCGTTGTAGCCAAATCTAAATGTAAACGTTGGATACCAACTAAAAGAAAAGAAATGGAAACATTCTTTGGGGTAACTATATGGATGGGATTGATAAAAGCTCCACGATTACGCGACTATTGGAGCAGAAATTACTTATTTGTTACCAATATAAGACACAAAATGCCTAGAAATCGTTTTGAGCAATTACTTTCAAATATTCACTTCAACAATAATGAAACAGCGCCACAACCAAACTCACCGGATTTTGATCGTCTTCACAAAATATTTCCGTTGGTTCAAAAACTTATTTCTAGATTTCAGCAAATTGTTACTCCAGGAGAAAATGTCTGTATTGACGAGACGATGGTACCTTATCGTGGTCGCTTGAAATTCAAGCAATATATCAAAAATAAAAAAACACAAATTTGGTATCAAATTATATAAGCTTTGCTTAGAAAACGGCTACACTTATGACCTCAAAATTTACTGTAGAAAAGGTAGTCAGGGTGGTCAAAATGCCTCTTTATCTATCATCTCTATATCTAGCACTTATGGAAGGGTTATTAGATAGTGGTCGTACTCTCTTCACAGATAATTATTATACGAGCGTCACCCTTGCTCATACACTGCTCAGCCGTACAACTCACCTTGTAGGCACGTCAGGGGGTTGTCAAGAAAAAACTAAAAAAAAAATGAAAAAATTGCCCTACAAAGTAATTTCGGAGTTGTAATGTTAAAATGGTGTGACAAAAGGGATGTCTTGATGATTAGTACAAAACATGGAGATGAAATGTTAAAACGTCTACACAAAGGCAAATAAATTGAAAAGCAACAAATGATTGTTGATTACAATGATTCAAAATCCTTTATTGATCTCTCAGATCAGAAAAAAGCGAATTCACATTGCTTGAGACGAGGGAATAAATGGTACAGGAAATTAGGCACAGAATTCTTGTTTGGTAGTGCCTTGGTGAATGCTCATATTGTATATACACAGGTTACACAAACTAAATTGACTATAACAGAGTTCAAAACAGAAGTAGCTATAGAACTACTGGGTGAAATGTCCGCTATTGAAACTAATATCAACGATAACACCGATGTCAGTCATGAGCTTGTAGAAGGAAGAAAAAACAGATGTGTCGTTTGCTACGTCAGAATGAAGAATGAATTGGGGCGGAAAGAAGCTCAAAACAAGTGTTCTCGTTCTAAATTTTTGTGCAACCTGTTGGTTGTATCAATGTAAATCTACCCGTTCTACATCAATATCGTTCAATGGAATAAAAGTCCAAAATTATCAACAATAACTTCTATTCAAAAATTACAGGCAGTTTTAAAATGAAATAATTCTAAAGCATATATCGGTGGTAAGTTCACAAAGGTACTGATTTTACAATCTTTTAAATTAATATAAACATGGCAGGGCTTCTCCGAAATAAAAATATAATCAAAGCGGGAAGTCGTTAAATTTAATCACACATTCTCGACGTGAGATATAAACATAAAAACCACATCGCCCTAATATTTAGAATAAACATCTTTTGAGTGCGTCTTATGCTTAATAAGCAATAATACTCGACTTAAGCCATAAATAATAGTGTGTGTCTCTGACACAACCAATGCAAAAAACATTATTTTTCTTGTTTTTTTTTTTTCTCAACACATAATGCTGTTTTAAAATAATAAGGTGTAATATTATTATAATTACTTTTGCACAGTCTGAATAAAATCTTTTATTTTTTTCATAAAGTTTTATAATTTCCATATCTTTCGTAAAAACCGTCTCACATCCGATCAGGAAATATTATTTTGATCCTTGAACCACCCTGTCTAACTTACAATGTAATTTATATAGCTGTGGTGGCACGGTTGATGCCACGGTGCCCCGAATACAAAACTGTAGTGTGGCATTAGGGTGATGCCTCACTGTGCAAAGAGTACTATTTAGTGAGGCATCATATTGATGCCACCCGGGGCGGAAAGTGTTAATAGTACTTTGGTAAAACCCTCGTAGTAGTGGTAGTTCATGCTCATTAAATGTAGAGGATCCTTTGAAATATTGGGCATAAACAACACAATAAGTAAAAACTATCAGATTTGTGGTTAAAAGACAAAATTTTTAACCATGCAAAAATAGTCAATATAATCCAAAAAATTATTAGCATCATTTTCTCCTGGACAACAAAAACGCAGGGAGATAGGTAATTACTATTTCGTGAACGAATACCTATCAAAACCACTTTTGTGTCAAAAAAACATCATTATAAGTTAATTAATACTGTATTTAATACACCTGAAAGTCGTTTCGCTTATATAATTACAACTGTTACTAATTATATAAATAGAAAAAATCATATGGACGAAAATAACTGAAGAGTGTGTGTTTTTACTTTTTGTTTAAAAACAAATTTCAAGGTTTCTCCTTGCGTCGTTTGCGCAACCGTGCCAGGAAACAAGGGATTATACACGAAGCTCTCTCTCACACATTTATACGAGAAAAAAATGTTAAGAACAGAGACGTAAGTATGACGGGATATCTTATCTAAGCGTATTTACAAAGAAATAGACGCATGTATTTATTCGGAACATAAGCTGCATTGCCAACGTTCTAAATTTAATGATTCTTTAAAGAAACCATTTGAATAGAAGAAATAAAATATCCACGAATCGTTGTATAATCATTTTGTGTGTAATATAAAATATGAAATAAAGTAAAACGATATATTTAAAAATAAACTTTTACTCGTGTAATTCATAAATAAAAATTAAAGTAAAAAAGTTCTTGTAAAAAAGATTTGTAACGGTAACGATGCGACAACGTCGCGTGGCTATTTCTGTCAGTGTCAGTAAATGTCAATTCATATTTGAAGTTGTTTGTTTCTTTGTACTGCAGCCAAGCTAAAAGAGCTATTGTTGACCGTCTATTTTTAGTATTTCAGCATTCATTATAAATTTTTTCCAAGTTTGTTGTGCTATCTTAGTGTGAAAATGATTAGGGACTGCGATTTTTCTGAACACTAGCTAAAAGTGATATAATTTGTGTGTGTTCTCGAAGGAAGGTGAAAATAGTGGACTCGTCCTATATCAGCTTTGTGTAAAATTTGTTTGTATTCCAAAAATCTGAACTAAAACACTCAAACTACTTGCAAAGTGGTTATCATTTGGTTTAAACTGTTTGTAATGTGCCCAAATTACTTATTGAGCAAGATATCTGTAAGGCGTACCTTTGTGCCGACGGTTAGTCTCCTTCATTCAAAAAGAAAAGGAATATTCATACATCCCACAGCAATGTTTAAAAACTGTTTATTTAATAGTAGTGCTTGCATACCGTTTAGACAATAAATCATTGTAAAAGTGTTTTATAATCGTTTGAGTTCCTTGCTACTTATAATATATCAGCAAAGATGAAGTTGCTCGAGAGTACAAGATTTGAAGCCATCAACAATGCCCTATGTATACAAACAGGCGACAGTAAAATCATTGGTCGTATCGAAAGTTATTCATGCAAAATGGCAGGTACAGACAAAGCCCTCTATAAGAGATTCAATGCTGAAGGTGTCAATCCCAGTGATCTACAAGCACTTTCACCACCACAAGGAGTCTCCCCAGGCCATTCCCAATACAGCAGAAGTGTTTCCGGGGATGAAGAAGGCCCTTTATGTGATACTATTAGCCGCAAAACACTGTTTTACCTAATAGCAACACTAAACTCTGCATTTCCAGACTATGACTTCATGAATGTTAAGGTAGGTACTAGCTAGATAAATATTTGATCAGTTGATTACAAAATATGATAGATAAAGTTGAAAAATATGACTCGAACAGTCTATACTTTGCAATAAAGGTAAAGTTACATTTTTTTTATTTGATATAAAGGTATAATGAAAAAAAGTGTACATTGTTAAGATAAATATTATGTTAATATGGGATTAAGTAAGCTACAATTATTATTGGTTGCAATGAAAATCACATCTTTAAATAACTAAGTAATGTTATAAATGTATACATTTCCCAGAATTTGTATAATAATCTTTTTTTAAACTCATTTTGTACTTTTTATCTCCAGTCTTTTATTTTTAAGGTTATATCATTTTGTATTTTTTCTATATATCTCAGCCTTATGTCTTAAGCGGAGTTTACATTGGAATAGTTACTTGCACCAGTTACTTGTACAAGTATATCCAGGACAGTTCACATACGCAAGTTGACATGCTAGTAAGTGTTTACACATAAAGATTATTTATTTACCAGTTCCCGACGAGCACCAGATGCGTAAAGATGAAACCTTTCCATTGCCGGCGCCGTGCTTTGTGCAATAATTCAAAATTAATAATTAAAAATCGCATTAAAAAAATTCGCATATTACGAATATCGAGAATTTTAATTAAAGATGCTGTTAATTTTATTGAAGAAGAAAAATGTCGTGCAAAAAGGATATGGGTTCGAAGGTGGATTGATAGAAGAAGTACAAGAGGGGCATCCACTCTTCTTTTAAAAGAACTTCGTATGAAAGATCCTGAAGAATATAAATTATGCCTTCGGTTGACAATGAGTAAATTCAAATACTTGCTAAATATGGTTGTGCCTAGAATTCAAAGAAGTGACATTCTTTTAAGAGACGCCTTACCAGCGCACATTAAATTAGAAGTTACCCTCAATTTTTTGGCAACAGAAAATAGCTATATAACTCTTCAACATTTTTTTCGAGTTCCAAAAACATCAATATCGATTGAGACGCAATTTCGGCAACAGTAAATCCCTCAACGCCCATGTGTTGAACTAATTGTACTAAAGCTGCCGACCTCATTCGATTATTTCTATAACTTTGTTTGGTAACGGTCCAGAGACATTCGTATTCCCGATAAAGTTCGACAAATTTAACAGTTTCTCCCTCGGACCACTTCATTATTTCAATTTTATCAGTAAAATTAAAAAACAATATCGAAATAGAAAACCGCGACCCTGCTCTTAGAACGCTATTTGCCAGGACACTTGCACACCCGTCTACACTCGACTAGTTACCAAACCACTTGCAATGCTACTTGCGTCGAGGCGAAAATGTGGTGGAAGGGGAAGGACAGTAGGCAAGTAAATAGATGGGCTAGCTATTTACTTACCTGTCCTCGCTACTGGTACAAGCACTTGTACAAGTACTTACCCGGTAGGTTGACATTGGGTTAGTTGTTGCCTTACAAGCTACTGGTACAAGCAACTAACCCGTTTACTATACCAATGTAAACTCCGCTTTATGCTTGTTCTTTTTCCTACTGGCACTTGTTTAAATAATTTGTATGGTACCGTAGAACAGGGTAAAACCAACCAAAATTTGAGGTTTTTTTCATGTTTTCATGATTATTTTTGAATTGAGAAAGCTGCAAATTATATATATGTTAAAGTGTCATATCTGAAGTGCCAATTAGTGGTTTTTCTTTTGAAATCATCCCAATAGTTTTTTCTCATATATTTTCAAAAGGTGATTGGTTTTACTACATAGGTTGGGGTAAAACCAATCGGGTTTGATTTACATTTATGTTGCTTTTAAGCAAGCTTTAGGGTAAAACCGATCACACAAAAAAAAATTTAAACTATTTTTTATGCAATAAATTGTAAAAATCAACACAAGATTTGTTTACTAAAGAACTTTATTTCAAAAATAAATACAAATTTGGGTTTAAAACATTGAAAAAGATTAAAACATAAAAGAAAACACTTATTTCTAAAAAACAAAAGGAAGATGTTGGTTCTTTGGTGGTACATTGGTAATTTGGTACTTTCTAACTTATTCTAAGGAAATCCCCCTGAAATTAAATGTTCCTCTTCTGAGAGGAATTGCTTGTATTCTTTGTATAATCTGTTCTTTCTGAACTATGGCGATATCCTCGATTTCTGGGTAAGCAAAGCAAATTTGTTCTTTTGATGACTTTTTTCTCAAGCATTGAAGTGTGATCTCCTCGTCAGAAATATCTGTAATTTTAGCAGCAAAAAATCGATCTCTTTTGTTCGTAACAAATTTAACGACAACAAATTCTCCAAGCTAGAAATGTGTATCATCAGACTCATGGGATGTGTCCTATGAAATTTCCTCGTCATTTTCCAACTCTGAAAAACTTAGATCTTGTACTTCTAACCCTTGCTAACTTTCAGAACCTTCACTTTCTTGTACAAGGTCTTTCTTAGAAATACTTTTTCCTGCTGCCACCTTCATCCTTTTACCTCTCTTTGGATTTTCACTTGAACCTGTTCTTAGTTCTTCAAATGATCGACAATGGTCGTATTGGTCCATAGTTGTTCCACTCTAGTCTCTTCCTGTTCGCTATTTTCTTTTTCTCCTTTTTTCAAATGTTGTATTTTTTTGAGCACTTGATTTGGATTTAAAGGCACTATGCCACAAGCTTTAAAGCCTACTTGGGTGATTGAGCTTGATTCCAGACCCACTTTTTCTATTGTTTCTTTTAACAGTCTTGGAAAAACAGTTTTGGGCAGGACACCTCTGTTTTTGATTTTCCAAATTGTGAGCACTTTCCTCCAAGCATTCTTTAAAGGTCGAAAACAGGCAATGTCAAGTGATTGTAATAAATCTGTGGAGTTTGAAGGTAAAAATATAAACTTTATACCATTATTTTCACATTGCTCGATAACATTTACTTTAAGATGATTGAATAAATTATCCCCTATCATTACTTTAGGTCCTTCTAAGTTTCTGAAGTAGGGCAATGCTATCGATAGAAACCAGTCTTCAAAAGTTGTGCTGTTAAACCAACTATTGATCATGCTATTATATTGTGCACCAGGAAAGCCTCCATCAGCCCATCCTTCGTACATATGCTTTGACTTATATAAAGCGGCAACAGTGTTCCATCAGCAGCAACTGAAAACATAACGCTAGTGCTCGTTTTCGATGTGTCGCATCACTCGATGAGCGTGTTTTAATCCTTTTCTCACCACGACTTTTACAGCTCCTGGATCATCCGTGAAGTTTTTTTGACAGTGCAACCCCTTTTGAAGACTCTCCAAGATGACGAAAATACTCTTCAACTGTTTCATAAGTGACTGCAGCCCTTACCCTTTTTGTAAAAGGCTCCGGCTTCTATATAACATGTAGCTTCTCCTTTTTAAAAATTTTAAAGTGTTTGTTTGTCTTTGTGTATTGTATTGTTATGTCCAAATTTACATGTATGACATTCTACTCATGTCAGATAGGCCACAACTGACGAAATGCCCCTGAGGATGATCTATTGATTGAAAGTACTTGGGCAAGATTTAATTAATCACCGTGTTCGATAGTTGCCTTGTATACTATCAAAGTTTAATTATTCGAACATTCAACCTTATATTGTCAAAAGAATATGTTGTTGATAACTGTGCTTAGGGTAATTCCTTGTTCTTTGAGCTAACGATATATTAATGCCACATTAGACCTGTAATGTCAAAAGTTGTGCAGCATCCAAAGATATATTTAAAATAACAATTTATATAATTTATAACTCTTTCTCTTTTATGTGAGTTTACTACCAAAAATATTCTGGTTGAAAAACAGAGTTGATTTTATATTTAGAAGTGAATGAATTGATTTAAGTACCAATTATTGATAAAGTAAAGGATTGTAAATAACATTGTTTTTGTGCTAATATTATATATCGTAAAAACATAAATAACAACTACATATTTTTTGAGAATAGCATATACATATGCTTACATCTTAAGTTTTTCAAATGCAGATACTTTTTGTTGGCTCTAGAATTATGGATCTAAAATTTTTCAATTTTCACCCAATTTTTTTTCGATTGACACCCGAAACTTTACACTGAACAAGTTATCAAAACCTAGAACAAATAATTTTTTGTCAAAACAAGGAAAAAAGATTTTCCCATTCAATAACACTAAAGCTTGACAAAACCGTTATTAAAGCCAGAGAAGCAAAAAAGAGGAAAGGATGAGTGGTGGAATCTTGAAGGGAATGGACAGATAGTGGAAAGAGAGAAATATAGAATAACTGGATGAGTGAAGACTTAGAAGAAGAGGCAGTCAATGGACAAATCTTGCAATTTGTATTGTACTGATGATTTACAGAGTCCTGAACAAATAGAGCACCCTAAGACGAGTCCTTTTTGTATAAAAATTCGTGTATATTCTAGCATACAAAATTGTTTACTTTAATTCGATATACTAACAACATCCGTTAAGGTCAATATTAAATCATGTTTATATTTTGAAATAGCAATTTAGAATTTTCTACATAAATTGACTTGTATTCAAAGTTCATTATGTTTAATTTCCATATCTACAATGATTAAACAAATGCAAAACAAACTTATTCAATCGAACATGAGCTGATCTTTTGTAATAAGGTTTTGTCTACCATAGACATTTTTTTAATAAATATATCTATTTCTGATTGCTAACAAATTATGAGATCACTCATAAATTATTTCTTTAAGGTGTTTTGAGATAATTTAAAAGTTCCATTTATAGTATAGTGCGTATAAGTACAAATTTAATGAACTTTTAAGATTCATTGCATGTGTAATTCCCATATATTAATTGACAATCTGACAATTGCGTCCTTACTTTTTCAGTAAAGCGAGCAAAGGCTGTGACTGTCACAGTACTCCTGAGCAAAAGGTACTTTTCGTTGTGCTATTCGTCAGTTTCTTGGTAGTGATTTATAAATTCTGGATTATCATGCCCTGGCCTGTTAAATATTAAACTCCCCCTTCTATTCTCAATAGACCTTTTCGTTGTGCCCTCTCAAGCAACTGTCTATATTTTTCCTTCTTAACTGCCAATATCCACATGAGAGCTCTATAAAGTATAATATGTAGTGTTAATTACACTACAAAGTACTGCTCTTTTTTTACTATTTGGACCAGTTGTTGTTTGGCATTAATTTGGCCAGCTTTGCTATCTTGTCCTCTGTCTGTTTTTGCAGTTTATAAGCATCTTCCAAGTTAGTCAAGGTTTATTACATTACTACTAGTACTACTTCCAATATCTTAGTAACATTAATTTGCTGCTAGATAAAACCAGGTAGGTATACAATAATAAATTATATAGTATTCTTAAGGTTTCCATATTTCAGACAAAGAAAATTTATAGAATGAAAAATGTTATTGTCATTGTATGACATTGAAGCCCCTAAATTAAACTAAGAATTTTTTAATGCATTTTCGGATATTAATATTACATGATTGTATAGCAGAATAACCAGATAATTATTGGTATGAGTGTTTTATATTAGTTATTATTGGGAAACACTTATGTTATAGTTAGATCATAATGTTGTAATATGATTCATTTATGGTTTTCCAGGTACAAAAATAGTAACTCTGCAGGTTATAATTTAGATTGTGTTCAATGGAAATTTTACCAATTCGATTACTTTTTAGCGACTATGTACAGTTTTATTTTATTTGGATTTATCTGTATCACACTTGAAAGTGGAATAATGACTGAATTACCGTAATAATCAATTTGCGTTGAGTAAATTAATTGTTCCAAAATTTAGCTTTACAGTCACAAATATTTAAACAATTGTGGCACCTCAGACAAGTATCAGATTTATATACTACATTCAAAAACAACAACTAGTCAGAGCTCACACATAAAGCTCATTTGATGTATCTAAAGATTAATTCCTGTGCATTGTACTGGTTAAAAAACAATTGTTTTTCTTCATTTGCTTCATTTCTTTCTTCAAATACATCAATAATTTTTACTATTTGACATCAAGAGTTTCTTCTTTTTCAAGGTAATACATAAACAACATAACTTGCCCATTGCATCCAAAGCCAAAACTATATCAGCTGATGTGTTGCATCTGTTATCACTTTTGAGGACTTTCACATGTTGATGTCCATTTAACTGACTGCAGATTTGGTTTCGGGGTGAATTGGCTTTATTCATTGTCACATGTTGAATGCAAAAACTCCTGTTGAAGTGTTGAATCATCAATGATTATTTGTTTCTGATTCTGATGTACTGCGAATACCAGTTGATCAGAAACACTTTGAACATAGGCTTCTCATTGCCAGACAGCCTTCGGATATTCTTAACTGGTCTGTTTTTTTATGTACCCTTAATTATGATTGGTCAAAATTGTTTTGTGGATTTTTTTCTCCTCTTAAGCCATTATTTCTGATGAAACAGAGTCCTGTAATAAAACTTGAGTGGTCAAAATCTCTAACGTGGTTTGGGAGATAATAACTATTACTAATCTCCAAGTGAATCCACAAATTGTAAAACATTTTTTAAATAAAATTAAGGATGCGTTTCAGCATCATTGTCATCATCAGTTTTATAACAGGAGAAACCAAATTGAAAGGGTATTTATTGAGAAAACAGCCTTGGATAAGTGGCTGGTTACAAACGTCATAGGAACCATCACGAATTACACAATTAATACTTAAAAAACATTCAATAATAGGGTAAAAAGACCAAAACTTTTAATTGTTCTCATATGGGTGTCATTTTGAAGGGAATCTTTTTTAGTAAAATTTTTTATATTGCAGAGTCACGAATTCAGTAAAGAACCTTCAAGACAATGGGTGACAAACGCCATCGATACGAACCTAGCCGCGACAGTCGGAGAACACTACCGTCTGCTAGGACCATCCATGTGGGCGGCGATCGATGACGAAATCTCTTTGGAGAATTGTGATATTTATTCTTACGAGCCAGACCTCATTTGCGACCCTTTCGGCGAAGATGGCTGTTTATGGAGCTTTAATTACTTCTTCTACAATAAGAAACTGAAGAGAATTGTGTTTTTTACCTGCAGAGCCATCAAGTAAGTCCAATATTTTGTTTTTAATGAATTGTTAAAATCAAATGTCATATGAAGAAATAGGAAGGCATAAGTTGATAAAGACATGTTTTATTTCTGTTATATTCTCAATTTTTTTTTTTATTATGTCTAAATTGATTAGTTTGATTTTTGCTTGAATAATGTAAAATGCAAAGAAATTGACTTCTGCTATATTAGAGGATCAAAATCAGGTGAAGCATTAAAGGTAACAAAATCTCTTTAGACAGATATGTCAAACAAAACCAACATACATCCTATTTTAGTAAACAAGTAAAGGGAACTTTATTCAGAGGAACTCCCTAGAAGAAATGTACCCTACTACAAAATATCAGGCTCTAAAGAAATATTATTGAAGAAATTGAGTACAAAGAACTTATTGGTTGATGTTTGTAGAGTAGACAACTCCCATAGCGAATAATAAAATGGGTACCAGTTGAAAGACCAAAGAATGAAGGAAAAGAGGAAGACAAAGGAGGTGTATAAAGAGTAATTTCAGTGAGGAATCCTCAAACTGGAGATTCGAACGACAAGAATTGCAAAAACTAAGAACCAAAAGGTGTATGGCTCTAAAAAGCCAGTTGAGAAAAAATGTACCTGCAAGTCCTGCTACAATGCTGCTTTGAGTACTTGATTAATATTTTAGTAACTGTTCAAGAGTGTTCTAAAATAGCTGAGTTGAACATTGAAGGATTTAAGTGGTTTGAAATTCATGTTAAAATGTTTATTATATTATGTTAAACGTTCCGTGGTCTTGTGGTCCAACTTCCGATATCGGACCATAAGTGGGCGTGCTGGATTGTTGGAAAGTTAGTTGTATGAATCGGAATCTGAAAGGAAGATTCAAAGGTCCAACTTCCGACTGGCGACGGAGTGGGTGCGTAATGGAGGGGTCAGAAATCGGATCAAAACTTTTCTCAGTCAGCGCTTGACCTTAGGTACTTACTGCAGGCCTTCCATATTGAACAGTGAAGGAATTTCTGGTTTTATTAATATTTACAGAGATACTCTCTATTTGTGGGATCCTAGTATGCAAAACGAGTACACGGATGTTTTAGGCCTCTCTAGGTTCGAACAGATGAATGCCTATACTGTAGACACTCAGACACTGTGGCACATACAATGTTGGAGTGCAACAGATGGTTAGTAAAAAGGAACAGAATGGAAAGAGAGACATAATATGTGAATTTTGTTTCATTGAGAGAAATGATTGAGAGAATGACTGAAGAGGAAAATATGCTGGATGTTGAAGTTAGAAAAGTGGGTCAGACTGTATGAGTTAGACTGCGTGAGTCAGACTGTGAGGAAGGAGGAAATGCCCGTCTAGGAGTGATGCCATACTAGGAGCGATGGGGGTCTTCTACGGGCTACCTGGAACGAGACAGGGAGTCTCCTTGCAGATGAATGGGGTGTGGATGTGGATGAATGGAGAATTAATGAATGGAGGTAGTGCTTCGGAAGCGATGCCGGCCTTAAAGCGGCCATTCCGGTTCCGGATCGCTGGATGACAGAGGAGGGTCTGGTATAGCAGGTAGGCGTTCGGCATAGATTCGGCGACGAGAGGGCATTTTAAAGTACCTCGGGAACTATTGCCGGGAGTGCGAAGAACGAAATGCGCGGAAAATAGATCAACAACACCTGCTGAACGTAATGTTGAAGTGCGAAAATACTGCCAATATAGCGTTCTGTCAACATAATGGTTTCTGGTAACCATCCTCATCAATGACATTGAGCAACTTCGTGTCAAAATAGTTCAAACGATCAACGAACAATTTCTTCATCCAACATTGTTTGCCTTATTTTTAAATGATGACGCTAAAAAGCACAATGCTTCCTTTTAATTATATTTTGCTTAAACTTTACTCGATACATCTTTTGGTTGAACGATGTATACCACCGTGAAAACAGACTAGGACTGAAGTTGGAGCGCTAGTTTGATATCAAGTTGGATATCAAACTAGATAGTTGCCAACTATCCAATTAGTAGTCCTACTAAGTGTGACTTCAAATCGAAATGTGAATGTCTCGCTTACACAGAATTTTACACGGAAAATTAAGACTTTTTTAGTTAATAATAGGTACCTGTCATAAAAATAAAAATATCTGCATTTATAATATCAATTAATTGGATGGATTCGGAATATTTCTCTAATAAAAAAGAGTATAATATCATGCCGCATTTATAAATGTTACAAAAATTATCATTCTTTCCTAGCGATAACCAATTTTTATATAATTAATATTAATTTATATGCAGTAATGACGTAGATTGTCTTGCAAGGCTTTCTCTTCACCCAAGACTGACTCCTCCTACATATTAAACAGTTAAAAAGTAACTGACCTCTAAATCCGCAAGGTAAAAACAAACAAATCGAATTTGCAACGTTAATTTAGAAATTCGTTTATCTAAGTACAAAGTTTCTTTTTGTACACGTTTTTTTACATTTTTACTTGTTTTTATAGATAAAACAGTGTATTGTTCAAAGTGAGATAATCACCTGAGGTGATAATATAACTCATTGTTTTTCAATGTAATCACGTTTATTGAATGTAAAATGTTATTGTCTGATAACTGAGAAAAACAATAAAATATACCATGGGCGTGTTGTATGCGTAAACAAAACCAGGTTATTTGATCGGACCAAAACGTAATAAAGACATGACAATATACATTTAAGAAACTCATAAATTTATAAAAAAAAATCTAGAAATACATTTGACATTAGCTGAGAATATTATTGTTTTGATGTCATTTTTCCATAGATACCTCGGGATGTAACGTAATTATGAAAAAATCAACGTATGTTGACATAAGTGAATGCATAACCAGGGTTTAGTAAAATTTTTTTTATTGTCGAAAATAAAAAAGCATAAGGGTAATGTTTTTAATAAATATTAATAAAAATGCCATATGGGAACTTATAAAAACATACAGAGTATAATTTGTTTATCGTAATCGACTTAAACTGCAAAATGGAATATAATAGGCTCGTAATATATACCTAAGTTCTTCAGTAAGGTCTTTTTTTGATTTCCTTTTTTATTTGTTCTTTCCATTGTAATTTAGGACGCTTTCTTTTCCTCCTTTTGATTGGTTTCCATTTCCAAGTTCTTAGCGTTACTTTTGTCTCATCTATCCTTCGCATATGTCCATACCAAAGTCATTTTCGTTTTTCTATTTCATCACTGTCTTTGTAAAGTGATTTTACGACATTTGTGTAGGTGTTATCTACTCAGTGATTTTCCATTGCTTCCCACAAGTTGTTGACTGGGACATTATCATAGGCTTTTCAGAGGTCCAAGAATACAATGTGTAATTCGGCGTTGAATGCAGTTGCTTTTTTCTGTGAGCTGTTTTATGAAAAATGTAATTATCAGTACATGACCACTCTATTCTTCTGAAGTCTGTATATGTTCCTCCAGCCTTTTCTTGATGATTTTCCTATATAACCCATCCACAGAAGGTGGGACTTTTTTGTTTTCTTTATTATATATGAGCTTAAGTAAACCATTTTCCATTTCTTCGGTATTTTTCTATCAAATAAGCATTTCTTAAATATTTGTTTTAATTCTAGTAATTCTAGTAAGCCCGAAGATAAGGCCTTGTTTTATATAAATATCTTTTTCTTGTAATAACTCTGAGTAATATTTTTTCTGAGATTGATAATCTTAACATTTTGAAGTCTGTTTATAATAAACAAATTACTCTTTCTTTTGATCTCGGTTGCGCCTATATAATTACGCATGAAATAAATAAGAATCTTTCTATTCAGGTTAGTGGGAAAATTTATACTCGTGAGGGAGTTAATTTTGTCATTGGGGACTTCTTTTATTGTTTCATTCCCTTTCTCCTTCTTTATTGAAGTAAGTACTGCTATATCCATTTCCACTGTTTTAGTTCCGTAATAGTTTCTTGCTATTTATAGGTTATAATAGATACATTCCAACCTCCTATTCTTATTGACCGTTTTCGCTGCTGAATTTATCTCCGTTCAGTATCATTTTTATTTTCGTAGTCTAATCCTCTATGTATTACTTCATATTCCTCATCCTCCCTTGGATTGACCCATTTGGTACTTCAATGATTTTGAAGAATATTACAATAAAAAACTTTAAGTAATTCATTTTTATGTTACAGCCCAAGATACACTGTTGATTCTGGTTTTGGAAGCGATTTCATCATGGACGAAGATGAATCGTACTAAAAACCACCCGTAAGTATCTTTTAAATATAGTTTATTGGTATTTATCACTTTAAATTTAAAGATGGATAAGGTATCTCCGAAATCTAATATCAAAAACCACCATTAGGACATATATGAAGATACACAAAGAAAGAAGTCAGAAAACAAAGATGAAAAAAAATATCTTCTAAAAATACATATTGTTTTTATTAATCTCTTAAGTATGTATGAAGTAACGTTTTTGTGCATCACTATCCATCAATACGATGGTAACTTTGAACGCTTCTTTCTATGAAATCTGTCACGTAATGTTGTTACGAGGAGCTGTGTCATTTACATAAAGTACAAGTCATTCGTATAGAGATGGGGAAGTGGCTGTTAATATCGTGTAAAGTGTTGGTGGAAGACACATGTTGGTTGACACAAGCTTCTTCTTCTTTATGCGCCGTCTTCTACCGAAGGTTGGCGACCATCATACGATAGGTTTCTCTGATTTGTGCCGCATGAATTATGTTCGCAGCTTCTGGTATTTGAAACCATTTGACACAAGCATTAACTATAAAAGAATGAGAAATCTCTAAACCAGAGCTATGTTTGTTTTTTAAGTTATTTATTATCTGACTTATTTCTTTCTCTGAAAAGGGAGTTAAAAACACGCAATGATTGGTTTGTTCAATATTAATCTAAAAAAATTTTACATGCTTTATTTTCTTTACAGCTTCTGGCGCTGCATTTGCCATAAATTGATTTATTTCGTTAGAAAGCACCTGAGGGTCACCCTCCAAACAGAAATTACCTTGATTTTTGGAATTACCTTTAATCTATTTTACCAATTGCCCAGCCATTTTAGTTTTATTTTCGCCATTTTCAATTCGTTCTTTATAACAATTTTTTGACAATTTTCACTTTTTTATAACAGATATCAAAAACTGAAAAAACATTTATTTTTCTTTACAGACTTACAGCAGATGGAGCGGGCCTTTAATTTTTGGCAGGCTCCGAAATAACGGCGCCCTCGCGGTGTATCAGCACAATTTCTTTAAAAAAATTGTGTGAGCATAAAAATCTTTTGGTGAGAGCAAAAGTACAAATTACATTAACAACCTAGCTTGTAAGATTTTAGTTTTAAGGTATTATCAAAGATTAGATACGATAGTGTCCACAGTTTTTTTATCGATTGTACACTTTTCACGGATTGTTGTACAACTCTTTTTTCTTTCTTAGCGTAGGATAAGTATAGGCCAGTGATGACGTACTAATAAATGTAGAGTATTATTTTCTGTGTAGTTTTTTGTATAATCCAACGATGTTTTGAACAATATGTCACTTAAGTTGTGACGTTATACACAAATATTTGAGGTTAGGTCCAAATTTTGATGCCACAAGACCAACTTTGTCTTCTGGCAACAAAATATACAGCTTGACTTTAATGTAAAATTATTTCTGATAAATAAGTAAAGGTTCAACAAACCCTTAAAAAATACTATTTGTGAACTAATCAACATTTTTAGCGTCAATACCTTGACCTAACCTCAAAAAATTGACAGCATGACGTCATAGTCATGTTGTATGACTCAATTTTCTTCCAACACCTTAGGCGTGAGTTATATTCTAAACTCGGCAAAGAATTACACAGATATATGTGTAGAAATCTCAATATTTCTTCTCTGTGTACTAAAAAATTGTTTCTAGTTAAAAAAATTTGCTGTTTTCTTTTTTCTGTGTAGTTAAAAATCTATTTTGGTTATTGAGTGTAGTCCTTGTATATATATGAATCTTTTCGAAATTATAATTGGCAAAAAATTAAGTTTTTTGTACCTGTACCTCAAAGTACAATTATCAAAATGTAGAAAAAATGCACTGGTCGTTGTAATTGTTGTATTTAAATGAGTAAGTAGCTGTGTTTATATTCGTTTTTTGTTTTTCTTACCTTTAGTCTCAAATGACTAAAATTTCGTTCCTTTAAGTATTCTTTTAGGTTAGAAAATGCAGTAATCATTTGAAGCTAGATTTGGAGAATGCGGTTGATACTAAAACAATTTCAATTAAAATTCATGTGTAAAATTCATCTGCTAGATTCGTTGAGCTACTCAAAAACCCCAGTTTATTGATCTGAACAACTCTCTGAATGGTCGAGGCATTAATTTTGATTCACTGCGAAAACGCGGTAAATTGTGACAAATGAAGTAAACTTGTAATTAGAGGCGCCATCTGTTCGTCAAGCTTGAAAATGATTGAAATATGTGGTAACTACAATTATACCAAAGTTATAAATATACTGATTGTATGTCTGTCTTGTTTCGCAGGTCAATGTCCAGATAGTAGACAAGAAGTTTCATTCATTCCTTTCTGTTTGTTTTTTTATGGTATATTTTGCATATAAATACACGTATACTTAAATACGATAATTAAAATGACTATGTCGTAAATGTTTTTAATACTTTCGATAAAACCAGTTGTTATTCTAAAATGAAGTTGTTTTCGACGTGTTTTTATGATAAAGATAAAAATTAATTATATTTTAAGTAGAAAATAACGAGTTTTTAATGTATAGTTGATCTAAATGTTAAATTTCCCTAACTCTTTCGGTCTTTTTTGTCGTTGAAGATAAAATAAAAAGTTTTATAAACACAGAAAACCAGTCAAAATATTATTTTAGTTGTCTGTTTTGACACAAATAAATTGTCATAATTAAATATATATCACTTCTTTTAATGTAGCTATATGACATTAACATTCTTATCGATCAATGTTTTTATTGATTGAAGATACATTTACGCAAGACGACTTTGAAACGCAAAGCTAGCGTCCAAGGTTAGACTTTTATACTACTTACCTTTCTTAACCTTAATCACCAATTGGGGAAATGATTTCACTCAATATATAGGACGATTCGAGAACGAAAGTTGTAGTTTTACATTAACATATTAGGAAACAGTCAAATAAGAAGAAATGTATTGTTGTTTTACAATCAAATTCGTTGGAGGTTATCATCATCTCGTTAATAAAGACTAAAAAGTATGTCAATGTAAACTAACGCCTTTTTAAGTGATTTCAATTTTAGTTATTCAACAAATTTATGAAAAACATTTGTTTGAGAGATAAAAACAACATTATACTCAAATCGAATGCGATATAAGGTTAAAACTTGATTATAAATAGGTTAGAATTGATCTTCCAACTACCTTCTTCGTCGTGATTTTCAGAACCGATTCGAAGGACCATAAAAAGTGGTTTTTCACTATTTTATTCCTTAACTTTTAATCTATAACTGTCCATCTCCTTTTAGTTTTATGTAATGGTTCTTTCTAAGTACCTAGAACGAGCTGTACATTGCCGACATTAGTTAGGGCACAACTAGACCGAACCTGAACGAAATAACCGGGTAAAGTCTTAACTAAAGTGAAGATGGACTGAAATGTGTGTATGAAAGTGAAAACTACAATTTTCTCAATATGTTTCAATCGAATCATCCTACATACAAATGTTTAGATAAGATTAAATTTGTGAGAAGAATATTTTGAATATTTATATAAGTACTAATGGTCTGGAGATTGCTTTAAGTGTAGATTATGATCAAAAAGTCTTTCGCAGTCCTATGACAAAGTCAAATAGATGGAAAACTAAATTTTTATACGTTCTGAGGACTTTACAGAAGTATTAGGCGTAGTAGAAGTTACTTTTCATAGGAATGCGGATGATTTTTGCAAAGTATGAGCGTGAGTAATGTAAAATGTTTGTTAAAAAATTAGGTTTTTTTATTTGAGTTGGTTTTTGTACTAATTTGTAACCTATTCGCAGCCTACATTCACTAATTATTTACTTTTTTAGGCATTACTATTGAAAATTCTTAATAATATCGGCGTTATCACCGAACAATCTTAATTATAGTTACTCTCTGACCAAATAAATCTCTTTCTACCACCTCTCTGCACTCTTAGAAGCCCCTAGTCTTTGATTATTTAATTTTTTAGGTACTTCCACCGAAAATTCTAAATTTTTGCTACTCTTGAGGATCCAAGTGTCTTTCTACCAGGTGGATCACGACTGTCTAGTTTTCTTGAAACTACAGCCAGTAATTATATCTTTCTTCAGGCGCTACCACCAAAAATTCTTCATTTTGGTTATTCCCTGAGTATCCAACTCCCTTTCTGTCCCCTTATCACTATCGTCTGCACTATTCTAAGCCTACATGCATAGTTATGTATTTCTTCAGGCACTACTATCAAAAATTCTTAATACTGGCTATCCATTGAGCATACAAGGTTCGTTCTACCCCCTTAACAACACCCTCTGACATGCGAGAAATCTGTAGTCGTTGATAATTTAGTTATTTGAACACTATTATTGAAAATTCCTAATTTTGGTTGCTGCGTTTGCATCCAAGCCTCTTCTCTGCCACTTTGTGACGTGCTAGAAGCTCCACTCATTTATCATTTACTCTTTCAGCCACCAAAAGTCTCTTTTTCTTGTTATAAAAGTGTCATTTATTCGTGTTGTAACGCCATTTCCGGTCCAGTAGTCACTTTGTATATTAACTGCTTACATTTAGTACCTTTTTGGATATTATGCATAAGTTAAAAGTGCTTCTTTTATGTGCAGGTTTAATTACCTTGAGAACAGTGCAGATTGTTACTCTAAATAAAGTATTTTTAATTTTAAATTCCTCTGAATGTATTAACCAATTCTTAACAAAAATCTAGTTTTTTTATCATTACTTAGCAATTTGTAAATGCAGTTGCGATAAGTGAAGATATTATACCATCTGCATTTCCATTGTAAGACAAGAACTGTACTGATAAGACAAAATATGTAACTGATCGGTTTGCTTTTAGAATATCGTTTGTTTTATTAGATTCAGTATGTATTGAATGAGTATTATTTCATATTTTTATTAGGTTTTTAAATAATCAAGACTTATTAACAGGTATGGTGTAGCTGATCTCATTGAGTCTATAATATTTCGAATATAGTTTCACATTCAAATTTACAATACCACTTAGATGTATAGTTGGTACTACGGTTGCAATATGTAGTTAATAGCTATATGATCTGAAAATAAAAAATTCTTGTTTTATGGTTGTTTTATTTTTTTACACCTAGTGTGTAAGTATTAGTAATAAGTATTACTGCCAAAACTAATTAAATTCTTGGTAGTACCCTCGTATGTAAAAAGGCAGAGTCCTTATTTTAAAATCCTTATGTTTTAAACAAGATTTTGAGTCTCATGAATTCGGTTATCCCCCTACGGTTTTGCTATCTACAACAAAATCCAAAAATGTGTCGAATTTTGAAGTCTTCATTTTCGTTTCAGCTTTCCTGATACAAAATCCTAAAAATTGTCAGATTTTGAAAAATTTTTGACATTTCCTTGACCAACCCCTTTCCGTTTCAGCTCTCCTGATAAAAAACCTAAAAAATTGTTGATTCTCAAAATCTGGCAATTTTTCGGATTTTGTATCAGGAGAGCAGAAACGACAATAGTCAATCAAAATCTGAAAATTTTTCGGATTTTGTAACAGGAAAGCAGAAACGGAAAAGAGTGTTAGTCCGTCAAATTTAAACTTTAAAATTCTCTCAAAATGTGACAATTTTTATAATTTTGTATCTTCAGAACATTTTAGGGACTAAAACTTTTCCGTCTGCTATCTGCGAAAAATTTGGAAAAATAGAAAAGAAGAATTTTAATTACTAGTTTAAAGACTACTATTTTCAGTTTCTGCTCTACTGATACTAGACAATCAGACAATTTTGCAATCGAAAAATTGTCTGGTTTTAATGGTTTTACCCTGGAACTTTTTTGGATTTAATTTTAAATCAAACAACAAATGGCTTAAAATATTTTGATTTTAAATCTCAATATAGTAAAATCATTTTAGCATAAACATTACATTTTAAAATGCATGAACATAACACATCAAAGAATTGATTTTTGTGCTTTTTCTGAATTTAAATACCAGCTCCAAAAAGGATTTTGTGGGCTGTTAAAAATGGTCCGCACTTGTCACTTGAGACGGTGTTATCATATAAAAACAAGATAAAAATGGACTCAGTCAGTGTGATTTTATTGAAATTTTGTGTATAATTAATATACAGCAAATTATAAGGCCTAGGGCAAACACAGGAAAGAACTATAAAAAATTTACCGAAAACTTAAAAATACAACTGTTTAAGCTAATTTCGCACTAGAGACAATGTTATTATCAAAAACAAGCTAAAAATGTGTTCTAACAAATATAAATTGATTGAAACGTGCTAAATAAATACAGTAGGAATAATGTGTGAATACTGGGGAGCAGATAGAAAAGAAGACATTTGTTTGAGATAAAGTTGAACAATTTCAGGATTTGTTTTAAATGTAGTTTCATGCTTTTGAAAAATTCGTGACTTTCTAAAGTAGTTGACAAATATAAGGTTGTTACTAATTTCTCCTTTAACTTAATGCAATTCATTTGTGCAATCATACTATCGAATTCTTTGATCGTGTGTACACCACATATAAAAGTTAAAGCTATACATTATATAATAGGATAAATAATTTCATAGCAACTCTAAATATCAACAATAAGCGATTACTGGTCGACCACCAACCACCTCTCTTGAATCTGCTCCACTTGTTGAGTTTGAATTGGTGTTCTCAACTTCACTTGAATCTCCAGCTTGCCTCCCACTTTCTTTCGACCTTCCAATAGCTAAAACGATAAACAAAATATAGAATTTTAAAAATTAGTCCAAGTAGAAAGTAATCGAACAGCATTGTTTACAATTTGCCTAGTGCCAAGGCTACGAGATTTATAAAAGTAATGTTAGTGAGAGCGCCCACCAAACTGGCGTGGCAAGTAGCACGCATCTAGCATGTTATTTTTAAATGTAACCAAATCAAACAAATTATTAGAATGACGTCACTATCATTTTGGTGAGCGCTGAATCATTCGTTTTCATTGGTTACATTTAAGTAACATGCTAGACGCGTGCTACTTGCCACGCCAGTTTGGTGGGCGCTCTCCCTTAGGTGAGCCTTTTGCAGTTTTTGGCGATGACGTGACCATACAAAAAACAAGATATAAATGTACCCAGCAATTGTAGATGTATTGTAATGTACTATATAATTAACGTGAGAGAATTAACAAGGCATTGGGCAAATACAAGAAAGAGCTATTTAATAAAATTGGCCCACGAACTAAAAAAAAAAAACAATTTTCCATACAGATTTTTCACTAGAGACAATGATACGAGTATCATATAAAAACAATACAAACATGTGCTCAGCGATTGTAAAAGCATTGAAATGTGCTATATAATTAATGTACGGTAAACAATAAGGCATCGGGGAAATGCAAGAAAGAGCTATTTAATAAAATTAGCCCAAGAAGTTAAAAAACAATTGTCCATAAAGATTTTTCACTAGAGACAATGTTATTATATAAAAATCAAATAGAAATGTGCTTACCAATTGTCAATGTAATAAAATTTTGCTATATAATTAATGTAGACATGTGAGGAATATTGCAAAGAGTTGTTTTATGCAAACTTAAGAAATGTAGATAAGTTTAGTATAGTCAGTGAAATACAAACAGATCATCAAGACGATTGTTTTATACTTTTTTTTCTTTCCCTCTGATTTTTGACCACTGCTCCCGAAAGTATCAGTTTCTATTGCTTCTGTTCACGTTATTCTTCAATTTCTTATCCCCATTTTTTGTAAATTTTTACACGCCTTAAATATTGTCATCTTTTCATGATTTTTCTTTCTATTCTTCCCATCGCCTACCAGCAAAGAGCCCTTGGTCCATCGTTCTCGCCAGGTGACTAAACCAATGTAGTCTTTCTTTTTGATCTAATGATTTGGTCAATTTCGGTTTTTCCGTCTGAAGGTCACGATTTCTCAATCGGAGCGCACTCTTCAAATGTTAAACCGGTGCTCACATGATGAATGGTGCTTAAATCAAGCGATTGATTTTTTTTAATAAAATAACTGCCAATCTAGGACCTTCTTACACAGAATACTAATGTGACGACTTGGAGATTCGGGAGTCTCATAGTGCTTAAAGACTAATCAACAGAAAATTTCAAAAAGCGGTTATATTAATCCCCAGCATATGGAACTATGTTTATATTGATAATTAAACGATCTACACTTTGAAAGACAAGTTCCAGTATTCGATTGAACTATTCAGTTAATAGAAAACTTACTATAACATGATCTAATTCGGAGCACATCGATTATATACTTACATCAAAGGTGTCGTGGATCTCACACTGCGTTTCGAGAGGTTGTAGTTTCAGATTTACCGTTCCAACGAGGGCATCGCTCCTGAAGAAGCCGCTAAAATAAGAACGTACAATCAGGAATTAAAATTTGTGTAAAAATAATTTTTGAAATAGAGTAAGCGAAAGGGAGAGCATGAAGTATATGGTCGTGTAAAACTAATTCTTACCATTGTCAGAATATGATAAAGTTCTCTATTTTTAAGTTACAACTGAAATAATGAAAATATAATGCTTCGTTGATAATTCCCAGGTCTAACTGATTTAAATTGGAGCTTATTCCTCAAATGGTCTCCTTTTAGGGTGATACAATGTTTATCTGTAAAGTTTGTCTCAGTTTCCGTATTTAAATTTCTTTATTTATCCAAATCTTTCCCGGGAGTATGCTTTTGATATTTGCAAACAGGAATTAGCTGCTGGAGCTAAGAATTAGTATACTCTGGATGCAGAGGCAATTCATGTAGGTACTTTTATCATCGTTGAGATGACAAAGGTGAGCGAGCACTTTTCTTCTTCATTTGTGGTCTTTTTTTCATAATTTCTTCTTAGAAGCACGGTAATAATTTGCAATTAACTACAAATTTGACTTCAGAACGAAGTGATGAATCCAGAAATCAAACACTGTCAAAAACCGACGTTAAAAACTTTTATTTAGCGAGCAGAAACAGTTGAAAACAAAGACTTCAATCGTCTAAGCGTTGTTTTCTTTGATCGACACAATATATCCTATGATATCTTCATATTGTCTAATACTCCACGAAAATTCAATTTACGATTTACCAGAATGATTTTATGGACATTTTTAATGTTTTTGTGACATGTGACATTTAACTTTTACGCACGTCGAACATTACGTTTCGTAAAGCATCTCATGCCAAATGACATGTAAAATGTCAAGTTTCACGTCATCCGTCACATTTTATGAGAAAACGTCGCGTACTATGTCAATATACCACGTTTTGCGTTACAAAACTCTTATCTTTTACGATTTAACAATAAACAATTGCAAACAACGTTCTTAATTGTCTAAGCGTTGTTTTCCTTGATCGTCTGAATTATTGCCGTCCCAAACGCAGAATCTACTTTTCCATAATATTAGAGCATAATATGTGTTATATTGTGCTTGGACAATAAAGCTAGTGTGTTTTTGAATTGCAAATGAGATTTAAAACTGAATATCTGCTTCAGAGGTTAACGATTAATGAGGAAGAATCCTCTTGATAATCTATATCATATGATAATCTTGATAAGATTGTGAGAGCAACAGCTTGTTTTGCTACAAAAGTAATCCTCGTGGACCAAAACAATGCACTTTCGTGTTGGAATATAGATTCATTTCTACACCGGAAACTAAGAAGCAGTAAAGAAAATGGGGAAAGGCCTACTGAAGAGGCCAAAATCAGCTGATTGGGTGGAAAGGTAATACATAAATCGCGTCATGACTTCATTGCCCATCTAAAACTCGTATTTTCATTGTTTAGGCAATGGGACTTCCTCCTCCACACTATACACAGCCCCGTAACCAAAGTTGGATTTCTAGTTAAATCTAAAGTTCAGTACAGACAACTTAATCCTGAAATCCCCTTACGGCTAGACGAGTCAATTTCGGGTTCTTAACGCTCCTGTTCTTCTTTTCTTTCTCCTAGTTCCGAATTTATCATTCAGTGACAGCGGACAGTATTTCACTTCTTTGCAGACAGGTGTTTCCTTCCAATTTAGTGGATTTTCCTCGGCCATTTTTTCTGGTATTGGATTGGGACATATCCAAATTTGTTCGTAGTTACTCACGCCTTGTTAGGTATTCCTTGGATAAGGAATTCAACTATTCCCAACTCTTTCAGCTAGAGTTGTATATAGCTTGAAGAAATTGGAACGAAAGCTCCGATAATATGTGGAACATTATAGAATCCTCATCGGAGAAATGACAATACAGCTCTATTAGACGGTATCAACACTGATTTGAAGAAGAAAGATTTGTCTCACAAAAATACTTTTCTATCAAGACAACGAACTTCATCATCATCATCCACTAGCCTCTAACGTCCACTGCTGAACATAGGCCTTTTGCATGCTTTTCCACTTAGTCCGATTTTGCGCCATCTGAATCCAATTTGTAGTCACTCTTTTTATGTCACTGTCTATCTCGTTGGGGGTCAACCTTTATTTCTGTTAGCTTGTATTGGAGGTCTCCATTCCAAAATTCTTTTTGTCCATCGTTCATCAACTGATCTTGCTACATGACCTGCCCAGTTCCACTTTAGTGTTGTTATCCTTTCACTAACGTCTGCTACTCCTGATCTTTTGCGTAAAGTAGCATTGGGTATTCTATCACGTAGAGAAATCCCTAACATTATTCTCTCCATTGCCCTTTCCGCAACTTGTAGTTTACTCACTGTTGTTCTTGTGAGTGTTAAGAGTTTCTGCGCCGTAGGTCAACACTGGCAAAATACACTGATTAAATACTTTTCTTTTTAGACACATTGGAATCTTAGACCTAAAAATATCCTTCATCTTTCCAAATGCAGCCTAAGCGAGGTTTATTCTTCTTTTCAGCTCGATTGTTTGGTTGTCTCGACTTATTCTGATATCATGGCCAAAGTATTTATAGGAATCAACTGGCTCAATATCTTTGTCTTCTACTGAGATGTTTTTGTTGTGGACTAAATTTGTCATAAATTGTGTTTTTGAATAATTTATTTTAAGACCAACTCTTTTTGTGGCAGTATGGAGTTCTTGGAGCATTATCTGTGCCTGATCAAAGCTATCTTCAATAAGAACGATATCATCTGCAAATTTAAGGTTATTTAAAAATTTTCCATCTATATTGATGCCCTTTTCGTTCCAATCTATTGTTTTACAAGCGTATTCTAGCAAAGTTGTAAATAGTTTATGAGACATGTTGTCTCCTTGCCGAATGACTCCTTCAATACGGAAGGTTCCAGTATCTTCATTAAGTCTTACACATGCTGTAGAATGCTGATAGATGTATCTGATGAGGGATATGTATCGGTGATCTATTCTACATTGTGTTAGAGCTTGGAGCATTTCACTTTGATTGACCGTATCAAATGCTTTTTCAAAGTCGGCAAAGACAAGTATCAGGGATTTTTGTTTGTTTGTGTTTAAATGACTACGGACACTAAATCCATTCGCCAATCTTACAATTTGAGGTGTAGTGTGTGTGTGTGTGTAGAGTAATTGTCTTGATACTTAGCAAAGTCGACGTCATTGTCTTTGCTAAGAGACGCTAATTGTATCCGAACGTCTGCGGTCCCTCCGGTGTGTACCGATCACACAAGGATAGAAATTATTTTCATTTATTAATTTTTTTTTAATAAACGAAAATTTCCACCCAGGTGGGATTCGAACTCACGACCTTTAGGTTTAAAGGCAGGCGCTCTTACCACTGAGCCACAGAGGGGGTAAGTATCAGGGATTATATTCAATGGTTTTTTCAATTAACGACTTAAAGGTTTGCAAATGATCATTTGTTCCGTATCCAGCTCTAAATCCTGCTTGCTCGCAAGGTTGATAGAAGTCTATCAACAACTAAGTCAACGAACTTGCTCACAAATAAATCGTGGCACAGGCAAAATTAAACCAATTGGGATTTTTAGCATAATTAGTCTCGTTTGACTATTTCCTCTTCCCAAACTCATAAAAATGATTTGCAATCAAATTGAAACTTGACACTTTTTAGAAAAATTTGAGCATGAAACATTATTTTTAGGAATCAAATAGTGATCAAATCTACTACTGAACAAAAATAACAAAAATCTTTGTTATGATAGAATACAGTCAAACAACACTCGTATAGAATTGAAAGAAGTCATTGGCAAATAAATAACTTAGAAAAAAACTTACTAAAGTGAAAACTGTCTCTAAAGTAGTTGTGATTTTTATTCAAACACGAATTACATTAAATCCGAGTTATATTCTAAAACTTAAGAGAACTGTATCATATCCTCGACTTTAATTTTCATTTGAACATCGACGATAAACGAATAAACATAAAATAACTATTTTTCCACGATGGATTTGAAGAACGACACACATTTAACTGAAATGATAAAAGTAGTTTAGAGAAGATACCTACAAAAAACATGGTAATCCTCCTAAAAACGAACAGCAACCGGGACAGCTAACTGGAGAGCCACAGCAGGCGCATCTAAGTCCAATAAATGTTGTAAAGTTAGTTCTGAGGTGTGCTCGAGAGAATTAATTATCAATATGTGATACTATTCAATACAGCGCTCCATACAATTAGCGGAATTCTGTTCTGAGAAGCTATAAAGATGCTAGGCGAATAAAAGTACAATCCCGATCTAAATTGGATGACGTATTGAATGACAATGATATTGTAACAAACATTATTGCGCATTAAGATAAAAGTTTCATCAATAAAAGACACTTTTGATCTTAGAGGAGTTCCTTTACGTATCTTTGAGCTTCTATCGAAGACAATAAGTTTGGTACAATCTTCATAAGTGACGCGATCTGTGTAATAAACGTTACTTTTTGTTTATAATCTTTAAATGTTGTTCCCAATTTCTTCAGATTTCATGTATTAATTAACTGTCTGTTTTATTTTACTATTGTTCTTCTAAAAATAGTTAGCTATTTAATTATTATTCTTCTATTTCGATTGTCTACTAATTAAATTGAATTTCCCTTTTACTTTTCACATAACCCTCGTATACGAGCCACCACGTTTGGCGCCAATTGTGTAATACCATTAAATGTTGAGCGACAATTATGTAACAAAAAAACTCTGCGATCAATTATTGTGTAATGGCGTTGAATCGCCCACTGAGGTGTAGTATCGTTCTTATCTAAATATAAAATGTATAACGAGGAAAACAGATGGGGCGAATAGGAAAAATATACCCCTTATCAGTTTTTATAAACGTAAGATTATATGAGAAGCCACTGGGATTAGGGAACATCATTATTGTCTCAAAAAAAGACATGAAGTTACATCGTTTTCTCTCTATCTGTACGTCAGTCTGTTTGTATGTCTCTCACCTATCTCTGTCGGTCTGTTTGTTGTTCTCTCTGTCTACCGGTATGTCTGTCGTTGTCTCTCTTTTTTGTTAGCGATCTTTCTGTCGGCCTGTCTCTATCGGGTTGTCTGTCTGTGTGTTTGTCTCTGTCTGTTCCCCCTCTCTCCCTTTTTCTTTGTTGGTCGATCTCCGTTCTTCTCTCCATCGGTCTGTATGTCTGTTTGTCGTTATGTATCTGTCTGTCTGTTGGTCTACCTCTCTCCCTTTCCTCTCTGACGGTCTCTCTATCTGTCTGTGTATTTCTCTCTCCCTCTCTCTGTCGGTCAGTCTATTCTTCTGTCCGTCGGTCTGTCTCTTTCACTCTGTCTGTCTATCGGTCTCTCTGTTTGCCGTGTCTATGTGTGTGTGTGTCTGTATGCGTATGTGTGTGTTTTAAATATTTTTATTCCATTTCTTTGTTTATTTCGAAGTTCCACAGAACAATTGGTGATTTTTTGGTTCCACTGTCACTACTACAGTA
Organism: Diabrotica balteata; assembly: GCA_918026665.1. Taxonomy (NCBI): domain Eukaryota; kingdom Metazoa; phylum Arthropoda; class Insecta; order Coleoptera; family Chrysomelidae; genus Diabrotica; species Diabrotica balteata. The sequence goes on from OU898276.1 coordinate 5,110,663, forward strand.
GTGACAGTGCCGTGAATAGTGAACAGTGTAGTAGTGTCTGGGGGCTCGGGAGACTGAGACCTCGGAAGCCCTGAGGAAGGCATCAGAGAGGATGCCGAAAGCTTGGCAAAATGGACATCGACGCGGTTCAACCCGGAAGACTGGTGAGTTTGATATTAATTTTAGTAATAGTTTAGTCTAGTTTTTATTGTACTAACCGCGGAAATCTTTCCGAACATTATATATATATATATATATATATATATATATATATATATATATATATATATATATATATATATATCTGGGTCAAACTATAAAACTTAACAAAGAAAAAAGAAAACGAAACAGCAGAGATAAAAAGACGAGTTAGACTGGCATGGGCGGCATTTGGCAAACTAAGCTACATTCTTAAAAACAAAAGATATCCACAGCATCCTAAGGCCAAAGTATACAATCAATGCGTACTCCATGTTCTCACTTATGGTTCCCAAACGTGGACATTTACAAAAGCAAACATGGACAAAATTATAAAAACCCAAAGAGCAATGGAAAGACAAATGTTGAACATAAGACTAATGGATAAAAAGAGAAACGAGTGGATAAGAGAGAAAACAAAAGTGAGGGATGTTACACAAGAAGTTGCAAAATTGAAATGGAGATTTGCTGGACACAATATAAGACAAAAAGAAGACCGTGGGAATATAAACGAAGCAGAGAAAGGCCCCAAATGAGATGGGCAGATGATATCAAGAAGCACGTGGGGTCTAGGTGGATGACTGTAGCGACAGATAGAGAAGAATGGAAAGGATTGGGGAGGCCTATGTCCAAAGATGGACCAAAGAAGGCTAATTATATAGATAGATAGATAAATCATGGCATTTGACTAGCTTAGCCATTTTTTGAAATGCAGATCTTGCTTTCTCTATCCTACATTTTATTTCTAGGGAACGGTCCAAATTTTCATTGACGTTCGTACCAAGGTAGGTGTATGATTTTACTCTTTCAATTTGCTGTTTCTTCTTAGAGATCATCATACATTTTGTTTTCTTAATGTTCAGTGAAAGTCCATATCTCTAACTCACTTATGTGGTTCTATTAATTAACTCATAGAGGGCTTCATAACTGTCAGCGAATACCACTGCGTATCTGATGTTATTGATACTTTCTCTTTTCATTTGAATTCCGACTTCAACATCTTGAAAGATTTCCTCAGAGTATATGTTAAAGGGTTTGATTTTGATATCATCGGATTCTCCTGCCTTTGTACGGATAGACGATATTTTATTCCAGTAAAGATTGATAATAATTCTTAGATCACAGCTGTTTATTCCAATATTTTTTAATATCTCCATCTCGTGTTTTACTGTATCGAACGCTTTATGGTAATCAATGAAACATACATAAATATCGCAATTCACATCTCTACGTCCCTAAAGAGGGCCCCTCTCGTACCCACTGCATTCCGAAAACCAAACTGTTCTACGGCTGATTTTTTCTTCATATTGTCTATATATCCTTTGATGTATGATTTTTAGAAATAACTTTAAAATGTGGCTGATTAAGCTGTTTGTTTTACCTTTTTATGCATATTAAATATATCGTGTTTTTGTTCCAACTGCTTTTCTAACCAATTTGCTTTGGCCTTTCGTATTTTGGTTCTTATTTGTTTCTGAAATTTTCTGTACATTCTTTTGTTATTCTTTGATTTTCTTCTTTCTTCCATGAGTTGCAGTTTCATTCATCCAACTTTGCCTCTTCTCTTTATTTTCTATTAGATGTTCTTTTCTGATCTTGTTAAAGGTTTAACATACATTCTGGAGTGATTATTCTGGATCATACTTTTGTTAATTAATATGACATGACGATATGTCAGCACCATGGTAACTTTTAACTAATAGGCATTCATTACGGAATCTCTTGTTCACCATTATGAATCAATTTGATTCCTTATTATGTTTCCTGGTTGATCTTGCAGAGAGACCAAAGTATTAAAACTATAAATTATCGCCAAAATTCGATAGAAGAGTGTCGTGTGCTGGCAGTCAGAAGAGTATATGACGATTACTCTGCAATGAGCTGAGTGTATGATAATGAAATGTCGATACAAAGAGAAACCCTTGCAAAGCGTTGAGATGGAACTACTATCTTCAGAGTCTTAATTTAACCTCATAGTCGTTAGCGAGCTGAGCTAGAGCTAGCGTACATGAGTAAGAGCTAGTCTTACTTATGTACGACTCTATAGCGTGGCGAAGAAAGTGATTATTTTCCTTACCAGAATATCTACGGAGTACTGAGCGAAGTATTGTCTGGTCTCTACTCGGTACTGTCATTTATAGAAACTAGTTCATATGTGTCTGCTCTTGAACCTGTTAAACAACCAGTTTTAAATGAGTCAAACAAAAAACACCTTAGTCATATCAAACAATTACCTCCAAATTATAAAACTACAAATAAATTCCAATCACCGGTGTTGCCAACTGTTGCCGAAAGTAGTAGAAGTCCTGATAATAATTCAACAACTGCAGAACTTAGTAATGTGCAGCTAAATAAAATGCAAACTTTAGTAAATATAAATGAAGATATGGGACAAGACAATGATGGTTTTACGTTAGTCCACTCAAAGAAGACAACTAGACGAACAAAAAAGAACTACGGTGAAAATGATAAAACTACCGACTTAGGAGTTCAAAGAAAGGCTTGGCTTTACCTTTCTAGAGTTAAACGAAGTGTCACAACAGAAACTATCTTCGATTATCTAAAAGATCAGGAAGTGTTTAAAGACGCTGATATTATCATTAGAGAACTACCAACTAACGAAAACCAAAACAAATGTTTTATGTGTGGTGTCAACTTCGAATTAAAAGACGAAATATATAAACCGTCGACTTGGCCAAGATCTGTCGCTTACAAGCGTTTCGATTTCCGGAAATACCAACAATATAATCGTCGCTCCGAGGATTTTTAAATAATTTCTTCGTTAGGGACTCTCAAACCCAAAGTAAATGTCAAACTTCCATAGTTCATCAAAATATCCGAAGTCGAAATATTAATGCAAGTAAACCGACAAACTTATATTTCCCTATTTTACACTGCAATATACAGGGAGGACTTGCACGTAAATCTTACGATATAAATTTGATACTTCAAAGTAATAATGTGAATGTTTTATGCCTTAGTGAACACTGGTTGAAAGAAGATAAACTTAAAGTAACCAATATTGAAAACTTTAAATTAGTGTCTTATTTCGCAAGAAATGATAAAGAAAGTGGAGGTGTATGCATATTTTTAAATAATAAGTTTAGTTGTGAACAGCTAAATTTACGTCAATGGTGTATTGAAAGCAAAGTTGAAATATGTGGAGTAAAATTTAAAGTTCATGGAAGTAAAAAATATTTATATATTGTAACTATATACAGACCTCCTTATAGTGTGAATTTTAATACTTTTATTACGAAGTTAGAACTATTGTTGCAGAGTATTTATAACAATAATGATTTTTACGTTATATGTGGAGATTTTAATATCAATTTTTTAGAAAATAGCAATCAGAAAAATATTTTAATAAACTTATTTTTAGAATACAACATTAAATTTCATATAAATGTACCTACTAGAATTACTAAAAATTCTTCAACGTGTATTGACAACTTTTTTTCCAATTTAGATGTTCAAAAGGTAAGTGTATGTGACACATTTCTATCAGATCATACTTATCAATTATGTGCTTTTGATATGAAAGTTGCTGGAAAAAATCCTCAAACTGTTTTTACCAGAAACTTTTGCGATGCCAACTTAATAACGTTTCAAAATATTTTAGCTAATATTGATTGGAGTGATCTATATGTGGCTAGTAGTTTTGAAGAAAAATTTTCAATATTTTATGATACTTTCTTATATTATTATAATATTACTTTCTTAAAGCGTAGAGTAACTACCAGACCAAAACAAAAAACGTGGTTTGCACCTCATATTAAGGGTTTGCATGATCAATTGTGTCAGATGAATGTATTAAGAAAACAACTCAATAACCCAGAGTATTCGGAACGATACAAGAAATTTAAACAAGAATATCAAACAATTGTTAAAAAACATAAAAATGAACAATATGATAATCAATTTAGAAATAGCAATAATGTAATGAAAGAAAGTTGGAAAATAATTAATAAAAATAGAGGTAAAAACTCTCAATCAAATCAAAATTTAATATCTTTTAGTAACAACGGTGACTTACAAAATTATCATAAAGCTGATCAAATCAACAATTATTTTATTAATGCTGTAAAAAATAATGAACTATCAGTTGTAAACCGTACTACACAAATTGACCAATTCAATTCAAGTTTCTTTTTATCACCAACCACTGAAAAAGAAGTTATATCTATTGTATTAAAAACTGCTTCTAAAACAGCTGCAGGGGTAGACGAAATTGATGGAAAAGCTTTGAAACATGTTGCCACTTATATAGCTTTACCACTATCTTATCTCATAAATGAATCATTTACATGCGGAATATTTCCAGATATAAAGGAATCGAAAGGAATCCCTATTTTTAAAAATAAAGGATCTGCAACGGATATTGCAAACTATAGGCTGATTTGTGTGTCAAGTCAGTTCTCTAAAATATTTGAAGCAGCCTATGCAAATAGATTAACAGATTATTTAGAACATTTTAAAATTCTTCCTGCTATTCAAAACGGGTTTAGAAAAAAGAAATCTACAAATACTGCTATTTCTGACTGTCTTCAATTTATTTATAAAGCATTAAATGATAAATTAAATGTGTTGGGTCTTTTTTATGACCTTAGTCGTGCATTTGATACAGTTGATCGTGAACTCTTACTACAAAAATTGCAGGGTATTGGAATACGTGGTATACCGTACAATTGGGCTCTATCTTATCTAAGCAATAGAACTCAAGTAGTCACAGTGGAAAATGTAACGTCCAGGCCACTTCAATGTACGATGGGTGTACCTCAAGGCTCAATACTTGGGCCTTTATTTTTCATTATATTTGTAAGTGACCTAAACACGTTTTGTTCAATGCCAGATAAAATTGTTCAGTATGCTGATGATACAAATATTCTCATGTCTCACAGTGAACCCATACAACTGGTGGAAAATACCAATGTTGTGTCTGCTGAATTTAGCACATATTGTAAAAATAATGGACTCAAGCTCAATGTAACAAAAACACATTTTATGCGTTTCTTACCAAAAAACTTAACTCCAAATTCTGACTTTTATTTACATGTGGATGGCAAATCAATAAAAAGTTATACTACAACGAAATTTTTGGGGGTAACCCTAGATCATAAACTTACATGGGAAACTCATGTAAATCATGTATCAGCAAAGTTAAGTACATCTAGCTACATAATCCGTAATTTAAGAGAAACTGTCTCATTTGATATATTGCGAATGATTTACTTTAGTTTAGTCCAGTCTGTACTTCAGTATGGCTTAATATTTTGGGGTTGCTCATCTCATTTTGAACGGGCATTTATAGCTCAAAAGAAAGTTTTAAGAAGTATATATGGTGTTCCATTTTCAGATAGTTGCAAGCCACTATTTAAGAAGGCTAATATTTTAACACTACCTAGCCTTTTAATTTTCCAATTAATATTGCACATTGAGGAAAACAAGCTCAAGTTTGTCAGAAATGAGGACATTCACTCACATGATACCAGGGGTAAATCAAATTTTCGACAACCTTTCTCTAGATTAGGTGTATCCCAACATGCACCTGAATATATTGGAATAAAATGTTACAATAAAATAGTCAATATATTAACTCTCAGTAATTCTTCACATAAAGGTTTTCGCCAAACTGTGTATTCATTTTTAATGGACAACACATACAGTGTTGATGGATTTTTAAATTTTTAACATTTTTGCAACAATAGTTCTAAATTTGTATTTGTAACTTGTATTTGTAACTTTTATTTCTTATTTATTTTATTGTAATAACTGTTTTTATTTTAATCATGTACTTTTGCTATCTATTGTACTCTTTTGTACTAAAATTTTGACTAGTCTGATAAGATTTATACATTTTTTTTTCTTGTAAAAATTGTGTAAACTTTGTGGATGAATAAATTCTATCTATCTATCTTGAACCGACGGATTTTCTACCAGCGGCGTTACACAAGCAAATGCATCACAATAACTTACATGTTTTAATATCAGACAGTTGATTGTTATGAAGTTGTATAAATAAAATATGTAAATTAAAATAAGCCTAATTTATTTGCGTAGCATCTACTTAAAAAAAAGTTATGGCTCCTCAAAAGTCGTCCAATAATTTTGTACAACACTGTATATGTATACTATTAACATTAGTTATTATAAAAGTTAGTAGTTATTTAAGAAAAAAATAATATAATAGACTCTACTGAGCTTAGAAATGGCAAGAATTTGTTTTGAGGGTACAAAATGCATGTAAATCTGAAATATTATGTTATATATTCTACTCACCCTTTAGAAAACAATTCAAACTTCAAACTGTGCCTTTTGAAAGTCCTTTGGCATACTCTGGAGTTCCTTTGTATTGGTACAACAAAAGTTTTTTGATAGTCCGGGTTGTTTGTGTTCTTCATAGTTGAAGTTCTATCACTATATGGAGTTTCCTGGAAAGATTTCATTATGGATTATATAAATGACTCGAATTTTGCTACGTCGAGGTCTAGGCTTCTTCTCTGGAGTCTTACATTAAATGCTTTTTGACAATCCCAGAGCCATAGCTGCCAATAATTTCCGAGGATCGATTGAAATCGAAAAACATCCCTATTGTTTTAACCTCATCGATGAGACATGAATCACGATAAAAGACCGTCCATTTCCTCCATCAATCCGCCGTCAAGGATCTTCGCAACATTTCTATCCAAACACCAAGTCAGCGTGGATACTATTGTAGCGGCAATGCAATATTATATAGTGTTAGTGAGTGTAGAAGTGATGTTGACCTAAGTGACCTAATTCCTGATGAGGATTCCAAAGAAGTAGTAAGCTCGACGTAGCCAAATTCGACACGAAACTGTGATTAAACACAACCCGTTACCTCACCTTATAAAATTATAATAATCTTACTATACACCCTAAGAAACGAAAAGAAAATATTGAATTTCAGAAACATTTTTACCTGCGGAAAAGGAAACTCCATTTTCACATAAGTATCTATGTCTTTGTCGGTGGTGATATTGAGCCCTCTGTGAACGGTCACCTCCATGGTGTTGTCTTCGATTTCGGGACAGCACTTGACGATAGCGAATTCTTTCGTTTCGTAATGGAATTTAGGAATCCGTCCCTCTTTGCGAGCCGCGCGAACTACGTCCATGTCTTTGGTGACGTTTAAAGCAAACCTGAGACATATTACATTTTCAAAATTAATAAAGTAATCAAACGAATTAGTTCGTTTTTAGTGTCGATACAAATATACTGATAAATACCGTAGAAATATAGTTTCTATCACTGTATTGTAATAGATAAAGATCACAACTTTATATTAAAGTAACATATTAAAACATTTTACATCCCAGATGAGAAAATTATATAAATATTTAGTATAATCTGAGTGATCTAGAGGTTTTCTTTTGGTTTGCTAGACAGTGACAGGATGAAAGATCAATATAATTCTTGATCCACAAGTTTAAGCTTCCAAGTAGATGATTTGGTCTGGTTAAATAACTCACCACATATGTGATATCATTTAACATGAAAATGTATAATTAACTATATTTTAATCAAAAGAGTTCGGACACTTTAAACACAGTGGATTGTTACTTCTTTCCCAAACACTTGTGCAGCGCTGAAAACAATACCTGTAACTTTTAGCATTTAGAAAAAAGGACAGTAATTTCTGACAGGAACAGTTACCATTTCGGTTAGACCAATATGGAAGTTTTTGTTCTTGAAGAATTATTTTCATTTTAAGTTATAGGGCAATTATAAATGTATAAATAATTGGAGCGGTGCATATTAAACTGATAAGTAAAACTTTAGGATATATATGAGACTAACCTTTCGAACCTATTCATTCCGGGAACATCACCAATAGCTTTGTTGTGATCTCTAGTAGTAAGGCACATTTTTAATTGTTTTTGTAACTGTGTTTCCAGTCTGGCGAATAGGTCGCCATCAATTCCAGCAGAATCGTCACTCTCGGTTGACATGGCTATATCGTATCTAAAAGTAAAACATTATTTAACACAATACACCAACGTTTATCATATGAAATAATTCAAAACCAAAACCTACAAATCTGGAAAACAATTACATTATTCATGTAATGTGATGGTTGACAGTACAAACTTTAACTCAATAAGTCTCCAAAATAATAAATCCACGTTTTTTAAGATAAACAAAGTTAAATAATACAAATATAAATAATTAATAAACTTTTGTACTTACTCATTGTCCAACTGCGACTTTGCTTCTGGAGAAACGGGAATAGAAGACCAATCCACCGGTAGACCTGCTATAGAAGCTTCTATCAGCTTATCAAACCCTTTGGCCTGACGTAAAAACTCCTTGGCTTGTGCCATTTCTCCCCTCTTTTTAGCTTCCAATGCCGCCAGTTTGAACTGTTTTTGTTTAGCTATGAGTATCACCATTTGCTTCTCTGCTTGAGTTTGCTTAGGTATTGTTCCTAAAATTTGGGAGCGTAGTTGATTTAACAGCCTAATTTCATGATTTTAGGTTATGTGAATACAAAAAAATAATTTGTGCAACGAGCAATAGTAATTTATACATTTATAGATGCGATACATTATTTAGAATCAGTTTACTAAAGGATAAAACAATCAATAAAAAACTTACTTGTTGGTTTACTTTCGGGACTAGGTAGACTAGGCTTGCTTTCTCCACTACTGCTTGGTTGTGGAGCTGGCCGTCTAGGTTGTGGTGCTGGAGTAGGATCAACAGATTCAGCAGACGGAGGTTTGATCCCAGGAATCGGTCCGTAACCTAAAATGTCATTTATTTATACTTCAATTCATGTTATCTACACTAAATCCTTACCTGGAGGAGTCGGCAGTTCTTCATATGCAAATGATTTGCCTGCTTTATTAGCTTTGATAGCCTGTTCAAACTGCTTGATAATCCTTCCATATCTCCTGGCTTTACTGGAATTATTTTCTTCCTTTGCCTTCGCTTCCTGTTCCTTATAAAGGCTCAGTCTTTGTTGCAGAGCTTCCATAATAGATGTGGCAGTTATTAAAGCAGGAGGAGCTGCGGCAGGTTCCTCTTCGGCAGCTGCTGGACTAAAAACATAAAAATTACTTTTTGTTTGGATTATACACTTTAAAAAGAGTACTACCTATCCTGTTGAACTTCGCTTTCTTGAACAGGAGGTTCTGGGAGACTGAATGTCTCTGGTGGACCTGGCATATCACTCAAGTCTACAGGCTGGCCACTTTTAAGAGCAGCTATTACAATATCAAATTGTTTGGAAACTTTTAAAAATAAAACAGCTTTCTGTGCATTTCCTTCATGTTTGGCCTTCAATGCAGCTACCTTGTATTGCTTTTGACCTTGTAGAATAATGTTCAACTTTTCTTGGTCATAAGCAGGTACTTCCGGTTGAATATTAACCAAGTCTTCTGTAGGAGGCTCTTGCGGTGAATCTGTGGTTGTAGGAGAGAGTAATTCGGGAGGTGTAGGCATTTGTGGTACTTCAGGAGCAGGTCTTGCTGGAGCAGATCGTGCTGGAGCTGCAGTACTAGGATGTATATCAGGAGGGATACTATCGTCATTTAAATCTATGGGTGAACCTGACTTTGCCCTCTTGATAAGGTCTTTTAATGTCTTAATAGCTCTGCCATATCTTCTAGCTTTTGTTGATTCTCCAGATTCTTTTGCTTTCACTTCACATATTTCATAGTTTTTGAGCCTTTCTACTAATGTATTTACAATATCAGAACTACTGGCAGCTGATGGAGCCTCTGTAGAAGGGGATGAGTCTTCATCTGGCTGATCTTCACCTACATAAGAGAAAATTTATATGTTGAAAAATTAAAAATTTTTGAATAGTACACAAACAGTATAAGGAAAATAATGTGACATATCAAGATGATAGAGAAAATATTAATTCTATATTTAAACAATTCTTAAAATAACTCAAAATCTTGACTTACCAACAATATCATTCAATTCACTAAGCAACTCAGGATCATTTTCATCAATAGACACATCATCATCATCTACATCCTTCATTGATTCTGAAACCATTGAATCTAACTCCCTCTGAGGAATTATTTTTCTCGGAGGCCTCTTTGGTTGTGATGCTCCACCTCCTCCAGCCAAGGCGGCCAGTTCGGCCTCCAAGTCTTCATCATCATCATCATCATCCTCATTTCCTAGTCCTGTATCAAAGTCTGAGGGTACTTCAAATAAACCATACTACAAAACAAACAAATAATTAAAATAGAATAAAGTATGGACTAAATAATATGAACTAAAACATGGACAGATATACCTAATAAATGTATACAGTGTCCCAAAATGAGGAAATATAATTCAGATAGTTCAGGCATTGCACAATCACTTCCCCTCACCTTCAGTTGGTCAAGTGGTTTTTATTTTTCTCTCCTGTGTTTTTAGTACTATTTATTTAATTAAGATTATTTTATTTGGTTTAAGCGATCCAGATAATTAACTTACATAGTTATGATCTCTTTAGAACTGCCCAACAAACTACTGCCAAAAAAATATCACAAACCTTTCCTTATTTCATCCCAAAAAAAGTTAAATTTTTGGAAATCAAAACTGTACTTTGTTTAGAGTGTAATATTAAATGTACTAAACAGGGCTGTTGTTTTATGAAACTGCCATAGACAAATAGCCAAAATCATTTAATAGTTTTCATTATTTGATTAGATATTGCAAGTAAACTGAAGATTGTGAATATAACCAACTGGAAAAACAAAAACACAAGAGCAACAGAGCATGCCAAGACATATTAAGGGTTGTCAAGCTAATTATGATTATAAAACAACCTTGAGACAAAGAACAACATGAAAAACAGGAAGTTTGGACTGTGATTCACCAACTTAACAGTAATATGGTAATTGTATTATACTGTAAATATGCGTAATTGTTGCTTAATTAAATATAATGGCATTTGTCGTATATACAGTATATCTATTATTAAGTATATACAACAAAAATAACTTTCTAATACAAAGAATCTCAAACAGAAGAGTATATTATGTTACACTCATATATTCTATCCCTAAACAAATATCATGTGACTAAATTAATTTGCTTTCGAACAATGATATGTAACTAAAAAAACTAAGCCACATAGTGGTAGTGTTTTTGATTAATAAATAAGATAAATCCTGTTTTTAGTATGAGATAATTTACAAAAATACCCGACCTTAACGCTACTAACATATTTACCTGAGACAATGATTTGCCGGCGTGATTCCTCTTTGGTTTTTCTTTTTTCGAAAACATTCTGAATTTTTTTAAATAGTATATCTATATAGTGCTAAAATATTATTTTAGACTCACTAAAAAACTATGGAAAATAGAACCATAACCGTACTTGACTTACTCATCCCATCTGTCATTTCGGTAACCGAAATTCGGTTCGGTTCTAAAAGTCACGTCAGATTTGAATATATGGCGCGAATTACTAGAAATAAATGCCTAAGAATATAGACGCATAAATAAGTAAATACATTGGAAAATATAGATGTATAATTATGATACTCTTATATAACAAAAATCTATATTGGAAGCTGAATACAATCACACCACAATCATTGTTTTTAATTGTTTATTTGTATATTTTTTTGTTTTCTTGTCCCTTGGTGATGACGTCCCTGACGGATCGTTAAACATCGTTCTCAGCTGTGTAATTAGTCCCGTTTATGAATTAAAATCTCGTAATGATTTTTTATTTAGTAAAATACCGACTGATTACTGATTAGAATCTATTTTTTTGAGTTGATAAACTGTTTGTTTAATATTTTTTTTTGTTTTCATGCGTCTTGGTGTCACTTTCCCTTTCATTGCTGAGATGTAAAACAGATGTAAGATAAGATGACAACTATGTCATTGTATTTTTTGAGGTTACATACGTGGAACTTAACTATAAGTTGTAGTTGTAGGGTAAGTTTGTAGGTATTAGTTGTGAAAGAAAATGTCGTCGAAAAGAAAAAGTAAAGAAAGCATAATTGCTAGGGTTAATTTTCCACTATATACTCTTCAGATGTTAACATCAAGGCACGTAATTGTCGGTGGTGGAGGAGGAACATCCAAAACTGGTGTACATAATGGTTTTGTAAGTAAAAATTCAATAAGGTCAACAACAGTTAGAAAAATGATTTTTTAGGAAATATTTGAGATTTTTCATGATGGAACACGGTTTGCAGCAAAAGAAGTAACTAGACATGAAACTGGAGGCAATGTTGTTATGAACTGCTCTGTTTACAGTGATAGAAAATATTCTCTTATGGTAGCTGGACAAGAAAGTGACTGTCAATTGTACAAACTGAATCCTAAACTAGTCGAGGAAGTAGAAAATATTGGCAATAATACTCATCTCAGGCAAAGAAATACAAAAAACAAAGAAGTTACAGATGACAACAAAAATGTGACAAAAGAGTTATATTTTGATGTTAAGGCAATAGAAAATGTTCAAACTGACTTTAATGGCAGTGAACCATTATCGAGGGTAGTAAAAATTAATCATGATGGTACCTTATTAGCTACAGGTAAGTAAATATAATCTGTCATTATATAATAAATAATTTAATAGATTATTGCATTTAAGGTGGTACAGATGGAGATGTACGAATATGGAAGTTTCCTAGTATGCAACCTTTATTTATTCTTAAGGCACACACAAAAGAAATAGATGATATAGATTTTAGTAGGTATGACAATTATGTGATTACCATAGCCAAAGATGGTTTAGCAGTATTGTGGGATTGTATGACAGGAAAAGAAAGAACAAAACTAACATGGAAACAGCCTGAAGGATCAAAATATTTATATAAACGTTGTAGGTAAGAAAATAATGTATCAAAATATACCCAAGTTAACAATCTTATTAAGTAATTTAATTCAAATTTGTTATGAAATAAAAAATTACATAAATAATGTAAATTAGACGATTTATTTAAAAATACAGTAGTGGATATTAGATATTTTATTGGAAAGTTCATGTAGAACAGAATAATCTTTTAGTTCCCTTGGAGGTAAAGTGTAGTTGTTTGTCCAAAAGGTAATTTTTAACTAGCTATAAAACAAGATATCATATATTTATATTATATAGGTAATATAACATATTTGGTCCCTATGCTGGGAGGAAAACCATACTGACAAGTATAATTGCAATTTTTTTGCTAAAGAGCTAAATATTGATTATTCAGCAAGTTGGATTAATTGTTTCAAGTCTAGACACAATATTGTTGCCGGAAAAAGTACTGGAGAGTCTTTGTCCAAATGGCAAACCAAAGTTTGGCCTAAGTTGTACAAAAAATTTAAAGCAGATGAGACTGGCTTATTCTATAAATTAACACCAGATAAAACATTAAAATTTAGAGTATAAATGAAGCTGCAGAAGTGCTAAATCTGTTTGTGTGTTCTAATTTTAATAATGACATTATGAAAAGTATTACATCTCATTTGCAAAATGACAGGTCCCTTAGCTATTGTTATAACTGGATTTTACTGTATTTAATATAGAAAATCAACTAATAGAGCTGTTAAAATAAGTTTTTACACTCAATTGTGGTATTTACATTGGTTTTGTTAATTCTGTATTACAATTTGATGTAATCTATTTACAGATTTGGTGTGATAGAAGGGCTAGACAAGAAATGTGCACTATACACAATATCAAATCCAATAGGAGTAGCTAAAAAACAAAAATCCTATCTCCAGCAGTGGATACCTGAAGAAAACATGTTAAGAAGGTGTATAGAATTTGATGAAAGCCTGGCTGCTTTAGCTGTTCGGGATGATGGCAGATTTGTTGCTGTTGGTACAATGTTTAGTGGATCAGTGTCCATTCTTGTAGCATTTAATTTACAGGTGAATATAAAACTGAAAGCATTTTCTTTGTATTTGTTGGAACGGATATTTTTAAAGAATTGTAAACTAATTTTTCTCTTGCCAACCATGAAAAATAAATAGGAATCATTTCTAAAGTAAAATATCTTAAAAACTGCAGGTAATTCTCAAAGTAAGTTACTCAGCAAAAGATTCTAATAAAATTCATTAGAGTAGGTACTTAGATATTGTAAGAACCTATCTCATCTCGCATGCCTTTGATTCTCTTGTAAGAACTCCCTTGTTTTATCAAACAGTTAACTAGTGATATATTTAACTAGTACTGGGGACCTGTTCCAGAACAAAATAAATAAGAAATTAAACATGATCAAAATAAATGCATCAAATCACCAGGAAAAATCTTTTGCTTCAATAAAAAGAAAATATTTGTTGTCCCCAAATTCAACAGAGTTTTTTACATCATGAGGAACCTAAGTATTAAGTTTCAAAAGCTCAGGGCATTTCCTTAAAAAATGCATAACAATATTAGATGAAGAGGACCTGTCGATTACAGATTCAGTAGAGTTCTTCTTATAATAGGAAGAACCTCAGTATCAATTTTTAAGACTCAAGAAGATTTCTTTCAACAAGAAGAAAAAAAATTCAAGAGAATAAATTCAAGACTAAGAGATGTCTGTTTATTGAGTGATAAATACCAATTGTTTTATTATCATTCAAAATATATTAGATTTATTGTTGTTAAGCATTTCTACTTTTATTTGCAGAAAATTTTGACCATTGTTGGAGCGCATTCCATGTTTGTCACAGGGTTGGAGTTTCTTCCCACCCAGAACTTGAACCATTCCATTAGTAGTGTAGTAGAAGCCGCAGTCTTGTCCATTTCTGTAGATAACCAACTATGCATCCATACCGTGCCATACAGAAGTAAGTCATACGAAATTCTTTAGTCACTTTGAAACCAATTTTTCATGAAAACATTAAAAATAGAAAGGGATTAATGTTACTTTTGTTATTAAATCATATTTTTGATTATTAAAAACATTTTTATATTATAGAAATATATATATAAAAAATAAGATACTTACTGGGACATCCTTAGTAATATTCTGCTATGCAGTCACGTCAGAAACTAAAATTAATATGCAAAGAATACTATTCAGATTTAAAATACCGCTAGGAGGAGCAAAACGATTATATAATCATTCATTGAAACAGGACCATCACTTTAAATTATCAACACCTTGTGACTAATTTTTTATTAACTTCTGTATTTTTTTTTTCCAGAAACTATACCATTGTGGATCGCTATTGCACTACTAGTTTTAACTTTATTTTTGACTTTTTCACTATGTTCATATTTAGGTTTGTGATATTATATTTAAATTAATTTATAATTTAAGAAAATAAAACATGGAATTTTTTAGTATCTTTTTTTTTAATTACATCTGTTGGAACTGACAAACTTACTGATTGTTACTTGTCAAAATTGAAGACAGCTACTCAAATTACCACATCATACAATCTGGCATACCGCAGGGTAGTGTTTTGGGCCCACTTCTGTATCCGATATTTACACCAGATGTTCCAACCAGCAATGATGCCTTCTAGCTACATTTGCTGATGACACAGGAATCTTGGCAGTGGATATCGATCCTAATGTAGCATCACAAAAAGTACAAAATCATTTAGATCAATTACAAAACTGACTTAAGCGATGGAAGATCAGTTTTAATGCTAGCTAATCAGTACAAATTACTTTTACAACAAAAAAATCTACAAGTCCACAAGCGTATATTAATAATACTCCCATTCCTATAAAACCAGTTGTCAAATACTTGGGATTGCACCTGGATGAAAAACTTGTAGGACCTCCTTCTGGGGAGAAATGGGCTCGGATGTACTGCTCTACCCTGAATCGAGCAGACGCCTACCATACCTAGAGATGGCTTAACCTGGGGTGGTTCTTGGAAATTTGCACGACAAGAAATAACAGATCTACACAAGAAAATGCTGACTAACAGTGCCAAATTCCTTTGAATTGCATGTGTACCATTATTTCTGTTTGTAAATAGGAAAGAAATATATTTACTCGAAATATACTATTTCATGGAGTTATCTAATGTGATTTTTTCTACTTTTCCCGTGAGTAAAAAGCAGACAATTTCATAATTTTCTTCCAAATAGCTTTTAATGCTCAATCAGTTATCAATTTATCTCAATTGTAGTTTTGACGGCATTATTGCTCAGGTATATTGATCGCACAATACTAACGAACGAAAATATCTAGTATATTTTTTCAATTTCAACATATTTTAATTAATTACAATATTAGAATTAATCCGTATTGATTAATTCCAATTAAAGATTGGAGATAACACAGAAATACCACAAATACTCATATTAGTGATATAAATTTGGGTTCAAATATATCGTCAAACGGACCATGGGAAATTATAAATTGTTTAATTCCTGGTTCCTTAATTATCTTACATTAAAAGTCATAGGAAACTATTTGTAGAGGATTGAAATCTGTATTAAAAACAAATGTTAAAACTGTTCTGCGAATTAAATGTGCTTTAACATTTCGCAAAAATACAAAATAAATTTTTCAAGCCAACGCTAAAAGTTAGGCCACACGTAGGGCAAGAATGTGTATGACGTGTTGTGTTTGGTTATATTGATGTAAGATGTTTGACAATATTTGAATTTTCAATTTTTTTTATTATATGATTAAATTAAAAACAATGAATTTTACTAAATACTACTACTACTACTAGTGAACAATAAATATTACTTTGTAAACAATAAATTAAATTGTTTACAAACAATAAAGTTAATGAAATGTACTCAGTTGACTCAGAAGAATTGTTCGACGATGAAAGACAAGAACCTAATATAGATAACTTGCAAGGCGACGAAGGACCAGAAATAACTAAAGAACTATTATACGCTATAAAAATAATGAAAAATGGTAAATCACCGGGTCCAGACGGGCTCACATCAGAACTTCTTTTCTTTTGAGATGTTACGTTATGTCAGTTCTCCTCTACGGGATGGAAACATGGACATTGAAAAAGATCGATACCAAAAAGATAGAAGCATTCGAGTTGTGGATGTATCGTAGAATATTAAGAATACCCTGGACAGAGAAAGTAACAAATGTGGAGGTTTTGCGGAGAGTGCGGAAAGAGAAAGAGCTGATACGTACTGTTAAAAAGCGCAAACTACAATATTTGGGACATGTTATGAGGGGAGATAAATACCAGTTGGTGCAATTGATTATACAGGGAAAGATAATGGGAAAGAGATCTATAGGAAGAAGAAGGCATTTATGGTTGAAAAACTTGAGAGAATGGTACAATTGCACCAATTACCAACTGTTTAGATCTGCAGCATCAAAAATACGCATAGCTTTGATGATAGCCAAACTTCGGAACGAAGACGGCACTTGAAGAAGAAGAAGACTCAGTTGACGAAAAATGGCAATAATATTGTATTCATGTCTTTTCAAGGTGTAATCAAAGCACGACCAGATCTTTATTTAACGTAAGATATTCTAATACACTCTGTGAATACTTACTGTGATCCTTATTTCGAAAAATAATTTATGATAATTTCTAAATATAAAACTATATCAAAAATGTTATAATAAAACATTATTTCTCCTTTCTCTTCAACTGAGTACATTTTTAAATGGACTTAATTGTTTTTTAAACAATAAAATCACAAAATAAAAATAAATTTGACCATTCAAATAATGTAAAATATCAGAAACATAAATATGACCACACGCAATACGTCATACACATTTCTGCACCGCGTGTGGCCTGACTTTTAGGGGTCGCCTGAAAATGTATTATATTTTTGCAAAATTTTGGAATACGTTTAATTCGTAGAACAATTTTAACATTTGTTTTCGATACATATTTCAGTCCTCTACAAATAGTTTCGCATGAGTTTGGTGTAAAAAAATTAGGGAAGCACGAACTCAACAATTTAGAATTTCTCATTGAGTTTCCCATGGCCCGTTTGACGATTCACCACACTGTATGAGAGGAAAAGTATAGAAAGTTTAAAAAGCTTTTCTTTAAGAATCCAAGAATGAGATAGTCTAAGCATATTCAAACATTGAAGAAGGAGTGAGAATGATCAAAATAAGAAGCCAAATATAATATAGAGAGAAAAACTGAAGATAAAATGGTTGGAAAATGAGAAGCGATGATGTAAGGCAAGTAAATGGTATTAAGTGCAGAAAAAAAAACACAAAACAGAAGAATATTGAGATAGGTGATGTCATCCAATTAAAAAATCCTCTTTGCCCAACATTTTGTTATTTATCTTAAGTTTTTTTGTCAATAATTTGTCATATAGGGAAATCGTGATTAATAGCATTCAAAAAAAAAAAAAAAATTTTTTTATTTTGTATATAAATTCTAGAATATTTTTTACATCGTGCACCGTACAAAAATTGGTTAAAAATTACGTAAATTAAAACAATAACAGAAAAAATTCAATCAAAAAGTACTTATACAAACTATACCTTTGTTTCAGCCAAATTAAAAACTGTAAAAAACGATTTAACGTAAACCGTTACATGCGTAAATCATAAAATTCGAAATCCTGGAGCGACTTTGGTAAAGGTTGCTGAAGGAAGTCCATGATAGTTCATAAAGGAAAACGACAAAAAAACGGTATAAGGGTTTCTGCTCGTTTTTGTCAAAATTTTACGTAAAATTAAGATTTCACGTCTAAATATTACATTTTAAGTGAAAACGCTACATTTCACGTCAAAATGTCAAATTTCACATTAAAATAATAACTTTAGCGTGACGAAATATGTCAATTGCACACCAAATAACAAATTTAACATTAAAAGAATATATGTGATGTCAAAATGTTACATTTCTCGTGAAATGTCACATTTTACGTTAAAATTATAGCTGTCAGATTTTAATTTCCTGTCAAATGTCATATTTCACGTCAAAATATCAAATTTCACGTTAAAATAATAGCTCTTGCGCGTAGAAAAATGTCAATTTCACACCAATTAACCTGTTTCACGTCATAATGATACATTTTAGGAGACGTAAAATATAAATTTCCATCAAATGTCAGTTTCACGCTAAAATTATAACTATGCGTGCTTTAAACTGTTAATTTCTCGTCCAAACTTCACATTTCCCGTTAAAATAATTGTTTATTCGTGACGAAAAATGTAATTTTATATCAAATAACAGATTTCACTTTAGATTGATATATTTCATGTCAAAATCTTACATTTCACGACAAATGTCACATGTTACGTAAAAATTATAGCTTTCACATGCCTTAAAATTTTATTTTCTCATCAAATATCACATTTCACCTTAAAATAAAAGCTTTTGCGCGAACAGAAATGTCAATTTCACATTAAGTGACATATTTTACGTCAAATGTCAGATTTCACATTAAAATTATAATTATTCCATCACTTAAACTGTTAATTTCCCGTCCAATTTTACATTTTACATTAAATGTCAGATTTCACGTTAATATTATAATTATTGGATGACAAACTGTCAAATTGCCGCCCAAATTTCACATAAAAATTCTACATTTCACGTTAAATATCATATTTCACGCTAAAATGTCAAATTTCACGTTAAAATAATAGCTTTTTCGTGACGAAAAATGTTAATTTCACATCAAATAACATATTTCACCTTAAAATGATATATTTCATGTCAAAATGTTACATTGTACGTTAAAAGTCAAATTTCACATTAAAATAATAGCTCCTTCGTGGATAAAATTGTCAATTTCAGACCAAATGACCTGTTTGACGTCAAGAAGATACATCTTACGTGAAGTAAAATATGATTTTTTCGTCAAATGTCATATTTCACATCATATGTCAAATTTCACGTTAATCTGACGTGAATTTTAACGTGAAATCATAGGTATTGCATGAAAATTTGTTAATTTCCTACCCAAATTTCACATTTCACATCAAAATTCTACATTTCATGTTAAATGTCCATACTTCACGTGAAAAGGTCAAAGTTAACGTTAAATTAATAGCTTTTTTGTGAAGAAAACTTTCACTTTCACATTGCAAATGATACATTTCACAATAAAATCATACATTTCATGTCAAATGTCACATGTTATGTCAAAATGACAAATTTTAAGCTAAAATAATAGCATCAAATGTCATGCACTACTCAATTTTCCGTCAAATGTGACATTCTGCGTCAAAATATTACATTTCACATTAAAACGCTACATTTGGCGTTAAGTTTGCCATCAAATGTCACATTATAAATCACATACCTATTTAGTGACAATAACTCATGATTTTAAATGAAAATAAAATGTATACAAAATATCGAATCTATTAAATTTTTTTAAATCTACTGGTTTAATATGGTTGTGAAACTATTTCGTTGCCTTTTTCAATGTTATCTATAATTTTATTAGGAATAAACTACAATTTTAATAGAAAATACATTATTTTTGATGTTTTGAGTATATTTCCGAGGTAGAAATCGAAATATGGTAAAATCGTGTTGTATTTCCATTAATTCTAATAATTAAATGAGCAAATATAAAGATAAATGTAGAAATGCAGCAATAAAATAATTTTAGAACCATAAAATGATATATTTTAAGTGTGGTAAAATATCAATTTCACGTTGACTCTCAAACTGGTAGATTTCTCGACGGAATGTCACATTTCACTTCTGATTTCACAGGATACGTGATGTAAAATTTCAATTTCTCGTCAAATGGCACGTTGACTGTCAAAACGGCACATTTCTCGACAAAATGTCACATTTCACGTCTAATTCCACACGTTCTGTGATGTAAAATATCAATTTCCCGTCGAATGTTACGTTCTTTATCAAAATAATACCTTTCTTGACGAAATGTCACATTTCACTTCTAATTTCGCATGACACCTGTCGTAAAATGTCAAATTTTAATGTAATACCACATTTAACGTTAAAATGTTTTAAAATAACACACCAAGTCCGTCAGACATGATCTTTAAAACTTAAAAAACGAGTAGACTAAACCTTGCCGTTTTCGTCGTTTACCCATAAACAAATAAGAGGGACCTTTCATATAATTAATGTCAACAAAATATTGCAAGTATCTAAATATAAACATAATCTTTATGAAATATTGTAGACGAATAATACCATAAAATTGAAAAAAATAAAATCTTTATTTAATGTTGATTTTATAATATTGATTGCTTGTACTTAAGGAATGGATTAGAGTCTCTATCGCATTAACTTACTCTGATAATAACAATTTTTAAGTGTTCATAGTGGTCGAATAGGGAGAATTTGTAAGCTCCTGATTTACTAATAATTTCTCTTGAAACATACTAAACAGAATTATAGTCGGGAAAGTATAATATCAGAATATTCAACTCGCCGGCAAGAACTTTAAGAATATCTGAGCAATTTGCTGTTAATATAATATGAGAGATATAAAAAAAGACTTTTATTAAATTTCTATTAGTCTGTTGGAATCATTGTACAAATAAATAAAAGATGTAGATAAATTGTATGTATTATGTAAAACGGACGTCATATGAGGGAATATTCGTTGGTCACCAGTTTCCTCTATCTGTTGCGATTTTGACTGCTATAATTCTCGAATTGCAGACAGACAAACCGATCGGATCGATTTTTTTTAATTCTGTTTCGATCTAAAGTTTGTCAAGTAAGGTAAAATAAATATAGATTTTATTTTTTCAAAACCGGAAAGATACTGTATTACAAGACGAGAAAGATAAAATAAATAGCTTCAAAACAAAATATCATATCGCACAAACTTACAACCCCATCATGATAGTTATAGGCGTCACCGGCACCTGCGTGGGTGCCGACGCTTGCCTGACGCTCATCTCCCACGTATCCAGCAGCTGCGTCACCGAAAAATGTTTCGGCAGTTTCTTAATTCTCGCCAACAGAGCATCTGAACGGCAGACAAGAACTGTGTGGCGTTGTACTCGTGCGGAGCCATGTGGCAAGTAGGAGAAGTCTTCGGGTAATCTTCCGGTACTACCAGAGACACCGGCGGAACGCACGGGAGATGCTTATCATCCAGCCAGCATATGAGCTGAATCGATTTGGAGCCTGGTTGCTGGTTGGGGCACAAAGATACCTTGAACCGCTGGTCGAGGCGGGCTATTTCTCCTTGGAGGACGTCGGGAATGTCGCTGGTAGGTTCCTCGAGTTTCATTTTCTTCAATGGTGGTACCAACCTGAAAGAACTGTACGATAATTCGATTTTCCTGTTGCTAGAATCTCACAAATTACAGTTCAAAAATAAACATTATCCTTTGTCTACTACCTTACTAACATTTTCGTAAAATTTCGATCCACTCGACAAGGTAGATGTTACTGTCTATTGAGAAATTGAAAAAAGCACTTTTGAATTATTTGATTGAAACCAAGCATACTAATTTAATGTTAACCTAGAAGTAAGGTAAGTAAAAACGAAATTATCATAGACTTACTTAATTTCTGGTCCAAACAGAGCATCCAGCGGCGGCCCAAACGTTCGGTGTAGGGTGTGATTAATAACGGGACTTTGCAGGTTGCTATTCACAGCATCCAGCAAAGCGTGAAACACGTGCGGCTCCTTGAACGGCAACTGGGTTGTTGAGGCCGGTACGCTGCTGTCGCTCCTTCTACAACCGATCTTTTCCAAGACGATTTCGCACTTCAGCAACGTGTCCAAAGGGGTTCTTTGGTGGGGACTCGTGAGGATTTCGAGTAGTTTCTTCATTTTACTCATTTTTTCGACATCTGAAAGAATATTTTAAATATATTTTAAAAATTTATGCAAACGGCAAGTCTTTTTAGAGATTGTACTGTTATGTTATATGTATCTGTCTGGTCTGATACGCAAAACACAGACAACTAAATACATAGTAGAAGTGGTTACTTACCTTCATTTCCCAACTTGGCTATCATTTTTCTTAGGGGTTCGATGTATTTACTCAACTGTCTGACTTTTTCTCTATACGCCTGTTCATCGGGCATGGCTCCTCCGGCCATCGGACTCTGATTCGGTTGTCCCGGAGTATTTAAGGTGCTTCCAGGACTAGGAGCCATTCCGACGGATCTAGGAGGTCCAACGCTTCCTATCATGTTCATCTGAGCGCCGGGTGATGAGGCTAAAGCGGGCGAGGCTACCGGTGGTTGGCTGCCTAAACCTGCTGGAGATTGGACGGAAGGAGAGGGACTCTGGTTGAAGATCTGATTGGGAGTGGGCTGTCTAGGGAAGTTTGGGTTAATTTGGTTTATTATCATCTGTTGGGATTTTTGTTGGGGTAGCTGGGCCATTCCACCTAGAAGAACAAAAATGCCGTCGTTATAAAACCATCACCTTCATAATTAATGACGTTAAAACTCGTTATGAGCCAAAGGCTTCTTTGGAACAATCCTCCAATAGGTTATAAAATAGTATAAACAAAATACTACAATTAGTAATTACGCTTTAAAGTTATGAAAGAATCTTATGTTATACATTGTATAAGGATGTTTTCAAGTAAAAAATAATCATCATCTGAGAGAACGAGCAAAAGCAAACTTTAAGAACCATTTCACTCACCTATCATTTGATTTTGTATCTGATTCGCCATGCTGCTGGCCATCTGCATCTGTCCCGGTAACTGTCCGGGCATTTGCCCTGCCATCTGGTTGCCCATTTGATTTTGAACCGCATTCTGTAGAGGTCCGCCCAAATGGCTGCCCATCTGGTTCAACGGGTTGTTTTGCATTTGTTGGAGCCTTATTTGATTCGCCATTTGGTTGTTCATCTGGTTGTTGGCCATTTGCCCTCCGTTTGGCGGCATATTGATGTTTTGTCTGTCCTGAAATCAATACACAACATTGACGAATAGAATCATTGCTTTGAGGAGAAACATTTTCAAAACAAATTCAAGCATATAGGCAGATTCTAGAAAAGACACTAGAATATAACACACTATCTATTCGTCGATTTCAAAGCAGCCTATGACAGTGTGAAAAGAACTGCATTAAATAATGCAATGATAGACTTTGGGATCCCACCTAAGTTAGTTAAGTTGACCCAACTAACAATGCAAAATGTAAGGACATGCGTTAGAATTGAAGGAGAAAACTCTACGTTGTTTGACATTAATAATGGTCTAAGACAAGGGGACGCGCTGGCGTGACTTCTCTTTAATATTGCTTATCATATGTACAGAGTGGCCCAAAAGTCTGGAAACGGCCAATTATCTCGTAAACTGCTAGTCATAATTGTACAAAATTTGAGATACACCTATTTTGGGATACGGAGATTCCATGTTTGGTATTTGCAGTGTTGCCAGATTTGCCGTTTCTCTTATATTATTAGTAACTTTGATTTTTCAAATGCATCACCCTGTATATTCAGACATTATTGGAATCTCATACCAGGTTAGCAAGCCAGGATATTCTTCTTCGTCCTGGAGCCCTTTTTCGTATAATTTTAGACTGAAGAATGACCTACATCATGTATTTGTGCAACTCTGCCTGAGGATGTATGTGGATCTTCAACAAAACTTTGCTTATGAGAGCATGGTATAGAAAGACCTCAACACTGCTATTTCGTATAGCAACCAACAAAGTCATCATAGCCAGAATTATCGCCAACGTTCGGAACGGACAGGCACCCTAAGAAGAAGTTCTCTATCTTGTGCCATCTGTATTGAATTTCCCACTGTTTTTCTCTAGTCATCCATCCATCTTTTTGGTGGTCTACCTCGGTGTCTTTTATCTTCTCTAGTCTCTCTCCATTCTATGAGTCTTTTGGTCCACCTATTATCATTTAAACGTGCTACATGTCCAGCCCATCTCCATTTGGCTTGTGCAATTTTTTCTATGGCATCTGTCACTTTAGTTCTCTCTCTCTCTCTCTCTCTCTCTCTCTCTCTCTCTCTCTCTCTCTGCCATCCCGTGAGAGGTTGCTGGACCTCCATCGTGCGCCTCCTCAGGTGGCGGATAGGGGAATGCCTCCTAGATATAGGTGTTAACGGGGAAATGAAATACTCGGGGCGGACCAAACCAGTAAACACTGCAGTGTCTGATCCAGAGTGATCGGCTGCAATCAGCATCTGACCCAGAGTGGGCGGCTGAGTCTAAACTTAAAAAACCCGTTTTACCAGGCGTGGGGTTTTAATCGCCAAAAAACCTTCAATGAAATGTCGAAGGTTCAGAATTAAAATACTCCAGGCAAACGAATCGAATCTAGTATATGTGCCCTAAAAAACTGTTTTCAAGTTATTAGAGCCTAAACTCTACATTTTTTAACGAATTTTTATTGAGATTTGGGCGCGACGTAGGTACCAAAACTCCTTTTGGCTCCAGCAATTAGCTTGGATTAGCTTTAATCTCACAAAAAATCGAACACATATTATTGATAGGGCTTTCAAATGGTTTTTAAGTAGAAAATTTGGGATGCTCAGGTTTGTTATTTTCAAAATTTACGCAATTACAGAATTCTTGAAAGATAGATATAACATATACGTATCATGGATATGGGTAAAAGGAAGTCTGAACTATGATGTGACGTTTGAAAACGCATGGAAAGAAACTGTATAAGAAGACCTACTAAATCAGAATTCAATAAGATTTTCCTTAGAACAATGGGCGCCTATGTATCACGTTTTAAGACTTACATTTATTTCAAGAAAAACAAAGGATAAAAATTTTTAAGACTGTAGGACTTTTTCTTCAAGAGTTATCAAACACACAGCGATATGAGATAATTGATGGCCATTACAACTTAAGAATTTATCTTCTTCTTTGGGTGCCGTCTTCAATGAAGGTTGGCGATAACCTCAGCAAAATCATTTCTGTCTCTGGCTTTTCTTATTAAAGATTGAGAATCCAAACCAGTCCACTCACGAATGTTCTTCAACCAGGACGCCTGCCGTCTACCAGGACCACGTTTTCCTTCTACCTTCCCTTCTATAAGAAGCTGCAGAAGCTGGTATTTCTCATTTCTGTATATGTGTCCCAAATATGAGGTTTTCCGTGTTTTCATTATTTTTAAGAGTTCTCTGTGGGTACCCATCTTGTGTAGGACCTGCTCGTTGCTCATATGCGCTGTCCAGGGGACTTTCAGCATCCTTCGAAATAACCACATTTCAAAACTTTCCAAACGCCTGAGTGAGTTGATTTTGAAGGTCCAGGCCTCCATTCCATATAGTAAGGTGCTGTAAACGTAACATTTCAGCATTCGGTATCGGATTTTGAGATTGAGTGTTTGGGACGTAAACATTTGTTTCATTTTTAAAAATACATTTCTTGCTTGTTCAATTCGCGATTTTATTTCTATGTCTGGATCTATATCTTTCGTTATCCAGCACCCTAGATATCGAAATTTCTCGACATTTTCGATAATGTTATCATTCACGTTTAAAGCCATGGGTGGATGGATGGATGTTTTGGAGACAATCATTGTTTTTGTTTTCTTGACGTTAATGCTGAGGCCGTATTGTTCTCCGATCGATCTGACGCGATCTAAGAGTGTCTGGAGATCCTGTGCGCTCTCTGCAATTAGCACCGTGTCGTCGGCGTATCGTACATTATTTAGAACTCTGCCGTTAATTTTAACACCTTTTCTCTTGATTGCTCTAGTGCTCGTGCAAAGATTTCTTCCGAATATATATTGAAAAGTAGTGGTGACAATACACACCCCTGTCGTACACCTCGCTTGATATTGAATATTTCTGTGTCACCGGCTTCTGTTCTAACTGCTGCAGTTTGGTTAAAATACAGCGTTTGGATAATTTTAAAATCGTTCTCGTCTAGTCCCTTTTTGTGAAGGCAATCCATCAGCTTATCATGTTTTACTTTGTCGAAGGCCTTTTGATAGTCAATAAAACATAAAAAGAGATCCTTTTTTTGGTCTCGACATTTTTGCAGCAGTATAATAAAACTGGTTAATACTTCCCGTGTCCCAAATCCATTTCGGAAGCCAAATTGTTCATCACTGATATCCTGTTCACATTTCTTATAAATGCGTTGGTGAATAACTTTCAAGAATAACTTTAACATATGCGACATTAAACTAATAAGTCTGAAATCACCACACTTCTTTGCTCCCTTAGTTTTTGGAAGGGGAATAAAGACTGATATTAACCAGTCTTGTGGAATTTCACCGCTTGTATATATTTGATTAAATAATTTCACGATTATATTTAAATGTTTCTCTTCCAGTAGCTTTATGACTTCCGTATGTATGTCATCGGGGCCAGGGGCTTTCCCATTTTTTGCGTTTTTGATTGCTCTCTCTACTTCTTGTTTTAATATAGGAGGACTGGTTTCATGGTTTTTATATATTATGTTGTTTAGTGGTGTGTCCGAGAATAGTTCTTCTATGTAATGTCCCCATACGTTGTTTAGATCGCTTAATTCCCATATCGTTTCATTCTCGTCGTTTGTTAATCTACAAGGGAGTCTTTGTTTTGTCATTCCAGCTAGATCTTTTATTTTTTTGTAAAGCGTTTGACTGTCGTGTTTCTTTATTGATTCTTCGATCTCTTGGCAGTTTTCTATCATCCAATTTTCTTTTGCGGTAGCTATTTCTTTCTTGATTTGACGATGTATCTCCCTATATTTTTTATTATTTTTATTTTTGTAGGCTCTTCGAGTATCCATCATTCCCAGATTTTTTTGTGTCATCCAGGGTTTAGATTTTCTTTTGTTATTAGTGTCTTTTATATATTTCTCGGCGCTAGTAAAAGCATTCTTTACTTCAGTCCATAAGCCTTCTGTAGTTGGTGATAACTCTCTTTGGAGTCTTTCACATTCCTCGTTGAGTTTAGTCTTTACCATACTTTGTATATTTTCTTGTTTAAGTAAATTGATGTCGGTTTTTCTTTTGACAGTCTTTTTTAGCATTTTGAACTTTATTTTTAATTTAGCCACTAGTAGGTTGTGATCCGATGGAACATTTGCGCCTGGGTATGTTGTTGTATCCGTTACTGCATTTTTATATCGCTGGTTTATAATAATGTAATCGATTTGATTTCGGACACAATTGTTTTTATTATCTGCGGGTGATTTCCACGTATATAGCCTCCGTAGTGGTAGCTTGAACCAGGTGTTCATGATAGTTAGTTGTTTTTCCTGGCAAAATTGTAGTAGTCTGTCACCTCTATCATTACGATTGCCCAGTCCGTAATTTCCACAAATATGTTCCACTTTTCCACAACCCACTTTGGCATTAAGATCTCCTACGATTAATGTTGTTTCATAACTCTTTTGTCATTTTAAGTAATTCTTGGAGATTCTCATAGAACTGCTCTATTTCATCATCCGACTTGTCAGCAGTTGGTGCATAAACTTGGAGTATGTTTATGTAATTAAGTTAAGAATTTATGCAATAGGTTAATATATGGGACGAAATAATACAAGCAGTACGTAAGGTCATGGCTACAGAATGGGGAACAAAGAAATACAAATATTATATTATGCAGACGACGCCACATTAATCGCCGAGACAGAAGACTAGCTCCAAAGATTAATACATATATTCAATACAACAGCTAAGAAATACAATATGATAATATCAGCAGACAAAACCAAATGTATGACAACATCTAAATACCCACTACGGTGTAAAATCGAAATTGATGGGAAAATAATAAAGTAGGAAGCAAGGTTTAGATATCTGGGAATAGACATAACTAGTTACGGAGATGTTTGGAAGAACAAACACCTAATACAAGACACAAAACCAAGAATCTATAAAGCAGCAATTAGACCGATATTCACATACACGGCGGAGACAAGACCTGACACATCTAAAACGAGACGACTGCTAGAAACAACAGAGATAAAAATACTCCTACGAATATCAGGAAGAAGTCTGTTGGATAGGGAGAGAAGCGAAAACATATGAAGAGCATGCAATATAGAAGACATAAATGGATGGGTGACAAAACGGAAACATTAGTAGAACGAATACCTTAGTAGAATGGCAGAGAATAGAATAGTACAAATATCATGAGATGAGTCACGAAATGGACGAAGAAGTATTGGCAGACCAAGAAAAAGATCGTGCGACAATTTAAACAATTTAGGAGGCTAATATTGAAGAAGAAACAGGATATAAAGCCTACATACTAGAAGGAAGAAGAAGGTTAATATATGAATATTTTATTGTTATAATAAACTATCACAAAAGTTATGCTATACGAAACTTTGAGGTTATAGTCGATACATGATAACAATTATAAACAATATACGGAGTACAGTGTGGCCACTAGATGAGTATTTTCCCAAAAAATATAGTATTACAAATAATAATTACTTACACAATAATACCTTCTCATGGTTGGTGTATTACTTAGTAATTTTAGTTTGGAAAGACCGACGATCTAAGGTAAACAATACGCGAAATTCCAAACGATCAATGCATTTTTCGCGGAAGTCTCGCACGATATTAGATAACGTAACCGACGTTAATAATTGCAAGAAATATTTTAAACATACGTAAAAATAAAGATAGCAGTAAATGGTAAATGCCGATTTAATAACTAAAATGTGATAACCTGCTGTCCGATATTGTGAAAAACACAAAAACGAAGAACTAAAAACTTATATAAAACAAATAATAACAGAAAGACCGTTGTACATAGCATACAAAAGAACACACTAACACAATAAAATCTGGTATTAATGTATCATTGACTACATCGCTTTATACACTGGTAATTTTTGCAAATTCCTTTAATTCGGTAAAGTACTGACCAGTTTTGGTTTTGATTACTAAATTAAGTGGTTAAATTGATGATTCTTTTTTGCTAGATTCGTAATTATCTAAACACAACAAGTAACTGTTTGGGATTTATGCTGGCGAGCAAAAAACGAATGTAAAATTCTCATTGTCTTTATCTTTATTCTTTAATAATTGTAATATTCATAAAAAATTACATAAATAACGAATACAAACAATTAAAAAAAGAAAAATACTATTGGACTGGTAAATCATTAATTTGTTTTTGGCTATTTTCACTTTAATATTTTTTAATTCAGCAGACATCCGGTATATGCGCAAATTTCTATATTTTTATGGTATCAGATAAAGCTTTTATCGTTTTTAAATGTGTTTAGCATTGAAAGACATTAATATAACAATTTAAAACAATTTTTAGATTTTTCTTTATGGAAAATAAATTGTTTTTGAATCAATTAACGTTATAATTTCATTAAAACTGTATTTTTAAAAACATATCGTGTATTCAAGAAAAAAAAACTATGACAATAAATTGAGGCTATTATTGATCTTTAGATTGTATGTATGTAAAATGTAACAAATTAGCACGCCTTCGATGAATATGAATGTAATTAGGTGAGATGAAGATGCAACAATCAGAAATATTTTTGACCGAAGAGGTCCAGTGGGAAGACGAGTCAGAGGAAGACCAAAACTTAGGTACCAAGATAACATAGAAGATGATCTAAAATCCATCGGAGTTAAAGCATGGAGAAGAGTTGCCAGAGACAGGAGCGAATGGAAGATTGTTCTGAAGAAGGCTTTGGCTCTTGACGAGCTGTAATGCCACTGATGATGATTGATCTTTAGATAACAAATTTAACTCCACTTATGGGTCTTCTAATTATAATGGATCTAGCAAAAATAAAAGGTACAAAAATTGAACCCTAATATCACTAGTATCTATACAGAGTAATACTTGACACAATTTTCAAACTTAAAAATTACTGGGAGTGATTTGTTTGCTGGATAGTTCTAAGGAAAATAATATTAGTGAGGTCTCTAGGTGAAAAAATTGTCACTAAGAACCTGAACTTTATATATCCTACTGAAAAATGTTATGAATATATGAATGAGAATGCGAATCTTAATGATTCTCAATGCTATAGTTGTAAGTTGTTATTTCAATAAATGATTTGTAAGAGGTGGATGTCAACAGTCTAGCAGTTTTTGTTAAACTAGAGTTATTGTTTGGATATTATACAAGGCCATTTTCAAATAGCCATTCTCAGACCTAAAACGTCTATTTTGATCTGATATTCTTCTTATGGCATTCAAGTATTATAAAGTTTTAAAAAAATTAGACCTTTTTGAATGTAACTTGTTAAAAATATCTAAGTAAATAACAGTTATTGATAAGTAAATTTACAAAAGTTCTTGATTTTCTAAATTACCAGATACTTTGAGCCCACACAAGGAAAATTAGATTGAAAGGTACCCTTTAGTTATTATCCAGTACCTCAGAATGGCCAATTGAAAATTATGTGCCTCATGTGAAATTGAGCAGTGAAGTTCATCTTTTGTTATACAGTTTTTATGACTTTTAAGTGTTTCCCTCAGTTAACATAAAGAACATAAGAGAGAGAAAATGAATCATTATAAATAATATATGGGGGTCACAGATATTTGATCTGTCATTGTCAATTTTTTTCTACATAAACTCTAAAATCAATACAAATGGTCAGCCAGTTTTGGATTTTTAACTAATAGTAATATGTTCATATGTTCACAGAATTTTAACAGTTATAACTACTTACAAAAAATCATACTTAGTAATAAATCATTTTATTTATTCTTCATAGGTTTTATTCACAAATCACTTGCTCAGATCATATATTAGAATTATAAAAAATCAAAACATATTTAGTTTTTTACTGACGAAACTGGGAATAAGGAAAGAATATGAATCATATCTGACAATATACTATCAAACCTACTATAAAATCACTTTAAATGATCTTTCAGAAATGTAATCCAGTTGGTTACGAAAAAAAGATAAAAATTTTTATTTAAAAAATCCTTTATGAAAGGTATACGAATATAAAATCCCTATCGGGCTACATCACAGAATGTTTTCGTAATGATCATCAATGCTTTTTTTGTGTTTATATGTTTGAAGCCGCTAAAACATGGGTAAACACGTTATAAATATGGTTAAAGTAATTTTAAGTTACATTTTTGATGATAAACAAATGAAGATGTTTAAGTTGTAACGGAATTAACTTCATGGCAACGTAATACTTCAACACTCGGGTTTCTAGCCCTTAGACAAGGTGTTTATGACTTGTTGACGAAAAAAAAGGTAGTAGTAAAATAAACTTGTACAAATAAAAAATCTTACAAATAGGGCATACTATGGACTCCAAAAGCATTTCCACTCAAGAAACATTCAAAGAAAAACTAAAATTATTATATACAAAACATTGCTGAGGCCGGTCCTCACATATGAAGCAGAAACATGGACCCTAACGCAGAAAGATGAAAGACTTTTGGGAATATTTGAGCGTAAAATACTCCGCAAAATATTTGGAGCTGCAAACGACCAAGGGCAGTGGCGCAGAAGATATAATTTTGAATTGTATCAGCTCTTTGATGAGCCAGATGTCATAACGTTCATTAAAACACAGCGACTTAGATGGGCTGGACACATAATACGAATGCCAGGAAATACCATTGCTAAAAAGCTAACCACAGGAACACCTGTAGGAAAAAGAAGCAAAGGCTGACCGCGAATTAGGTGTTTAGATGGAGTAGAAACCGACTTACGAATATTAAAAATCAGAAGATGGCAACATGTTGCCAAAAACCGAACAGAATGGTGACGAATCTTAGAGCAGGCCAATATCCACAGAGGATTGTCGAGCCAAAGATGATGATGATATAAAAAGTAGTTTTTGAGAAAAATGTTAAGTACTGTTGGCATATTAAGAACAATGTTTTATTATATATAGAAGAGTAAACAAATATGTGATTAAACTATCAAATTTATTTACAAATCTCTTTCCTGTGCATTATTAATAGTAAAAATGTTTATCAAAAAATGAAACAAATAAAAGTTACTATAAAAATGACTTCCATTTGCATAATACTAAAGTACATACCTGCATGGGCATATTTCCAGTCATCACACCCATCATCATTTGTTGTCCTGGTCCCCTGTTTAAGGTCTGTAACAAATTAGTAGCAGGCGCTTGTTGTGGCCCTCCCATTTGTGCAGATTGTGGACCCATTGTCATAATGGAGTTTCTGGTGCCTTGACTGGCCAAGTTTTGGAGAGCATTGATAGGATCAGGCATGCCAGGCCCTCCCTGTCCTTGACCAGGAACAGGCATCCCTCCCCCTGGTTTCGGTTCTAGTAGAAACAAAATTGGAGCATAAGAACAATGCAAAAGTGAGAAAAAACTAAGTGTAACTTACACTGGATGTGAATAATGATTTCTAAGAATATCTGGAATTTTTTCTATGTGTTTTAAATGTATAAAATAGGAAGATATAAAAACAGTTTAGTAAGTATCATAGAAAAGACTAGAAGGAAATTTTGTATCATCGGCTTTGAATGCAATATTCAACATAAAGGTATAATATTTTTGCTATAGTTTTAAATGCTGAAATACTACTAAGTTGAATGGAAAAGATAAAATAGAAAGCACAGATCTGACCAAAATTAAAGTAATTGTGCCACACAGAAGGACAGAAGTGGTCTTGAAAGGCATCATGTAAAGTATTTGCATCACAGGTATAAATGCCTTCACATTTATTTATGAACTAGTATGAAACATGAAGTTAAATTACATGTGAGAAAACTGGGAAAGAAGAAACATTAAAAACCAACTTGATTGTTAAAAGACAGCACTGATCTAGTTCCGATAATGGTGAGAAGTGAAGGTACACTTAGGAATGAGGTTTTTCAGTATTTCAAAGTTATTTTAGTTATTAATAAGTTATTAATGTCTAATCTTTAACTTAAGACGTTAAATTTTAGAGTAAAATACAAGCATGACACGAAGTAAACTGATTAAATAATTCAGACACTTACTCATTTCTCTAACATGTAAGATTAACCTGGCGACAAATCCAAGGTATTCCTCTTTATTCTTAGCTTTTAAGAAGACATGATTTTCCATTTCTATACTGTTTCTTGAAGTGTTCATACCAGACTGACGAATTGCCTCTTCACTAGAATTATTATAGGATATAGCAACCAATTTTAATAGATAATTTACGTATTTAATACAAAATACATTTCTATACACTCTATCACAGACATAGTATTATATATAAATAATAATTTTAAAGCATTTAAAATAAAGGAAAATATTATTTTTTATACTTACATTTTTGCGACTACACTTTGTCGAAAAGTGGCCGTTCTCCATGAATTTTCGTCCGCCATTTTTTCTAGTTACTAATAATTAAACACTATTCAAAAGATATTTACTATCTTCAGTCAAAACTACTCAACTACAACTAGCAAATGAAAATTTATTTTCTATTTCTCATTTTCTGCAGTTTGTTTCTATTTGAGTTGATAAACTAGACATTTGACATTTGACAAAGACAGCTTCTCTCGGAACACCACAATACTATACTATGGAACATTCAAGTGTCTTTACCAAATGACCGAGTAAATCTTCAGAACGGATCATTAGAAGTATCTGTGAATGTCAGATGCGTCTATATTCTTTGGTCAGATATTAGTTTTATTTCTTTGGTGTATGTATAAACTAAAATATAATAAAACATAACTTACAAAGTATAATATAATAAAACTTCTTTGTCAACCATTTTCTATCCGCTTCTGAATGGAGGTCTCTCCCAATTGCATCCATCTGTATCTTTTGCGCCAATGGACCGCAGGAGTGTGACGTCACGACTATTATTACTTTCCAAACAAACGTTGAAATCTCTGATGTTTGGGAAAAAGGGCTTAAGTCATAAAATCAAAGTTTACAGGAGGAATACTTGAATGTTTAAAAAATTGTTATAAATCGCACATGTTACCTTTAACCAATTTAGCACAATAATACCATTCAATGTACCATAATAAAGTGATAATTATAGCAAGAAGATGATTTTCGTAGATTTTTAATATGTTAGATGCACTTAAGACATATAGATCTTACTATTTACTGACTTAAGACCTACTGACCGCGACTTTTCTATATCTATATTTTTGTGTATTTACCATTGAAAGTGATTAAACTGGATTGGGAATTAAAACCAAAACAGCATTAAATATTTTACTGACAAAATATTGACAAATGAATGTTTTTTTAACAAATAATTATTAAAAAAAGAGGCTAGTCTTCGTAAATGGGTATATTTATTTAAAAACCCTTCAAAGGGCTACATCAAGAAAAACAAACGTTTTCGGACTAAACAGTCCATCATCAGGTTTAAATTTTTTAAAATTACAAGGTTATAATGCCTGAGTCACAAAAATACCTGGGTAAAAACCCTTTAAATTAAATCTAGTTGTAAAAAATTGTACATCTTGTGGAAAAAGAACTGTGATGTTCAGTATTAAATTAAATTTGAGTTCAGGTAACATACATGGCTGAAGTGAGTACCAGAGCCGGAGAGTAAACCTCTTCAAACGGAGAACAGCTGGTAACCAGCTGTTACTACCTCGCAATAAAGTTCATACATTTTTTTCAAATTAAGATGATTGGAAAGATACTTGTTAATGTTGTCTCTGCGAGTATAGTGACTTTTGTATTGCGGAAATGAGTTAATATGATTTATAATTAACTCTCTCATATGTTCGGTTTTTTTGTTTCCAGGTGATTTTCTTCCTCGTTTATCTGCATCTGTAATACCTGATTTGTGGTTACCTTTGTTAGTTAATGCAATTCTTACAAATTTTTCCTTTTCATCTAAAATATCCATAAAACACGTTTTACATACAACACGGTGTTCACCTTGGTACTCTAAATGGTATACATATGTGACTTGTCCGGATTTGGCAGAGTCTTGATTTCTTTTTCTTGTTGTAGTAGTATTTTTGCACGAAACTAAGCCACTAATGTACTGTGTCCGTCTATCGTGAGTTCCAAGTGACCAATATTCTTCAAATATTGTCTGTCTTATATCAAAGGTAAAGAAATCTGCACATTTGGATCTACATGGTTTCAATGTCCCTTCTACCATTCTTTGAGCTACAAGCTTTCCTGTTACAGTAACATAACCTTCTCCACGATTTTTTTATCTGTTCTTTCTTTTCGAACAACTCGAACCCAAGGTCCTACTCCTCTTTTTCGTTTTTTAATACTTGAACTTGTACCACAAGGTTCTGCTACATCTGTCTGGTCTACTAAATTATTAGTTACTAATTCGTCTTCTGCTACATCTGTCTGGTATACTAAATTATTAGTTACTAATTCGTCTACTATTAATAAACTGAAACTGTCCTATTGTTCAAACAAACTATTTAGGATGTTAAAAACAAGTTTAACAAAATAATACAAAATGCCAAGCTAAACACTTACACAGTATACAGCCGACTGAAGTGTAAATACTAAAGGAATGTTTATGATGTTTATCAGTAATTTGACACGTAAGATCTAAAATATTTACGAATTTTGCCAATACAACTAAAATAAAAAAGTGCTATGCTAGAAAGTAGATAACTATTTTGTAAGTAATTAAAATATAAATAATGCCAATATTATTATTTATTATTAGCCAAAACTTTAATTTTTCGTGTATACACAATATTTTTATAAAAACATTGACCTATTGATTAAAACAAAGAAAATAAATAAAGATCAGCAAGGCTTATGTCAAGACATATGCCTTCTAGATCATAGCAGTTATTCCCCAGTATATGGTACAAGAGACATAAATTGACTTAAGTCTTATTGCCATACCATATTGAACAATCATGTATGTGACCTTCATATCATCGTGGATAACTTTGAATTACAATGTGGTAGACTTAAACCGTTTGTACCAATAGAAAGAGCTGATTTTTTTGGTCCAGAAGGCATAAAAAATTTTTTTGCGAAATTCTGACTTAAGCCCTTTTTCCCAAACACCAAAGATGTCAAATCTCCAGACTTTTTAATTCATATAAAGTTAACATTTTGCTTCCTCTGCTGCTTTTTCTTGTAAGTATAGTGTTTTTTACGATAATACCATCATAATTCAGAGTTCTATTTCTATGAAATATGGTTTAAAAGTTTAATTAAAGAAATTTTAACCTTACTTTATTGATACTTGCATTTTATTCCTATTAGCACAAAACAATGTGCTTTATTATTTACACAACCTTGTAAAATTGTTGTAGTAACTATTAGAATACTTAAATATTGCAAAAAGCGGAAAGATTCTATAAAATAAATGAAAAAATAACGAAAAATACAAATTATCCACACTAAACAAGGTTTGTTTGGAAAGTGAAACTGACAGATGTCAATCAAATCAACGTCATCACTCCTGTGGTCCATTTAATCCACTATTTGCCTGCCACTGCTCTTATGTCATCTACCCATTTTTTTTTAGATCTTTCCATGCTTCTTGTTGTCGTCCTTGGTCTCCATTCTAGAATTCTCCGTGTCCACGTGTTGTCATTATATCGGGTTACGTGACGTGACAAGCACCATTTCATTTTTGTAATTTCTTCCACAACATCCTTAATCTTCATTCTACGTCTTATTTCAGTGTTTCTAATTTTTGTCTCTCAGTCATATTCCAAGCATGAAGAGCAATGGAATAAATCATGCTTGGAGGAATAATAAAACTTAGCTTGTATATTTGGTCCCGTTTTGTAGGTAACTATCTTATATAGCAACACTATCTCTGTAAAAACCTCAACGTTTATATCACTATTGATAGTGATATATCTGATAATATGGAGAACAAAATAAATAAGTGATTTTTATCCACCGTGTACAAATGAGAGTTTTGTATTGTTTAGTTCAGTGTTCTGGCCTGGATAAAAAGAATACCAACTAGCCAACGAAAAAAAATAGATTATACTATTTTCTTTCGAACCAACAATTAAAAATATTTGTACTCTTAGAAAAAATTAGAACATGTAAGTGTATTCCATCTGTGATCTTTTTAATATCTTACAGTAATATTTATTGCTTATGTTCGCAATTCTCCACCCATTTACAGGTCTTTGGTATATGATTTTGTAATGTTGGTTGCCTATGTTATTGGTTGCTCAACTGTATTTTTGATTTAAATTATTGATGAGCTTAAAATCAGTATATCCATACATTCTGTAGATAAATAAATGTTTTGCTAAACGAGTAATAATACAGCTAGTTTGAATAAATTTATTTTTATATATTAAAAGTTATAGAATTATAAAGACATTTTAAAAATATTTAACTTAATTAGTTACTTATTAATCCCATAAAGTATATCTTGTAAAGTTCCAATGAAGAACTGAAAAATAATAAAGACAATGTAAATTAACTTTGTAAATAATATAGAAAAATAAATAAATAAAGAGTTACTTACTATTCATGAGACACTATCCTCGTGTTCTCTGATCACGAACAATCATCCTTTCTCCTGTAGACATGAAATTGAAGCATAAGAACCAAGCAAAAGTAAGAAATAAGACAATAACATATACTAGCTATAATAAAAATCTTTGAAAAATGATCTAAAGGATATATATTATGTAGACTAATTCACGGCATTAAATAGATTACTCTATCAGTGGCGTTTCATGAAGGCATCTGAATCTTAAATATTGTCTACATTGAAATTTGGATTTATTTTGAAAAATGAAAATAGGTAGACGTTTTTTTAAATAATTTGTTTATATAATTAATTATCAAATAACAAATATAACGATTGTTAAATTGAAAAACGGTTTAACACTATATTCTGGTTTTTAAGAGTAAACACGCATTGGTCCTGAAATTGGTACGCCCTCAGATCTTTTCTGCAGAAACCACTTGGAGAGCGCTTCATCGAGTAGTTGAAAAGTCGATCCTTTCAACGATTTCCGTGCAGATATGTTTTTAAAAGAGTCAGATTGAGATATAAAATTTTGAAGTTTCAATTTGTTTCTATTAATATCGCGTATTGTTTGCTTACCAACTTCGTAGCTCCATGATAATGATGTGACTGAATGAAAAATAATCAGAGTAGCTACTGATTTCTAGCTTCCAACTATGTAAATATGTACTAAATCTCACAAATTCGACGTAACACGCAGGCAGCGGCATATAAGCTACCAGCTTCCAGGTTTCCAGGGATTCACCGAGCACTGACGCTATGGATATTACATTATGCGCCTTTCCCACGGCGTAGTAATTTGCGGTGAAGTAATTCTGATAAAACGCCAATTCAATGTTAAGTAGTACGGATAATCCACACACGGATAATCGGGGTTCTACTGTATAACAACAAAACAACACTGATCGCAAAAACTGTTTCGATGGTAATACGATCTTCACATATGTTCCGTTGAAGCACATATTTCCTTGTCGATAACAGGTTTTGAATAAAATGTCTGGATGTAAGAAATTAATTCAGATAAAAGAATTAATAGTAGGATGTCACGTATCCATAATAATAAGTCAAGATTTGCATAATTACGAAATTTACTGGATTACAAAGGCACCTACAGAGATATCAGGATGAAATTAATTTCCAATAAAATAATTAAATTAAAAAGAAATAATAAAATAAGGACGCCGCTGGAATTGTGTAATTTCCCAACAGTGGATAATAAAATCAGTTCTTGCCAATGAATCACTATCTCCAATAAATTATCAGAGTTATTCAAAGTTGTTTTCACCCATTTTAATAGTACAATAAAAAATGGAAAAATAGAAACGTCAATAAGTTATTAATGCGTCTAACCTTTTAGATGAGACATTAAATTTTAGATTAAAATATTACAAATCTTTTAGACACTAAGTAAACTGATTGAATAATTCAGACACTTACTCATTTCTCTCATATGCAAGATTATCCTGGCAGCATATGCAAGATATTCATCTTTATTCTTGGCTCTTGAGAAGATATGATTTTCCATTTCTTGACTGTTTCTCGGGGGATTCATACCAGATTGACGAATTGCCTCTTCACTAGAATTATTATTTTAAGATATAGCAAGAATTTTAATTGATAATGTATGTCTTCAATATTTGCAATATACTCTATTACATATAATTCCAAAAAAAATAGTAAGTTTAATAAAATATTTAAAATACTTACATTTTTACAACTATACTTCTTCGAAAAATAAACGACTTCCAAGAATTATGACCTGCCATTTTTGCTAGTTAATAATAATTAAACACTATTAAAAAATAATGTATTATCTTCAGTCAAAACTAGTAGTTAATTTTTTCTATTTTTTTTTCTTCTGTAGTTTGTAATCAAACTCACAGATATTTGATTTAGATAAAGATAAATTTAACACATAAGTAACATTTGACAAAGACAGCTCCTCTCGGAACACTCAAATGTCATTTATCGCCTTTTATTAGTTTGTCAACATTAGACATTGCAACGAAAACGTGTGTCTTCCATCCATCGAGCAAAAAGACAAAAGAGGGAATCTAATCCTTATGAAAAGGAGACCAAAAAAGTGGCCTCTCATGGCGGACATATCCGGAAATGCGAATGCGCCAAATTTAAATTTTCCGACACTTATCAACAGTAGCTATATATTTTTCAGAATATGTCTTAGACGAGAAAGTTTTAATTAATTATTAACTATAATCGTCTAAAATGCGACACAATTGTTAACAAACTTCAATATAAATAAGATTTCATGTGACATTTGGGACGGACAAACAATAACATAACCCAACTAAATTTGGTGTCTAACAAAGAGAGAGACTCTCTTTCCTTGTTTAATGTGGCGTGTAAAGATCTCACTTCCTGTCCAACAATATGTTTGCCCCCACTACCTTTACATTCCCTCTTTTGTCTTTTTGCTCGATGCTTCCATCTATGGTTTTAACATTTTAGATTTTACTGTAATGTTAATTGCCTATGTTCCTACTTTTTCACCATTCTATAGATCTGTGGTCATTAAAATTTTATATGGCGTTGGTTGCCTATGCTTTTAGTTCCTCAAACGTATTTTTGAGTTGAATTAATGTGAATTAATGGTTAGCTCCAGATCAGTATATCAACAACCAGTAATATTTAGATAAACCAATCTTTTGCTAAGCCTACAGTGACAAGAAAGTTTTACCAGAAACAACAACAGCAGAGAATAATTAGACACAAACGATAAGAAATACTAGGAAGATAGATAGACAATTTTAAACAAAAGCTTGGGGGAAATAGATCACAGGCGAACCCTGATATACCATTAGATCAAGCAGATAACAGAGAAAAGACTCCTCATTAGAACAGCAGAACACAAATTAAAGAACAATTAATCACCTGGATCGGATCAAAGGGCATCAGAGCTACTGAAGGAAGGATGAGACGCTTACTAAAAACAATATATGAACTGATAACAAAGATATGGTTGAATAAGCATTTACCAGTGGAGTGGATTAGTGATATTATTGTACCATAAAATTGAATTATATAAAAAAGGAGACACTGTTAAATGCTGCATACAAAACAACATCCAAATTCATTTATGGTGAGTTTTACCCAAAGCTGAAAAATAGTTGGCAAATACCAATGTGGCTTTTGCAGACAGAAGTCAACAATATACCAGATATTTGTTCTATGGCAGACCCGCAAGAAAACAAATGACTATAACATCAACATATTATATCATCATAGACTTAGAAAGTGCATATGACAATATAAACAGAATTCTTAATACAAACAATGAATTTGAATAGAAGAATTTGATATACCAACACAACTTATAGTATTAATAAAAGAAACTCGAGAATAATAAGAGAAGCAACAGTCAATACTCGAGGAACAATAATTAATAAAAGTGTGCAAATACTAGAGTTTGTAGATGATGTTGACACAATTGTAAGATCAAGAAGAGAAATGATAGAGGCATTCAATCAAATAAAACAAGCTGCACAAAATAGTAGAGTTAAAATCAATCAGGACAAAACAATATATAAGAAAAAACGCCAATAGGTGTAAATATGGCAGCTACAAAATTTAACAATAGGAGAGAAAACAACATTTAGGAGGCCCCAAACTTTAAAAACTTATTATGTCTGGTTACATCTGATAATAACATTACAGAGGGACTGAATAGGCGAATATTCACTACTGATAAATGTTACCATGGATTAATTAGACAACTAATGTCACAAGATTATTATAGAAAGGAAAATAGAAGGCAGATGCGGCCTGGGTAGACGACAAATGACCTGGCTGAGCAACATCAGAGATTGGACACTTTCAAAGTTTAATAAGGAAAGCCCAAAATAGAAAAGACTTTGCAGAGGTCATCACCAACCTTCGCTACGAAGACAGCATCCAAAGAAGAAGAATGTCACAAGAAAATCTAAATGCCAAATATAAAGCCTTTATAACATTGGTACTCATAAAGGTTCAGAAATCCGGAAACTCTCTAAAACAGACGAAATCTGGAAAGGAAGATTATTAGCCACCTTTGAAAGAAAAACCTTGTGGAACATATACAAAAGACAAAAGAAAATGGAATTTGATGAAGAAGAAAAAAAACAAAAGGAACACTAAAGTTGAGATACATAAAACAAATAGAAAAAAATATAACAACCTTAAATATATAAATTAAAAAAAAAAGAATGAAACAGATCAGAATAGCGAAGAATCCTACAACAGGCTAAGGCCAAAAAGTTGCTGAGCTAGTTATGATGATGATGATCTTTTGCTAAACGGGTAATAATAAATGCCTCTTTGAATAAATGTTTGATTGATTTTTATATATTAAAAATTATATACTTAACTTATAAATACATTTTAAAAATATTCAACTTAATTACTTATCAATCCCAAATAATCATCCATTAAGGTTCCAATTGCAAACTGAAAAATAATAAAATCAATGTAACTAATCTTTACACATAATATATACAAAAATAAGGAGGTACTTACTATTCCCGAGGCATCTACTCTCGTACCCACTATTTTCAATCTGATTTCTCCTTCTGCTCGTATCACAACATCTTCGTCTTTGGTCTTGTAGCATTGTGGATTAACATTAGGACAAAACTCCATTTCAGCGGGTATGGAATGATGAGAAATGAAGCAGGATAAAGGACCTATTTCAGCAAACATGCCAACTTTGTTCACTTGTCGAACCACTGCATCCAGGACTTCACCTTTGAACGGGCGGAACACGATGGCTTTGTATTTAACGGGGTAGACTACGAAGCCTTGTCCCGGTAATATCAAACCGGCACCTATGCTATCTATCGTGGTCACGGCAATCACGAATCCATACCTGCAAAATAGGTAATTAGAATCTATAAATCATGCCACAAACTTTTTAAGGTATTTCGAATGAGATCAATTATAAGGACTGTCTTACTTTCCTGTGCAGGTTCCTTCAACTTCGGTATACAATTTGGTTTTGACTTTTTCTAATAGTTGTGGTCCGAAATATTGTGGATGTAGTAGGATTTCGTGTTCTAGAGATATCTAAAAATGATAAAAAATATATAAGGAAATATTTTGTTAATATATAGTCAGTATTTACGTGGTAAAACATTATTTTAATTTGTCTTTTGAAAACTTGTATATATAAACAAACGTTATTTTGTCGGTTTTGTCCCCGTGTTAAGGTTAGGATAATATTTCTTCTTCTTTTTTTATATTCTGGTTTTTGACATATTGTCATAGTACATTAGCCAGGAGAAATAATTTGCAAATTACATATTATTGCAGTTTATTGAGTTAACTAGGCGATAAATGTAAAACAATGCGTAATGTTTTCCCTTAGAGTAGAGAATTTTACAAAATTCCCTACTCAAGTGTTTTCCTCTATTTTATTTTATATTAGTTACTGAACCGCTAAAATAACTTAAAAATAAAACAATTACAGGTAGAGCAATAAAAATATATAACTTAAACCAAATAATATATAATCAGTATGTTTTCAATAAGAGAAAAAAGAGGTTACAGTAGGCGGTACAGTAGACTAGCGCGAACGGCTGTATTAATACAAGATTCACTTAAATATTCGTATAAGTTAAAAAACTATAGATTTGAAAGGGAAAGCCACTGCTTTTGGTAAGGAAAGGAAAACAAAATATATGCAGTGCAAAGTCAACGAGAAAGAATCTCAAACAACACATGAAAATCTGCAGGTCCATACCTAGGAATATGATTTCACTTTCCCTAGCTAGGCTCAATAATA
This sequence comes from Diabrotica balteata, assembly GCA_918026665.1. NCBI lineage: Eukaryota > Metazoa > Arthropoda > Insecta > Coleoptera > Chrysomelidae > Diabrotica > Diabrotica balteata. The sequence continues at coordinate 5,154,719 of OU898276.1, forward strand.
AATTACAGCAGTCAAGAAATGCAAGCATAGAATCTTGGCACTAATAAGTGATTTAAGTACACAATTGTTTGATTCTTTTTTCTTTACTAATTTAATGTAACATGTTTGTTTACAAAACTTAGAATTTTAAAGTAGTATCATATTACAGGTTGAATCTGGTTGAATATGAGGAGTTTTTTCATGATTTCGTGAATGGCAATTATGTGATCAATTCTTTCTTTATATTGTTGTTTGTTTGTGTTTAAATGTTTTTGTGTTTTAAATGTTGTTTGTGTTTTATTATTTATTTGTATAGGCATATAATATGAATGACTGTTTATGTAGTTTTTTACTTATTGTGGGTACCTATTTATGTAAGTCCTTAAAATTTTTACGTATCTTTCATTGTATAAACATCGTATTTCATTTTGAAATGACCACAGAGCTGAGTAAGTAGGTATAAAACAGGGTAATTATGTGAAATTATTCTACGACACAATTTTAAGAAACTAACAAAAGATTCGAACAATACTAAGGTCATAAAACTGTGGAAAAATTCACATTAATGGCTACATAATAATTTTTACCGCCTGTAAGGTGTAACCTTCGTTTAGATTGTCACGTAAGCGATGTTTTGTACGATTTGATTAAAATATAAATAGCTTTATATAAATAACGAAATTTACATGCAGACATTTATGAGTAGATATCATCAAATCGTATTAATGTTTTGAAGCAAAGATTTTAAGTGTGTATATTGGTAGGTTCAGATATATTTATTCAACACAATCTTAATATCTTAATATAGTTAAGTACCTTAATATAGTACTTAACTATATTAAGTGTAGTACTTAATATAGTTAAGTACTACACTATCAATGTTTTTTCTTCGGAATGGAGAAACATCTTAGAGCGGGCCAAGATGATAGTGATATTACAGAATTATCAAATAGGTATATCAAATTTCGCATTTTGAGGTGTAGTAACAATTCCATGTTCATTTTGTATTATATGGTTAATTTCATATGAAGTTTGTTCTTATCTAGTCCTCATCTACACAACACTGTCCGTTGTTATTCGATAGGGATGGAAGAAGACGGCAGCTGCGTTGACTGCGGGGTTAACGACACGGCAGAACACTGTATGTTCGATTGCATAAGGTTCATAACCGAGAGGGCAGAGTTATAAGATAGTGTGGGCGAAGTCAGAACGAATAATAGAATGGATATGATGGAATGAGGAGAATGAGTATAAATGCTAAAAAAGAAAAAAAGAAGATGAGGAAGCCAAGCACGTGTTATAACGGTCTAAAACCACCTTTAGGTGCGTACCTAAAGGTGGTTTTAGTTGTTAGGAAAATCATCATGGATGCACCCGAGGGCACGACTTCTAAAAATGGAAAATGCACTAGGATGTATCCTTTTAATTTGAATCCAACACACTTCGGGAGACTTAGCTGGTACCGCCTTTAGAAGATCAACAAAAAATTGTTATTCATTAATGGCTTCTAAGAGGACGGTATCTTTCATGTTCTATTTATTTGTTTTATTATATAGTAATCAAAAATTTGTCTGCAATTTAAATAATTTTTCGATTTATTAGTAAACTTTTGAAACCCTTTTGGTTTCAATCCGAGCTATCTTGTATATATGTATTTTGAATGTAGTTTGGACATGATCTGCTATCTATATAAAAGGCTAGGACGGCAAGCCACACTGTTTATTTGGTAGGGTAACTATGCCACCTATATAGGTCTATAATTCTTTAGGTCACATTTGTCCCCTTTTGTGTACTACTGGACTCTCGTTCTCGTCTTTAGGGATTTTGCTATTATGAAGACATATATTAAATAGCTCTGTTAGTATAGAGATTGCTACTGTCTTGCTTGATTTTAAGAACTTTGCACTTACACCGTCCTGTCCTGGAGCTTTAGTATTTTTTAGTTCTTGTAAAGTTCTTTCTATTTCGAATCCCTCTATATTCCGTAGTTTGTCTGATACAACGTTGTTTATTATTTCTTTGACGTTTTTTTTGTTGATTAATTAGACTGGCTTTACGAGCTGTACACTGTTTTGTAGAAGTCTTTGACTATCTTTGTTATTTTATATTTGTCTTTCTCTTCTTAATATTGGTGTTTTTAATTTTGATGATTTTTTGTACACCCACTATTGGTCTAGATCTAGACATTTTAGGCCTCTTTTGTTTTCAATGACTTTTCATTACATTTTTTATATCATATTTTAGTTCTTTTTTAATCGTTTTATTAAGTTTTACGTATGCTTGAGTGTGGCGTTTGTTTTCCTCTAGTAGTTGTCTTCTTTCCTTCATTAGTTGTTTAGTTTCGTTGCTTATTTTGTCTTCTGTAGTTCTTGTTTTCTTTGCGACCTGTAGTCCGGCTTCGAGAAGGTTTTTATTTATATTTTTGTTAATGTCGTCAATTTGATCTTGATTATGTGAAGGGTTTGATTCGAACTTAAGCGCTAAGACCTTTCGGAATTTCTTCTAATGTGTTCTTACTTTACAGGCATCTATCCGCGTTGTTTTTTTAAAGATCCTTTATTCTCTCTTCCTTAATGCTAATATTTATTTTCGCTGTAACTATCGATGGTCACTACCAGTTGTTATGTTGTTTATTGCTGTGACGTATCCAATTATTGTTTGAGAGAAAGTAGTCTATTTCATTTTTGATAGTTTCTTTCTGTTAGGTTTCTTTTTGTAAAAGGTAATCATAGTTTACAAGTTTTCTTCTTCCAGGAATTCCATAAGTTTTTCTCCTCTTGCGTTTCTTGTGCCGAATCCGAAATTTCCAATCTTGTTTTCGGAGTCTTCAATTTTTCTTCCAATTTTGGAGTTAAAATCTATTAGTATTATTTTAGATTCTTTGTTGTTGTCTATACCTTTTTTAAGTTCTGCGTAAAAAGTTTTTATTTCATCATCAGTTGCTTTTTCAGTTGGAGCATAAACTTGCGCAATCTTTATTCTGCTTCGTGAATTTGGTTTTAAGATCATGTATGTAACCAAGTTGCCATTACCAATCAAGTTGCCAACAATTTGGGTAACATTTTAGTTTGCAACTAGCTATCTTCATGAGAAACTATCTTGGAGTGTCAGAAGCCGCAGAAGCTTCGGATTTAGTAGAGTCTTTCATTTTCTTTTTCTTTCTAAAATATCGTACTACAACCTTCCAAAATATCGTACTGCAATGTAATTGGCATCGTTAATTTTAAGGTAATATCGTCAATATATTCAACCAGAACATACTGATGGGCTGTATAGAATTGTAAAATAATCCAAATATGCGCTTACATTTATTTTAATTTTTGTAGTACTAATTGTGGAAGACGAATAGTCCCGTATCTCATATCCTTATCCACTTAAAAGTATTCTCAACAACTTTGCCTTATTTGGATGTAACTTACGTTCCTTTTGTAAAAATTTTGCACTGCATTTAAATAATACAGAAATATTTACTATGCTGTGTTTGTCTGTACATTCAACGGATTGTTAATTGGCACATTAGCATAAGCCTTTCGTTTATAAACACTAGATTTAGTTGGCGAGCGTACTTTAGTAATTTTTCCATCAGTGTATTATAGTTGTTTTAGACCGATTTATTCAGACTTATATATAGACTAGATGCAAAGCATGTGAAAATTGGGACGGTCATTTCCACTCATGTACAAAACATCCTATTTAAAACTCTTCAAAACCAGTTTGCTAGTGGATAAGTTAGAATATCTATTTACTATTTCATTTGCAGGGCAACGTCAATAAACGTCATATTATTTTTATTGTGAAGTGTGTTTCTCACTTTAAAATTACTTCATTGGAGGTATAAATGAATTAAATGAAGGCTGGACCTGATGAAATGCCTTATGCCTTCATTACAATCATTCTATATGTAACAATTTCCAAAATCTTGGCAAGCAGCAATTGTAAATCCTCTTTTAAACACTAATAAAGTAAGGTCGGATCCAAATTCGTATTGGCATATATCTTCAACATCCACCTTATGCAAGACAATAAAAAAAATATCTAACAAACATCTGCAGCACTTCAGGGAATCAAATAATTTAATACTCAAAGAATAAAGCGGATTTAGGAAAAACCGACGTACAACTTCTTTTTATTTATTGAAAAGCCTATGACACTGTTTGGAAACATGATGTCCTAACAATATTAAACAATGGTGTCTAGATGGAAACCTTCTAGCGTTTATTAAAATTTTTGTTTATGAAATATATTTTAGAGTTATATTTAATAATCAGTTTTTAAGTTCATATACCCGAGATAACGGATTCTCGAAGGATCAACACTTAGGGTAACCCTTTTCTTAATTTTGATCAATGAAATTGTAGACAACATTATTACTCTTGTACAAATTGGTTTACATGCAGACGACGTCGTTTTTTATGTAAGTATTAAAAATAGCTCCATAGCTGCAATTATTCTGCAAGAATCGATCAAATCTTTAGAAAAGTGGTCAGAGACAACAGACCTTCGTTTTTCCATAAACAAATCCAAAGTAATATGTTTTTCAAGAACCAAACAAATAAGTTTACCAAAGTTAACATTGGGGAGAGGACACTTTAAGAAGAAGAAGGTAGGAAATGGACCTTCTAAATTGGAAGAAAGGAATGCACGAGGAGATATATTGGTACAGTTCTGCTAGAACGAAAAACATACGAAGCTCTAACATCCAGAAGATTATATGCATGGAAATTCCCGCAGGATAATTTACCACATAATAGTTAAAAACAAAATTGTTTCACCGTAATAAGTAAATAAGTACATCGCTATAAAAGAGCCTCGACCTTCCCAAGTCTATTATGCTAGTCAGTTCCAGTTTGCTGCGCCTATTTTTCTACCATCCTCATCTACACCATCCCTCCATCTGAGTTTTGGTCTACCTCTACTTCTACTTCCCACAGGTTGTGACATAAGGATTTTTCTAGGAGGATTTTTCTGCTGTGATCTTGCCAGATCTTGCCAGATCACCGCAGATCTATGATGCCCATCTTAGTCTTCCTATTTTTATAAGAGATACTACGTCTTTACCACCAAATATATGTTTATATATGTGATATATCTTGTAGTTGTACCTCCTTCTCCAAACCCCATTTTCACAGATGCCACCAAATATTCTTCTCAGGATCCTTCGTTCAAATATAAGCAGGAGGTTTTTATCTGCCTTGGAAATGGTCCATGTCTCCGATCCATATGTCAACACTGGTTCAATCGAGAATCATCCGTGAATTGGTGGCCGATGTTTCTGGCTCTATTGTTGGGTGTTGATGCCATTATCTTAGTTGGTCCCGGTTTCTTACCAGAAGAAATAATGGCAGCCGTCAGACAAATGAAGGATGAAAAGGACTTGATGAAATTCCTGCAGAACTGCTGTAACGTCGATATTTGATAACATCTAGTACACACATTTAATTCAAGGTCAGGTTAGCTCTATGTCGGAGAGAAGGTGTGGTTAAGGTCAAATGCACAAAAAAACTACGTAGTACGTCAAAATTTCAAACACAATTAGATAACATGAAATTATAATTTATCATTGGACGCCACCCCTATATTTTCAACTCGCAAGGGACGAGGATAATAAAAAATTAAAATTCAGTAATAAAAAGAAACATTAAAAATTATATTATTCCCAAAAGATACTAACATATTACTTCATATTGACTTTACTACAAAAAAAACAACTTCATATCGTATTAAATCAAGACTTGGTTATTAAAAATAAATGAAACTATATTTCTTTCCCAAAGTTCGAAATTTGTTTACATTTAAAGCATTTTAGTAATTAATTAGTAACTAAACATATTAAGTCAAAACTTTAAACAAAATTAAAATATTTCACTATATTCTTGTCTCTGTGAATCCATAAATAATTCCCGCGTTCCTGATAGGGCTTAATAAAAAAAATAGGTACAAAGTTATTTATCCAATCTCTGGGAACTAGGAAAAAAGGGATATACTCTGCTCCTTCTAATTCGTTGGATATTTCATCAAATATTTACTAATAGGAATCCATTTATATTATAAGTAATTATTGGAAACCATATAGAAGTATTGGACCATAGGAAACTGTCTCAGCTAACTTAACATAATCAATGAACTTTAACCTCCCGGAAAGAGTCTCTAACCTAGAGACTGACTTCTAAAACACGTCCTATCGGGTGGACGTTTGTAACAGGAAAGGAAGCGACGCTATTTCAACTTCAACAGTTTTGAATTGGGGGCGTGATTGACAAGTTAATATCGTTCTCATCTCTCGGATATGTTGGGAATTACCGTAGAAACCTTGAGTCGAATACAAGCACCTGGCAGATAGGTGGGGTTAATAGTTTCATTTAAAAAAAAAATCAAATTTATAATGAATTTTCTAAAAACTTTTGAAACGGTTACACTGCTGAAGCTATTAGATGCAGAACAAATAAAAATAATAACTGAAATATTTAATGAAATATACTAGGCAGGAAAAATACCAGTAGAGTGGCTCAAATCGAAGTTCATATCATTGCCCAAAAAACCAGGAGCAAAAGTTTGTGAAGACTATAGGACCGTAAGCCTAAAGAGGCATCTGCTGAAGCTGATTTCAAAAGTCATAGTCATCTATCTAGCCTTCGTCAGGAACAAATTGTGCCCAATCAGTTTGGATTTGTGAACGCCGTTGGTACGAGGGAAACTTTATTTAGCGTGTAGGTATTATTAATCGTCTGGAGGCCTTTGAAATGTGGCTGCACAGACGTATACTAAAAAATTCCATGGACGGCTATGCTGACAAATGTGGCAGTCCTTGAGAGAGCAAATGCTGCTCGCGAGCTGCTTGATAACATCAAATGTAGAAAGATGGCCTATTTTGGACACGTAGTAAGGGGAGACCGATATAATATTCTTCAACTTATTATGATGGGTAAAATCGAAGGACGCAGAGGAATTGGTAGAAAGCAGGCCTTTTGGTTGAAGAATATCAGAGAGTGGACAGAAATAAAGAAAGCTGAGCAACTCTTTAGAATAGCTCGAGACAGAGACAGTTTCGCCATGTTAATCGCCAACGTCAAGGGGACTTGATAGGGCACGTTAAGAAGAAGAGTAGGTATTATTTCAGAAATGTAAAGATATCAGCTGTAATGTTTTTGCATGCCTAATTGACTACAAGAAGTCTTTCGACAGAATCAGGCATGAACAAATGATGGAAGTGCTGAAGATGGCAGGAATTGATGGAAGAGACTTGAAAATAATAGCTAACCTATATTGGAATCAATCAGCGGTGCTCCGAATAGATCGAGAATATATCAGGTCAAAATCTTAAGAGGTGTGAGACAGGGATGCATAATTTCACCACTGATATTCAAGCTATATTCGGAGCACTTGAAGAGGCTCTAAAAGATATTGATGAAGACTTCTCAATAAATGGAGTCAAACTTAATAACCTGCGGTTTGTAGATGATACAATAGTGTTTTTCAATACCATAGAAGGGCTGCAAAACTGTATGACCAAAATAACGAAAACAAGTAGAATATATGGACAGGATATAAACACCAGCACAAACAAGCTAATGATCATCAGCAAGGAAAACATAACTGGAGCAAATCTGTATGTGAACCAAATGAGAATTGAACGTGTCTCACAGTACAACTACTTGGGAACTATAATCACTTAGTCGTGATACAATATCCAAGACATCAAATGTCGCATCGGAAAGGCATAAAGAACCTCACCCTAGAAACAAAAATTAGGCTCCTTAAAGGAGTGTACTCAGTGCTTCTATAACTTCAGGCTTTTGAGCTATGGTTATACAGAAGGATCCTGAAGATACCATGGACAGACAACGTCACCAATGAAGAAGTACTACGGAGGGTGAACACAACCGCGGACATGGTCAACATCGTGAAGGGCCGTAAGTTGCAGTACTTGGGACATATAGTGAGAAATTAAGGCAGAGATGAGCTACTCCAATGTATTTTGCAAGGTAAAATTAAAGGAAAAAGGGCCCCAGGACGAAGAATATCCTGGCCTGTTAACCTGAGAGCATGATATAGAAAGACCTGAATACAGTTATTCTGTATAGCAACCAACAAAGTCATCATAGCCAGAATGATCGTCAACGTTCGGAACCGACAGGCACCTCAAGAGGAAGAAGAAGAAGTAATAAGCTAACGATTCCAGAACAACTTTAAGCTTGATAAGTGCAAAATTATCTGTAAATCGTTTAAACATATTGGATGTAATATTGTTGCTTTAGGGAAAATTAAATTAGAGAGAAACTACAAACAGTAGCTTAAGTAAGTTTAACTAAAAATGAGGAAGAAAACATAGAACAACAGGGGAAAGAGATCAGAATGATACAATGATAGGGTATGACAAAAGGAAGAAGAAATGTGAAAAAAAATTAAAATGGTAAGAATTAAATAGAAAGTAAAACGCATTGAAAAAAGAAGTGTTGATAATTGATTATATTTTGTGATAATAATTGTATATATTTTTCCATTAGATATCTAGAATATTTTATATCTATATTAAATTGTGTTTAAAGTACCACATTTGTTTGTTGTGTAGTTTCGAAAGATTTTAATAGAAAATACAATTTTTATAATTGCAGGCAATTTTAATGAGCTTCCGTAAAAAAATTAACTTTGTTGTAGTATCACCCAAGGGTTAAAGTCTCTTCATTATTTTTATTATTGTATTGTCTACATAATAATCAATTCTATGTTTTGAATAAACGCAAATGAAATTTAAACGTAAACGGAAAACTATCTGACCCTTCCCACCTTTGAGCATATTTTCACTGTGAACATTGAACTTTGTACCTGGCCCCATTTCAAATTAAAATGTTCTAAAGGATTCTCTACCTAAAATATAAACAAAACAATAAACACGGTTTGTTCATCGGTCTCCTAAAATAGCATCGAGGTAATCAGCACTCTAGCGAGTGATAACGGTGTTTTTCTCATTCTCATTCGTCGACACGGAGGTCCGCGTAAATCCCTTTACTCTGGTAACAGTAGGCGTATGAGCCGAACGACGTAAGAGTAGGCAACACCGTCAATAGCGATTACTCACTAGCACTGCACGTTTTTTCCCGAATCCGAGTTTCCATCGCACTTAAAAGGTAACGCAATTTCAAAAGTGGAAAGTTGCACGTTGACACCTATAAATGCATAATACAATTATTTTTAGTTGTCTCTTATTTTGGGAATATTTTTTTATACAATTTTAGCAAGAAAATGAAACCTTTTTAAGTACTGTAACATTTTACAGGTGTTTTAAGAGAATCACTTCTTTGATGCCCTGGAAAACATTTTGCAATAATAAATTGCAATTGTACGTAATTCGATTGAATTCCTATAGAACAACCTATTTCTAGATGGTTCATTCTTGTTACACTTATAGATGAATAAATTCTAGAATAGAAAACATGCCTATATTCATAAATACACTTGGTGTACTTGAGGATTCTTTTCTTTCTTCTTGGCCTTCTATCGTCCATTTTTGGACATACGACATATGCCTGTCACAACTCCTTAGCCAATTCTGTTTATGTCATCTCCTCTTGTGATCTTTCTCTTGGTCGTCTACCTTTGTAAGGTCTAAAATGTTATATTGTGGCATTCCAACCTTGGTCTTTTTGTCTAGCAGTATGACCTGCGAAGCTCCATTCGATTTTTTCAATTTTTGTTGTGATTTAGTCGACTTGTGTTTTTGATCTTACCTAGTTGTTCTTCTTTTTATCTGATAGTGGTATACCTAACATTATCCTTTATGTTGTGGCTGGTTTTTCATGTTTACCTTAATTAGGGTCCAGGTTTGACATCCATGACAAACTGACATGGAAGGATGAACTGGTTGAACACTTTGCTTCCAAGTATTGAGGTTTTTGAGGTTCTTAAGTATACATCTGAGTTTTCCAAATCCTACACATGTCAGCCTATTGCAGCGTTGCCAAGGCTGACAGCCTTAATCTTCTAGTGATTTCAGCACTTTGGTTCTTTTTGTCAAGTTTCAGATTTTGTATTTCAGAATTTGTAGTTTTGAAGACGTCATCTAGGGCTAGGTCTTGTTGAACTGCATTCTTAATGAAGATGGGATTTGTTTTTCCGTCTAGTTGTACTATCTTACTTGCAATTTCATATATATTTTGTAGTTGCCTATATGTAGAATTCTTTTCCTTCTCTATCAATGTTCTCATTGCGAGCAAATGATCTGATGTACTATATCCTTTGGGAAAACCAGCTCGTTCTACTGGTTGGTAATTATCTATTTTAATAAAAAACGAAACAAACAAAACGCAGACAAACAGAAAAATACTGAAGATAAGACCAAACGAAATATCGTTCAACAAATACAAAAGGTGAAAAATTAATTCGGTCTACAAAATACCCTATTGAAGAAAGACACCAAAGACAAAAGACATTACAATATAAACAATCATAATGGCTTCATTAACTTAACTGATTAACACAAAAAAATATCTCTGCGAGAAAAACTGAAAACGAAGAAATACGGAAAATAACTAAGATGACTGACACCATTTTAAAGTAAGCCAGATTGAGTACATAGCGAGACTGACAGATGGTCAATGGAGAATAAGGCTAAAAACCACTTGGGATAAAAAACTCATTGGCTGACCAAAAACACAATGAACGGACAAGTTAAAGAAAGTGAATAAACATTCGGTGATAGCGGCACATGGTAGATAGGACTGGAAATAAATGAAGAAGATACATGGTACGTGGTACTTATTCTACCTTATCACACTGTAACGAAAAACTGTTACTCAATTATTTCAATATATATCTTCAGAGCAAAAAAATCTATTATTAAATATTACAATAACAAATTGCGTTATTGCTCAATAAATGAAATAAGTATAAACTCATTAATAAATAATATGTACATACCTACTAATGTATCCCTAACTGACCGGAAAAACATAAATAATCTATTTAACTGGTTCAAATTCACCATTGGAAGTCGTAAATTTCTGGAGATCATCTGTCAACGCAAAAATAGGAGACATCCCCCAACCAGGTCGAATCTCTTTTTTACCTTGTCGGCAAAAAGACGACGAAGAAGGAAGATTTTTAACACATTGATTAAGGGCATTAAAATTTTATACGTGGTGACACGTTGATGGGTACGGCTTCTGAATGCCATCTCAGGGAAAAAACTCTATAGGAAGAAGATAAGAAAATCTTGTAATTTTGTATGATTTAATAAGTGTGACTCTCAGAGTTCTCTACGTGATGACCCAATGCTAATACACGCAAAAGATCAGGAGTAGCAGAAGTTATTGAAAGGATAACAACACTAAAGTGGAACTGGGCAGGTCATGTAGCAAGATCAGTTGATGACCGGTGGACAAAAAGAATTTTGGAATGAAGATCCCAAATACAAGCTAACAGAAATAGAGGTCGACCCCCAACGAGATGGACAGATGGCATAAAAAGAATGACTACAAATTGGATTCAGATGGCGCAAAATCGGACTAAGTGGAAAAGCATGCGAGAGGCCTATGTTCAACAGTGGACGTTAGAGACTAGTTGATGAATGACAGTAACAAAGACTCTCAACTTACCGCAGAAAAAAATGCGAATACTCGATCACACAACCGCATCATAGGAAACCATTGAGGAAACCTTATTTTCTAGACAACTTGAAAACGTTCATATCAACATTTTATTAGGCACTTAAGGGAAAAAAAGTGCAGCTACGTCTTTAATACGCAGTTTGTATCGTAAGAGAAATTACAAATTTCTAACATAATCACACCCAGTCAAAATTAATGACATGGGAACTGAAGTACTGCATACACAGACGTAATAAAAAGTTTACGAAATTTTATATGTACAGTGACAACCAAAATTTTAAAGACTAGAAAAATAAAATGCTACAACACAACAAAAATATGCTATTTTTCTACATTTAACTTCCCAGATCAGTTAAAATGAATGGTATTCTAGTGAAATACTAAACAGAACGGTTTTTTTTCTTCTTCTGTAAGTGCCAATTCGTTACCGAACGTTAGTGATCCTCATGGCTATTGGTATTATTGTAGTATTTGTACATAAATTCTTCTTTTTCTTTTTATTAAACAATTTTACTTGTTCAGTGGTGGATTATTGCTTTTATGGAAGATTGCAACTTCATCACTGATGTTATTCTTCTGTTCTTTTTTCTACTTATTGTTCAATAGTTTTAACAGTGCATTTTGATCTGATTTAGTCACTCTTTATTCGGTCTCTCAGCGTGTTTTTTGTAATTCTTCTGAGTATTCTCATTCCTGCTGTTTCCAGTACTCTCTGCATTTTGGCTGTGTCGGGTTTTGTTTCTGATAAGTATGTCAATATTGGCCTTACAGCTTCTTCATTTCATCTCACAGTTAATGTGTTGGTTACGCCATATAGTGTTATTAAGGAATCTTGCTATTCTATTTGCTCTTTGTCCTAAATATCTTACTCTTAGACAGACAGTACAATCCCTAGGTACTTTATTTCCATTACTTGTTCAATGCTCACTCTATCGACTTACAGTTTACATCTTGATGGTTCCTTACTGATTACAGTTGTTCTAGTTTTGAATTGAAATCATCATGTTATAGTTTTTTTGCTCTTGTATAACATCTGTCAACTAGTTTTTGAAGGCTATCAATATTGCATCATCTGCATAATAGTGAATTTTAATTTTATTGTTTCCCATTCTGTATTATCTTCTTTTATTAACGCTCTGTATGATTTCATCCTTGAGTAGATTGAATAGCATAGGGCTTAGTGAATCCTCCTGCCTTCAATTGCCTCTTTCATTCATTCAATCATTTGTGGAGTTAATCATTATTCCCAGATATGTATATTTGTCTACTTCTTCGACGTTGATTCTGTTTACTAGAAGATTCTCGTTATTTCTTTGAGTTTTAGATATTCCCATAAATTTCGTCTTCTTCACATTCATTGTTAGACCATACTCCGCTATTCTGGTCAGCAGTCTCTGAAGATCTTCAATATTTTCGGCTAAGATCACAGTGTCATCCGCATATCTAATTTTGTTAATCGGAACTCCATTTACCTTTATTCTAGCTGTTTCACCCTCAAGAGCGTTTTTCGGGATCTCTTTGGAGTAGGTTAAACAGAATTGGTGACAATTTTGATATGATCCTGAGGTCGTTGTAGTCAATCTTCTTTAATTTCAGGATATTCATTAATTGTCCTTTGTGATATATTCGGTTATGGAAGATTTTTAGTGGTAACTGTTGTTCAATTTTCTCACATGCGAAAAACCATGTCATTTTTTCGCTGTATTATTAACTATCCTAATATCACAATTTTACAATAATTATCTTAGTCCAACTCTTAATAACCCTTCCTACTTACAGTTTAACCCCCTCCCTTACGAAATACAGACAGTTCTAAGATAGCAAAGAAGAAAGACTAACTCTCTTGATGGTCGCCTGTCGCTAAGGACAGCTCATTATCTCTCTCTTCGCTAATCAAGAAGAACAGCATCTATCTTGGTTGTTTGTCTATCGCTAATTATCTCTCTCCAGTTTTAGTTGCGCGAGAAATACTGCAAACACTATTTTAAATCGTGTACAGACAACGTGTGCTCTTATCTCGCAAAGTGTAGTACCGCGAAACACGTGTTTAGAAAAACCGCGAGTGTGCCCGGACATATTCCGCATAAGAAAAGAAAAATCGCGAGTGTGTGGAGCAGAAAAAATATTGGTAAGACTTTCTATAAACTTAATCTGCTATTGTCTGTATACCTTTTATTACTTATCCTAATTTTATTGAACCAGCCCTATATAATACAGTCCACATACACGGAAATTATATTAATAATTTCCCACATATGTACACATTTTTGTACAACTGTTGTACATGAGACATCAAGCTAATGTGACAGGTGCGATAATCGCTGCATTCTCTTGAGTTTTTCTTTTTGGAGAGACAAATAAAAATCGACGTTAACCATTCTTAGGGTAATACACCTGAACTAAAAATTTGATTCAAGAGTGTCAGTAAAACAACAATGTGGTTTTCATCTAGAATTTTTAGGATTTCTATAGGAAGCATTTCAGGTCCAGAGCTTTTCCCACTCTTCATTGTTTTTATAATGCGTGTAATATTTCTCCTTTTGTAATATATGGACCTATCCAGATCTCCTCTTTCATCATCGAACAATTCGTCGATTGTTTTGATAGATGTTTTCAATATCCAGCTTCTTCTTCTTCTTCTAGTTCCATGACCGTTGTCGATCGTTGGATATCATGTTGGCTACCATATTCGCTATCGTGACTTTATTGACAGCAGCTCTAAATAACGATGTAGTTGGTTTTCCATACCATTGCCTTAGATTTTTTAGCCATGATGTTCTTCTTCTACCAGGACCACGATTACCTTGGATCTTTCCCTGAATGATCAGACGTAAAAGATCAAGTTTTTCAGGGTGTCTCATAATATGACCGAAGTATTCCAGCTTGCGTTTCTTTATTATATTGACCATATCCAGCAGTATCTCTTTATTATACAACATGTGTATTACATCTTTAAGTTTTACTCTGTCAAATGTCGTGTGCAAGTCAATCAAACATACAGGTCTATGTCTAATGTATTCTAATGCTTTGGTTTTAATCTGTTTTATGACGAATCTGTACATGACCTTCCCGTATGGAAACATTGTTGCTCACCTGCTCAACAAGTTTATGATTTACAAAATTTTATTTGAAAGATTCAGGATAATATTTAGCAAATCGATACTTCCGTAGTTTTCTGGTTGTTTCTTATTGCCCTTTTTGAATAATAGGATTAGTCATACGAAAAAAATGATTTATTACAAGACGAATCTATAAGAGACCCATAAAAAAAGGAGATTACATAAAAAATTATAAGAATAAATGTATTGTTTAATATTTTTTTAACTTGTAATGACAACTTTGTAGATAGATATTACTTTTTGTGTATATTGGAGCCCCATATCCTCAGCCCTCTTCAAATTCTTAGTAATCGAACATGCGTTACCTTTAATTTTGCAAGTTACAACGTTGGATGTAGTAACCGATGTTGCACGCCTGGGACGCGGGCTTGTCTGTGACGTCTCAGAAAACTAGCACGCTTGGATGACGTCGTAATCACGGTCAACCGCCGAGTCTGTCAGTCCGTGTGCACGTGAACACCATGCAAGCGATCACGCAGTGTTTGAGTGTTCAGCGGCCTCCCGATTGGCCCGGAGACACGAGCCCCCACGCACCATTGGCCGATTCACGGATGCAGCGCGCTACACACCCCAACAATCCCATGCCAGAACAATATCAAGAAAGCTCCAATTCAAAATAGTAATATCGCTCCCGATCTTCGAGCTGTTATACAGACTTTTTTATATTATTGTGAATTTGTTTAGTGTTTATTTGTGCAAGACTATGCTCATTCATGAAAAGATGTCTCAGGGGATCATTTCCCCACCATCTACACCGCCCCTAAAGAATGTAAGTATTTTTTAAATTAAACCCCCTGTTCTTTGTTTCTGTTTATTCGATTTTGATGTTGCGAAATATTAGAAATGTCTATAGGGCGTTAGAAAGTATTTTACTGATGAATATTTATGCATGCATTCAACGCTTTTATGTAAAAATGTCAAAAAACAGTGAATCAGGTTGCCCTGGAAATACATATTTTATGGATATTTTATTAATGAGTGGGTTTTGCGTTTTTTTATTCATATGTCACCTTTTTTAATTACAGTATTTATCCATTATTATTTTTGATTTCTATTGTTTTAATCATTACATTTGTTGATTCAAAGTTTTAATGAAAAAAAATCAACAAATTGTCTTAATTGTTTCCTAAAAACACTGATTTTGTAAAAGTTTATGATGATATTAATTGGCTTTAAAATGAAATCATTTATATTTCTTCTAGTTTTTCGTCTGTTTTTATCTTGTCTTTAAATTAATATGAACATGATTTTTGTTTCCTTCCCATGTTTTCTTTCTTTCGTGATTAGATTTCTATACCTTTCATAACTGACATAAACATGCATGTCTTATTTGTGTGTTCAACCCTATCCATACTTTGTTTTTCGTCTTTTTGATCGTTCTTTCAGTTTTCATTACTTTTAGTAAGCTACCTATATTCTATACTCTATATTATGTACTCTATTAGATATTTGCAGTGAATTGCCTCTATTTTATTGTGCTTGATCTATTTTTCTTTATTTTAAAAACTTTGTTGTTAGTTTTTGACATAGAAAAAGTGTTTCTTTTTAAATTTGATTAATACTTGTACCTACTAAATTTGATATTAGGTCACCATGCTGTGGGCTTCGTTTTACTTCGATATATTTATAACTCACTTGGATAACTTTTTGTTCGCAATTTTTTTAGTTTGCTGTATTTTTTATTTATCTACTATTTTACTTATATATACTTATAACGATATTGATGTTTTTCATAAATTGCTCTTAAAGAATCAATTACTCAAAACATTCTCTTTGTTACAGATTTCTGATGACGAACACACGCAGCAATCAACGATTCTGCAACTCAGAAACTTCTTGGGCCAGAAAAGAACTCTACAAACATGTGGATTGCTTACACCACAACCATCAGATTCCGAACCAGAAGAACATGATATCCCGTTGAAAAAAAGGTACCGCATCAGTAATCCAGAAATTCCGTACCCACCCCCAACAATAACTCCACCTAAATCGCCTTCAAAAACACCACCCCCTTATTCTCTACCCACTCCTAGTCCTATTCCTTTAATTAAATCAACTTCACCGATTATCCCCAAACCTAATGTAGTTCCTCAACAAACATATGCTCCAGTTCAAATATTTTTCCCACCCTCGCCACTAGTTACACCTGTTCCAAAGCCGCAGCCCACACCCACTAGATCAGTTTCTGTTATTATGAAAGCCAACAAAACTGGTATCTGCACATCCTTGCCAATTCCTCAACTCAAAGAAAAAGGGGAAGAAAATTTACTGAAAAGTTTGAAGTTTAAGATGGGAAAGAACAAGGAACGAGTAGAAAACAGTGAAAAAGATGTCTCGAGGGAGGAGAAGGAAGAAGCCAAGCCAGAGCCAGTAGTTACCCAGAAAATATCCCTGCCTATTCTAGCTCCTAAATTGATATCTCCAGCCACCTCAAACACAATATTCATCTCAGCCGATGGCACAGTTCTGCCCACGCAGTTCGTTCTCATCACTCACACGCCTCCAACCACAGTACCAACCAGAAGAAGAGTCTACGAATGCAAGTATGAAGGTTGCGGCAAAAACTACTTCAAATCCTCTCACCTTAAGGCTCACAACCGCATCCACACTGGCGAAAAACCGTTTGTATGCCAATGGGCCGACTGTGGACGGAGATTTTCGAGGTCTGACGAACTCTCCAGGCATAAAAGAACCCACACCGGGGAAAAGAAGTTCAAATGCTCCCATTGCCAAAGGAAGTTCATGCGATCAGATCATTTGGCCAAACACGTTAAAAGACACAGCAAAGAAAGGTTGAACACCCAAAAAGTTAATGTGATGCCTGTACTGAGACCAATTCAACCTGCACCTAAGTTGTCATAATTTTGACAAGGAGGTCAATTTTTTGCATAATCTTCGTATTTTTTTGTGGAGTTTATTTACAGGAAATTGTATATTTTCGGGATGTTGTAACATGCTGTGATAATTGTTCATATTTCGTTGATAACTTCATTAAGATAAAATTATAGCAATATGTGTCAATCACGATATTTTCTAAATATGTCATATGGTTTCTATTGATTGCATAAAAAGTGGGCAGCAAAGAAATATCGACAATCATCATAACAAATATTATCACGTTTCCATGGTCTGTTCTAATATAATGATCTCTAAATATTTAAACAGTTGTAGTTGTTAACATTTATTTTCCTATCTTATCTGCAGTTGCTAAATTTGGTTTGTTTGTTCGTTGAAATTCTTTTGATTTGAAATCGGCAGACACTAGTTTTTTTTTTCTGCAGTCATATATGAGAATAGGTACATTCCTCTTCAGATCATGTCAATGCATTAGTGAAAAGTAATTTCACATTTTTATCTGTGATTTATGAAATTTATTTATTTTCGATGTATTATTAGCTTGTAATTGTTATAAATGTAGATATTGTAAAAATAATTTTCAGTTTTTTTATACCTTTCAATTATAATTAATGTAATAAAATATTTTGTAATATAATGACTAGAAATAAACATTTTGGTCAATAAATGATATATAATTCAATTCTTGTTTTTTTCATCTCTAATATAAGAAAACATGCATTCATTGAAAGAGAAATTTGATCGGTCAATTGATGACAAAGCAAAGAAGTCAACTACTTCATTAGTTTATTAAAATAAGTTTTTTTTTTATTTTGTTTTATAAGCATCCTAAGATGCTTAATAGCAGATTCTAAGTAAAAAACAACAAAAGTGAAGTACATTCAAAATAGTTTGTGATGTTATGAAAACTATAAGATTACTAAACATTAAAACAAACTCAATGAGAAAAAAACCTGAATTAGAGCACTACTGTTTGTAGTGTAGTATAGTGAGTTTGCTGTGTTTTAATGTTAAAATAATCTTATGGTTTTTATAACATTAGAAAATCTTACAAATTATTTTGTATGTTCTTTACCCATGTTTTTTTTATTTATAATTTTACACCGTTACTAGTAAGTAACTACCAATATAGTAGTTAACTTCTTTAATTTGCCAAAACTGACCAATACCAATATATTCACCAATTGAATGCAACAACAAAAAACGATAATACAAAAAATTACTTATGAAGTATTAGGAACAGAACAACGACAAAAACACCACGAACCACCATGGATGATAAAAAACGTAAAAGAAATGATAAAAAAAAACAAAATATATAAGAAATGGCTAACAAATACAACATCTAGCAATAGAGTAACATATCAAAGGACAAACGGAGAAGTACGCAATCAAATAAAAGAAACAAAAAACAATTTCTGGAAACAAAAATGTGTCCAAGTTGAAAATTTAATTGGTGGTTCGGAACCATTGGACAGACTGGAAGCATGGAGAACTATCACTAATCTAAAAAAAATACCCATAACTCCTTAAGCAACTTAATTCCTATAGAAAAGTGGTGAAATCACTACAAAAATTCACCAGTCCAGATTGGAATGTATGAGAGAGGAATAGAGTATGGAGAGACAAACAAATAGTAGACTATCAGAGCCAATAAGAGTAACTAAAGGACTAAGACAAGGATGCAGCATGTCACCCTTACTGTTTAATTAATATATTGAGGCAGCCCTTCAAAATTGGAAAAACCACTGCCAGGGAATGAGAATCCCCATAATAAATGACGTATACTGTTCTCCCTGAACTTTGCGGATGACCCAGTAGTCCTAGCTCAAGATTTTTATGATCTAGAATTTATGATAAAGTGTCTATTCAGAGAATATGTACAATGGGGGTTACAAGTCAGCATGAAGAAAACAGAATATTTAGTTTGTGTGTATCAATTCAGATACAAGGTTTGAAGTGTTGATATACGAGGACGTGGAAATCAAACAAGTGGAAAAATTTAAATATTTAGGTGAATCATTGGTAAGAACGGCTTGGGAGAAACCGAAATTAATCAACAACGTTACATTGTAACTTGTCTTTGTCGACTTTGAAAAAGCATTTGATACGGTCAATTAAAGTGAAATGCTCCAAGCTCTAACACAATGTAGAATAGATCACCGATACATAACCCTCATCAGATACATATATCAGCATGCTACAGCCTGTGTAAGACTTAATAAAGATACTGGGACCTTTCGTATTAAAAAAAGCGTTCAGCAGGGAGACAACATGCGTCCTAAATTATTTACAACTTTGCTAGAATACACTTGTAAAACAATAGATTGGAACAAAAAGGGCATCAATGTAGATGGAAATTTTTTAAATAACCTTAAATTTGCAGATGATATCGTTCTTATTGCAGACAGCTTTGATCAGGCACAGATAATGCTCCAAGAACTACATACTGCCACAAAAAGAGTTGGTCTTAAAATAAATTTTTCAAAAACACAATTTATGACAAATTTAGTCCACAACAAAAACATCTCAGTAGAAAACAAAGATATAGAGCCTGTTGACTCCTATAATAAATACTTGGGCCATGAGATCAGAATAAGTCGAAACAACCAAACAATCGAGCTTAAAAGAAGAATAAACCTCGCTTGGGCTGCATTTGGAAAGATAAAGGATATTATATACAGAGTGGCCCAATAATTTTGGACGCGGCTAATTATCTCGCAAATTACTGGACATAATTATACAAAATTTGAGGTACGCCTATTTTGGGATACGGAGATTCCATATTTGGTATTTGCAATGTTGCCAGATTTTCAGTTTCTCTTATATTACTAGTAACTTTGGTTTTTCAAATGCATCACCCTGTATATTCAGTCATTATTGGAATCTCCTATTAAATACGAGTTCAACCATATGTAACACTTATGATTTTATGTAGTCTGGAAGGTCTTAAATACATAAAACAGAAGTCTGGCAACGCCTAAATTGTTTCAATACATTTTTTAATACTAACTATTTTCAAATACATTAAAACGTAACAATTGATAGTTTAGAATATTTTTTAACATAATAGTTACGTTATTAAGTGTTCAAAATGTGCTCCATTTGTGAGTTGACAGCACTCTAATCGATGGTAGAATGCGTCTACCACATTTCTCCATGATTGTCTAGAAATTATTCGAGATTCATCGATAATTCATTGCCTTAGCTATGCAAGACTTGCTGGTTAAGTTTTGTAAACTAAATTTTTCAAGTATCTCTAATAAAAATAATCTTTAGGATTGAGATCGGGTGAACGTGGAGGCCATTCAATTCTATCTTGTCTACCAATTTATCGTCCGGGAAATATCTCATCTAAATAACGCCGAACATTCACACCAACTATCTGACGTTAAATTTCTTTCGATAAAAAATGGCCCAATTAAATAAGTACCTACTATAACTGACCATACATTTAATTTTTGTGGTCTTTGAGTATAGCTTTCACGCATTCAGTGTGAATTTCACACGAGTTCAGCTATTCAATACGAGTTCAACCATATGTTCACTTGATTTTATGTAGTCTGAAAGATCTTAAATACATAAAACAGTGCAAAATATGTAGATTTTAATAAACTTAAATATTTAAATGGAGAATGCTGTGATTTTGACATTTGTTCACCATTTAAATTATGAACTAAAATTGACAGTAGTTGTGGTTCAAAAAGTTCTGCAATTTAAATTGCTTCTCTAAAATGTCGTTCTCTAAACCGTTCTGCTATTCATAAGACGACGGTACAAAAAACTGTAAGGCGATTTGAGGAATCTGGAGAAGTAAAAGATAGATACCGATCAGGTTGACCGAAACGAGTTATCAATGACAACAAAACTTCAGATATAGGTAAGCAAAGTTTTGTTGAAGATCCACATACTTCCCCAGGCAGGGTTGCACAAGTACATGATGTAGGTCATTCTTCAGTCTTACGTTTATTAAGTAAAAATAAATGTAAATTATACAAAATTAACTTATTGCAAGAATTAAGTGAAGATGGCTTTGGTCGTAGATTAGAGTTGACTGAGGTAATGATGGATAAAATTGAAAATTATTAAAATTTCGTTAACACAATATGTTTTTCCGATGAAGCAACTTTTACACTGTGTGGAAGTGTAAATCGACACAATTTAAGGTACTGGTGTGACGTAAATTCACACTGAAGACTGAATGCGTGAAAACCATACTCAAAGACCACAAAAATAAAATGTATAGTCAGATATAGTAGTTACTTATTCAATTGGGTCATTTTTTGTTGAAAGAAATTTAACGTCAGATAGTTGGTGTAAATGTTCGGCGATATTTAGATGAGATATTTCCTGGACGATAAATTGGTAGACAAGGTAGAATTGAATGGCCTCCACGTTCACCCGATTTCAATCCTAAAGATTATTTTTATTAGGGATACTTGAAAAATTCAGTTTACAAAACTTAACCAGCAAGTCTTGCAGAGCTAAGGCAACGAATTATCAATGAATCTCGAATAATTTCTAGACAATCATGGAGAAATGTGATAGACGCCTTCTACCATCGATTAGGGTGCTGTCAACTCACAAATTGAGCACATTTTGAACACTTAATAACGTAACTACTATGTTAAAAAATGTTCTAAATTATCAATTGTTACGTTTTTAATGTATTTGAAAATAGTTAGTATTAACAAATTTATTGAAACAATTTAGGCGTTGCCAGACTTCGGTTTTATGTATTTATGACCTTCCAGATTACATAAAATCATAAGTGTTACATATGGTTGAACTCGTATTGAATAGGAGATTCCAATATTGACTGAATATACAGGGTCATGTATTTGAAAAACCAAAGTTACTAATAATATAAGAAAAACGGCAAATCTGGCAACATTGTAAATATCAAATATGGAATCTCCGTATCCTAAAATAGGTGTACCTCAAATTTTGTACAATTATGATTAGCATTTTACGAAATAATTAGCCGTTTCCAGACTTTTGGGCCACTCTGTATAAGGATATTAATGTGTATTTTACCAGTGATGACCTAGGGCGCAGAAACCCTAGCACTCACAAGAACAACAATGAGTAAACTACAAGTTGCGGAAAGGGCAATGGAGAGAATAATGTTACGGATTTCTCTACGTGGTTGAATACCCAATGCTACTATATGCAAAATATCAGGGGTAGCAGACGTTATTGAAAGGATAACAACACTAAAGTGGAACTGGGCAGGTTATGTAGCAAGATCAGTTGATGACCGGTGGACAAAAAGAATTTTTGGAATGAAGACCCCGAATACAAGCTAACAGAAATAGAGGTCGACCCCCAACGAGATGGACAGGTCATGCAGACCTGAAGAGAAGATTGTTGGCAGTTTAAATGGATTATTTTAGAAGAAGTGCTAGAACATCAAGGCTAAAAAGGAAGACCAACGAATCTATAAGAAATAACATGAATACTACAGAAACGGTCATTGACAGAATAGAAAGAAGAGGTTTAAAATGGTTTGGAAACCTATTGAGAATGCCTGACGAACGTTGGTCCCAAAAACTTCACAGATGGAACCCCCTGGAAAAAGAGAAAGAGGTAGACCTCGATGCTCATGGAATGAAGGATTAGAAGAGCGATGGAATCGAGAAGTTTGGAGGATGAGCATGCCTTGGACCGGGATGGTTGGCGGAGGAGAACGGGAATATAGCGATAGCCGTCTCCAAAATGTATTGTATTTACAAGTTGGATCCTGTAATATATACTTCTTTGGTAGATAACTTTCGGGATAGCGTCACGTAAAGGATTGGTTAAGATGGTGTAAGCCAGTTTGGTGAAGAACTTTATTCTAAATGTGAAATGTTCGGTGATAAGCTGTCACCTTCATCAGCACATTGAAAATGTGCATTCAGGTGGTTCCATATTTTTTCCGAATCTTCTGCCCCTCTATCGTTAGCAATTTTTTATTTCATGGTTTTACAATTTTCATTCTGCTTTTGTTGTACATACCTCGTTTTTTATATCGTGATTTCCTTGACTTGTTTTTTTTCTCTCAACTTTTTTTCCGAGCTCCCTCAAACTTGGCTAACTATTAAGTAGTCCAAAGATCCTAAATAATATTCCAAAGATCTTTAGAAAATAAAAATGTCTTCAATACCTAACAGACTTTTCCATCGTCTTAGATACACCGATACCTACTGAATTTAGTTTATTTAATAACTAGGTTAGTATTATTAGTACGATTTAAAATAGATATCTAAGAGAAGTGGTTCAGTAAACATTTCGATTAAATGCTTGGAACGATTTTTGAGAGTAAAAATAACTAAAGTAATAAATTAATAGATATTAGACACACAGTGAATGTGTGATAGCAAGTTCAGGGAAATTTTTTTGGCGCGGTAAAAATAAAATAGGAAACGAATTGAGAATTCACCGCAGGAAATCAAATTTTCTACGGAAAATTCATTTTAACAGATAAACACTTTGAAGCGACATTTCATGTTGATTGTTACTGAATTTTATCAAAGTTATTTGTGCGTAGGCGTTTATGAAACAATTTAAATCATCGAATTGATTTTTAAAGAAGTGCATTTTTGGTATTCTTTTCAACTTAACAGTGTTAATTAGTCTGGCTAATTGGCTATGTCAAAGCCATTTTATAAAAAAAACAGTGTTAAAACATATTTGTCCAAATAGTCTGAAGTTGAAATCAAAATTAGCTGTAATGAATTTGAAATACGTAATCTGAGTCAACCTGATAATTAGAATTGTTTACAATGAAATAAGATACAAGCGACAATTCTTTTAAAATTATATTTTATTAAGAAGGGCTGGTGTAAAAGAATGTTGCTCCAAAAAACCGTTGACCCAAAGCTTGCCACTCTTTTTTAAAAAGCTTAGAAACCACTTCAGATATTTGTGTTTACGGATAACGAAGATTTAGCTGTAATTAGAGAAAATTACAATTTGTACAAAAAGCAGAATTGTAGTACATATATCACAGAAAGTGATGGAGTCGAAGAAAGCTGGGCAAAAATTAAGTCTAATATCTCAGCCTCGGCAAGGGAAGTTCTTGGTGAAAGAAATATAAACAAAAATAAATCGTTCCCAAGGCGAAAAACTCCATGGTTTTGTACAAAAGTGAAGAAAAAATGCAAAGAAAAGAAAAAGCTTACCTGAATACAGGCCAACCAAAACACAAGAGGCATACCATAATTACAAGACAATGAGAAACAAAACACATGCACTTGTAAGAAAAATAAAAAATGAACATGATTTTTACGGACTGCAAAAGGAAATATGGCGCTTCTTCTTCTTCTTCAAGTGCCGCCTTCGTTCCGAAGGTTAACGATCATCAGGGCTACACGTATTTTCGAAACTGCTGACCGAAACAATTCGTTGTTGCTACAGCTATACCATTCCCGTAGATTCTTTAGCCAGGAGTTTCGTCTTCTTCCTATGGACCTTTTTCCTGCTATTTTCTCTTGCATAATTATTCGAAGCAGTTCATATCTTTCGCCTCTTGTAATGTGTCCCAAGTATTGCAGTTTTCGTTTTTTGATCGTAAATATGACTTCCTTTTCTTTATTCATTCTTCTCAAGACCTCGACACTTGTGACTCTCTCGGTCCATGATATTCTCAGGATTCTGCGATACATCCACAGTTCAAATGCCTCTAATTTTTTGGTATCAATCTTTTTCAACGTCCATGACTTCATTCCGTAGAACAGCACAGAAAGTACGTAACATCTCATCAGGCGAAGTTTCATTTCAAGGCTCAAATCTCTTCCGCAGAACACTCTCTTCATTTTAGTGAATATGGATCTGGCTTTTTCTATTCTTATTTTGATTTCTGCTGAGCTATCGTTCTTCATTTATAAAAATGCCTAAATATTTATATTTGCTAACTAGATCGATAATTTCATTGTGTAAATATAAATTTTGGACATTTTGTGTTGATTTCGATGTTATCATAAATTTAGTTTTTTTTTATGTTCAAAGATAGTCCATATGCTTCGCTGCAGTCTGCTATCTTATTCGCCAATGTCTGTAGCTCTTCAAGTGTTTCTGCGATCAGAACGGTGTCGTCGGCAAATCTTAGATTGTTTAATCTAACACCATTTATTTTAATTTCGCCTGGAATGACTGTTGGGTGGATCGAGTAGCTTAACAGTCATTCTTGCCGGTCCCAAGCCCGGATAAAGGAGGAGGGTTAAGCGGAAGGCCAACAACCTGCCCTTGTAAAAAACAGCCTGTTATAAAAACTGCAAATGTGCCACGGAATCGAACAGATACATATGTAAAACGACAATCGCAATGGACAAGGACTTTGAATGTTGGAACGTTTTAAGCTGGTACCGGACAGGAGCAGCCATACACACAGTAAAACAGTTATAGAAAAAGTAGAAATGGACATTACGCCAATACAAGAAATAAGGTGGCCGGACAATGGAAACATAAGAATAGACAAGGCGGTCATTTTCTACAGTGGAAACCAGACAGGAAAACATGAATTCGGCACAGGTTTCGTGGTCCGAGAAGAATACTTAAACAGTGTTATAAGTTTTACGCCCATCAGTGAGAGACTGTGTTATATTAGACTGAAAGGAAAATTGTGCAATATCTCAATTATATCCGCACATGCTCCGACAGAAGATAAAGAAGAAACAATCAAAGATGACTTCTATGAGCAACTCGAAAGAACGCTGGAGGGAATCCCCAAACAAGACATGCAAATAATCTGCGGAGACTTCAACGCAAAAATTGGCAAAGAACTAACCTAAGACCGACAATAGGACAAAACAGTCTCCACGATATCTCAAATAATAATGGACAAAGGCTCGTAGAGCTAGCATCGGCTAACAATAGATATGCTTGTAAAGTCTACTATATTCCAACATAAAAACATTCATAAACAGACTTGGGTCTCTAATAACAACTCCACATGGAACCAAATTGACCACATAATTGTTGATGCTAGACACAGAAGTAATGTCCTTGACGTAAGAAGCCTCAGGGGCGTAGATGGAGATACAGACCATTACCTAGTAAGAGCAAAAATCAGGTTGAGAATATCATCACAGAAACTTAAAACGAACGAAGCATTGGGACAGTGGAACATTGAGAAAACGCAAAATAAGGAAATCCGAGACAATTACGTACAGGAAATGGAACAACATCTAAATAGAATAGACCAGAGCAATGATGTCGAAAGGCTGTGGCAACAAATGGAAAAATCAATTACAGAGTCAGCAGAACTAATAATAGGAAAAAGAAGGACAAAAACAAGGAAACGGTTTGATAAAGAATGCCAAGAAAAACTACAAGACAGACAGAAAAAGCGAAACATTATGCTTCAACAAGAAACAACAGAAAGTAAAGAAAACTATACAACATCACGACGAGAGACAAGAAAACTAATTAGAGAGAAAAAAAGAAAATACGAACAACAGCAATATGAAGAAATGGAAAGAAATAGACAACAGTCAAATAATCGAGCATTTTACAAATCTGTGTCAAACGAAAAGAGAGGATTCAGACCTAACTGCGTGTCTGTAATGAGGAAAAATAATAATGAATTAATAATCAACGAACAAGAATTACTCCAAACATGGCAAGAATATTTCAAAAATTTACTTAATATACACCAAGATGAAGAACATGTAGAGGATATATACCTTGGGGCGGACCTACCGGTAGAGTACCCAAAAGTAGACGAAACATTGCAAGCAATTAACAAATTGAAGAACGCAAAAGCTCCAGGCTCTGACAATATACCAGCCGAATTTCTTAAGTACGGAGGAGAAACTTTACATAGACAATTACACAAACTAATAACACTTATATGGAACGAAGAGAAAATACCAACAAAATGGCACGAAAGTGTAATAATTCCTATCCATAAAAAGGGAGACAAAACCAAGTGCTCTAACTATAGAGGCATCTCCCTACTTAATACGGCGTACAAAATCTTATCGAACATCCTATTAAGTAGACTAACACCTTTTGTAGAAAATTTCATAGGGGAATACCAAGCCGGATTCAGAAAAAATAGATCGACCATAGATCAGATTTTTACTCTCAGGCAGCTGCTTGAAAAAGGATGGGAATTCAATAGAACCATTCATAATCTCTTCATAGATTTCCGACAAGCATACGACAGCATTAAAAGGGATCAGATGTGGAATGCAATGGCAGAACTTTCAGTTCCAAAAAAACTTATCCAGCTCGTTAAAGTTTGTGTAAATGGCTGTAGATCTAGAGTGCGGATAGGTAACAAGCTCTCAGAGTCGTTTGAAATAAACAGTGGACTGAAACAAGGAGACGCGCTGTCACCTCTTCTTTTTAATATAATCCTGGAAAAAGTAGTAAGAACCGCACAAATTAGAACAGAACTACTGACAGTAAATGGACCAAAATTACTACTAACATACGCGGATGACTGACATGTAGGAAATACGTCACCAATGTAAAAGAAACCTTCAATAAATTAGAGAGAGAGGCAAAAAATATCGGTCTAAGGGTCAATGAAGAGAAAACCAAATATATGTGCATTAACAGACAAAAGAGACGAGATAGAATAGGACAAAATGTAACAATAGACCCCTATAACTTTGAAAGAGTGGAGAGTTTTAAATATCTCGGAGCGACTATCACCACAGATAACGATATCACGGAAGAGATAAAAGGGAGAATTCAGGCAGCAAACAGATGTATGTATAGCCTCCACAACACTATTAAATCCAAGAGCCTAACACGAACATCAAAAATCAGGATATATAAAACAGTAATTAGACCGGTGCTCATGTATGGGTGTGAGACGTGGACGCTGACAAAAGCAATGGAAAGTAAACTCAGATGCTTTGAGAGAAAAATCCTCAGAAAGATCTTCGGTCCCTATCACGATCCGAATACTAACCAATACCGAATGAGAACAAATGCCGAGGTCAAACAAATGTATAGTGCTAGCGACGTAGTCCAAGAGATTAAATCCCAACGTCTAAGATGGGCTGGCCATGTTCATAGGCTCCCTAATAACCGCCTTACCAAGTTAATCTGGGAAAGGATCTGCGACAGGAAGAAGGCCCTTAGGACGTCCACGAATGCGATGGAGAGATAATAGTATATAGTAGATAATAGATAAGTCAGATTTGAGAACAATGGGGCTACCCACTGACTTAAACATCATGGACGACCGTTCGAGTAGGAAGCAGGTTGTGCAGTCAGCCAAGACCCACCCCGGGTTGTAGTCCTACCAGAAGAAGAAGATTTATTTTAATATCTACGGATTGCTCAGAGAGTGTTCTATTCATTACGTCTTCGGAATAGAGATTAAACAGGGTTGGTGACAGTAAGTATAGACCCTTGTCTCACACCTCGCTTTATTTCAATATATGGCGCTTCATAAGAGGTCAAAGAACGGAGGTAAAGGAACTAATAGAACCAAAACACATACTAAAGGATACGTGTATTGGCTACCTAAAAAAGCTCTATGCAGAGGAAGACCAAACGGCGCTAGAACCGGAAACACCAGAAATTACCACAAGTAAAAAACGTAATATAAATGTACAGGAAGTTCGAAAAATACTTGAAAACCTGAAGAACAGAAAAGCAGCAAGTAAAGACGGGATACCAAACGAGCTACTGAATTATTGTGAAGCATAGACGTATTAATCCGCCAATTAACAAGCAGAATTGCTTATAAAGAGGAAGAAGAAGAAGAAGATTGCATTTTGACCAATAAGAAGACCGTTGCATATGAGTAACAGTGAGGTCTCCTAGAGTTAAATTAAGTGGTTTTGCACTTAGTTTAATCCACAATACAATCTGTGGTTTGATTTGAACGTGAACGTCCACAAGAGCAAAATTTGGTACGTACAAATTTGTCTACAATCGAAATAATTTTTCTTTTGCGTCAGAATACGACTTCTTCTTCTTTAAGTTCCATCTTCTATCGAAGGTTGGAAATCATCATGGCTATGCGGACTCTGTTGACTGCCGCTCTAAAAAGTTCTGCACTACTGCATTCAAACCATTCCCTTAAGTTCTTAAGCCAGGATATTCTTCGTCTTCCCACATTTCGCTTTCCTCGGATTTTGCCCTGCATAATAAGTTGTAATAATGCGTATTTTTGCCCTCTCATCACATGTCCCAAGTACTCAAGTTTTCGTCTTTTAATAGTTAATATTATTTCCGCCTCATTTCCTATCCTTCTAGTTACTTCCATGTTTGACATTCTTTGAATCCATGATATTCGTAGGATTCTTCTGTAACACCAAAATTCAAAGGCGGCCAACTTATTCAGATGAACTTGTTTTAGTGTCCAAGCTTCCAGACCATAAAGAAGAGTAGAGAACACGTAACATCGAAGCATTTTCAGGCGTAGTTCTAACCTTATATCCCGACAACAAAGAAACTTTTTAAGTTTAATAAATATATACGAGAATACTACTTTATGAATGATACTAGATTCATTCGTGAATGAATAGTTATGCCAATCTGTTGCAGCATATTTTTTATGTGGCTTAGCTGAAACTCTGTGGCTCGATACGATTGAATCTTGTTAAATTATTGCATGTTTTCTAGCACACACGAAATTCCACTTTCGTGCAATCTTCTGCGAAAGACAAAAAATGCTCAACTCGTAGAAGTGGATCATGTTCTTCTACCAATCTTGTTCTAGCTGTAGGAATAATAAAATAGCCGTGTACACTGTCCTAGCTCTACTAGTTTCCTGGAAATGATTCCAAGTCCAATTAATCACAACCTGAGAGAGAATACTGAACATTTGTGCCATTTTTTATTAAGTAAGTGTGATTACCATATTGTTCTGAAGCTATTTTCTTGTGGCATTGTAAATTAATTACTATTAAACTGGGAATAAGCCACAATTAACGATAAAAATACGTTTATTGACGTTTCAATTTCCACTTCGGAAATCGTTCTCAAAATACAAACAGTAAATTAAACAAATTTTGTTTTTTGTTACATAGTGAAAAATTCTTCTAATAATTTAATTTTATCTGACTCATTTATATTGACAATTCAGACATACATTATGCATTTTAAAGTAGACGACTTTAAAATGATATTGCCAATATTGTTGAGTTGCGCTCCTGGGACGACTTTACTTATAAGATAGTTCATTCGATTACATGAAATCAACTTTAACTTGAGAATATCCGTCAGAAAAAAATCATAGCATGTAATTCGTCTTTAAAAAGACAAACACATGACATGATAACAGTAAAATTCTCCTGTTAGTGATTCCATAGTAAATTATGAGGGAAAAACCAGGAAAAAAACCTCATAATACTATCTCGACATTGTAAGTATTTGTTCGTGAATTTAGTTGACTTTCAACAAACATCAGAATTCTGATTTTATATGTTACGTTATTTAAAAACCATAAATGATGTATCCTCTATATGTTACTGACTTACTAATACTGGTATTTTCTTATTAATAACTTCCTCTTTCAATATTGGTAACCAGATCCTACTACATTCTGCCGAGGAATTTGCGACACAATTGGCCTCATTTAGCATAATTAGAGCCGCTTCTTTGATTTTTCTTTTTTTACCATCCGTTTCTTTTAGGACTACATTTGAATTATTCCATTGAACCCTATGTTCATTATCCCATGCGTGTTTACAGATTTCAGATCTATCAAATTCTCTATTTTTAATATAAGATTGATGTTCACTTTTTTTAATATTTAATGGCCTTGATGATTCACCTAAATAAAACTGATCGCATTCACAAGGTACTTTATAAATGCAATTCTTTGTCCTTTCTTGTTCATTATTAGGTTTGGTTTTGGACAAAATAGATCTCAACGTGTTTGTTGTTTTGAATGTTGTTGAAATGTTGAATTTATTTCCTATCCTTTTAAGTTTTTCTGATAGTCCTTTATGTACGGTATTGTTATTTTCCTCATATTATTCCTTGTGTATGCTGTAGGATCTCGTTCTAAGTTGTTCTGTTCTATTCGATCGATTGTTGAAAAATCCTTATTTATAAACGATAAAGGATAATCATTTTTTAATAAAACAGAGGTTAACAAATGTTTCTCCTCCAAGAACGAATTTTCGTTAGAACAAGTAATTTTGGCTCTATCGTATAAGGATTTAATTATTCCCTTTTTTACATTAATATTGTGATTTGATTTGAAATTTAAATATCTATTGGTGTGTGTTGGTTTTCTATACACCTGAGTCTCATATCCAGTATCGTTCTTAGAGATTAAAACATCCAGGAAAGGTAGCGTGTCATTATATTCCTTTTCCATGGTAAATGTTATTGTCTCTTCTTTATCGTTTATATAATTTAGGAATGTGTCCAACAACTCTGATCCATGAGGCCATATTGAGAATACATCATCTACATACCTCCACCATACTGTGGGTTTGAAATTTTGTTTAGAAATGATATTTTTTTCAAAATCTTCCATAAATATATCGGCTAAGATTGGAGATAAACTAGAGCCCATTGCTAGACCAAAATTTTGTTTATAGAATTCATTATTTAGTTAAAAATATGTATTATCAGTACATAATGTTAATAATTCCATTATAGCCAATATGTTTAGTCTTGTTCTAGTCAGAGGTTACCAATATTGAAAGAGGAAGTTATTAATAAGAAAATACCAGTATTAGTAAGTCAGTAACATATAGAGGATACATCATTTATGTTTTTTAAATAACGTAACATATAAAATCAGAATTTTGATGTTTGTTGAAGGTAAACTAAATTCACGAACAAATACTTACAATGTTGGGATAGTATTATGAGGTTTTTTTCCTGGTTTTCCCTCATAATTTACTATGGAATCACTAACAAGAGAATTTTACTGTCATCATGTCATGTGTTTGTCTTTTTAAAGACGAATTACATGCTATGATTTTTTTCTGACGGATATTCTCAAGTTAAAGTTGATTTCATGTAATCGAATGAATTATCTTATAAGTAAAGTCGTCCCAGGAGCGCAACTCAACAATATTGGCAATATCATTTTAAAGTCGTCTACTTTAAAATGCATAATGTATGTCTGAATTGTCAATATAAATGAGTCAGATAAAATTAAATTATTAGAAGAATTTTTCACTATGTAACAAAAAATAAAATTTGTTTAATTTTACTGTTTGTATTTTGAGAACGATTTCTGAAGTGGAAATTGAAACGTCAATAAACGTATTTTTATCTTTAATTGTGGCTTATTCCCAGTTTAATTGTGATTACCATATTGAAAAAAGACCACTATGACAACAAGTTCTCGCAGATAATAAGCCCAATTCAGCAATAGATACTAGATAATATCATACTGATACAAAAAGTTGCTTGTTAGAACGGAATAAAATGTTCTAAATATGTATTTTGTTGCAAAATGTTTTCAAAAAACGTCATTGAATAGATTTTTAAAAATATCGAAAATATATCTTATTTTTGCATCTGGCTAAAATAAAAAAATGGACCGGTCAGTAAGGAAAGATTAATTTTTGCCAACCTGTAAAAAAATCTGTATAATATGAATCTAGTAGGTAAACTTAGCAGCAGGAAATTTTGAGTGAGTACAAAAAAAAGAAAGGCCTGTGAGAGTCAGTACTAATACAATAATAAATACTTAGTATAAAAAACATTTTTTGCTTCTAGAAACAACATAGGAATTATTAGTATTTGGAGAAAAGATCATTTTGGTACATTCAACGTAGCTTTCACTGCTACTTGAAATTAAATGAAGCGGAATTCACTAATTTAAATTTTTTAATCGTAATGTTTAACTTTTTGTCCCCATAAAGATTATTATTTAATTTGACACGCTTTCTCAAATAAATTATAGCATGTAGCGCTATCTATTGTAAGATTTTTAGAATATACGACACGAATTACAGATCTTCGTTGATACAGCAAATTAATTTATATTTATATTCATAGATGGCAGCATACTGTTTGCGTTTATGTTTAAATACATTAAATTACAATAATAATATTTACATATTATAATTTATAAATATTATAATCATTTCTACACATTTAACAATTACTGTAACATTTATTTCGACATATTTGCTTTTAGAAGGGATTCTTTTGTAAATCGTGTTAGTATAATTAAGTTGGATATTTTTGGATAAATGGATAACATTCTATTATATCTTCTATAGTTGTAATTCAGAAGTATTACTTAAAAATAACTTATTAAATGTATGTTTTATTAATGCATTCAGAGTATTCTATTTATTTCAAAACAAAACCACATGCCCAGTGTTGACGGAGATTTCAATGATTGGGTAGGTACGAAGCAGCTTATTAGTAGGTACCTAAGTAAGTATATCACGCATTCTGTGAGCTTTATTATGTAGTGAACTAGGCTTGAATATTTTTATATTAACAGAAGTGTTTTGAAAATAATTCCGTATGAAAATCGGGTAAAATCGAATAGACACGATGAACAGAGATGAGATAAGACTAAAAGAATGAAGAACAGTGGAGGAAAGGATCGTTATCAGTGGTAGCGCGACAATTCTCTTCGCATCATCGACTACACCATTCCTCCATGTTGTACTTCACATGGATGGTAAATTCCTTCTTGCCAAGCCATTACTTTTGTATTCTTTAACAATTTACACAACTAGCTTGCTCTGGTTCAATTGATCTATAGTTGACGTTAATTTCACTCTTCATACCTCTGCGTAATTTAGATATACCAATTCCACAGTTGTATATTTCAACATCTGCCACTGTTGGTCAGTTGGTCTTTAGTAACGCTATTACATATTAGTTTTACAGGTCTCCCATTGGCTGGGGGTTTAACTGAACTACTTCCCAGTAAGCACAAGTACGTACATAAGACATACTAAGTACGTACTGATGGGACGTACATACTAGGTACGTACAATGTACGTACTTTGCTGTACGAATTACGTACTTAATACGTACATAAAACGTACAGTTTCCAAATTATGGTACGTACCTAGTAGGTACTGAAAGTACATACCTAGTACATATTGAAGGTATGTACTTAGTACATACTATATATATATATATATATATATATATATATATATATATATATATATATTATGTACATACTATACACACTTATGATGATTTATGTAAATAAAAGTAAATGTAGGTAAATATATTCTATTTTTTTTTTAAATAAATTCAATTTTTATTCTTTTAAAAATAAGAAAGAAAGTTTTTAAGCGATCCCCGACTCTGTTCAACCATCGTCCAATTTCTTGCTCCGCCACTTTTTTATCACTACATTTTTGACACAAAAAACACTCGACTGAATAAAATAACAGGAAACCACAAGCACTAAACACCAAAAATAAGTAAAAAAAATCTAAATGAATCTGTCTTGCAATGAATTATCACATCACAACTGTACTCGAGGTGTAAAATTTCTAACTAAATAAATTAGGATAGGTTAACATAACCTAACATAATAAATATGGTTTAACTCTTCTTTCTCATGGTACATACTTAAGACGTACTAAGTACGTACTCTTCTGTACGTACTGGTATGTACCCCAATGTACGTACTTAAAACGTACATTTTACATCATGTACGTACAGTACCAAAATTGTACGTACGTAAAACGTACTGTGCTGTTTGGGTTGAATTTTGAATTATACCCCATTTATACACTGCTTTCTTCTTCTTCTTCTTGTTCTTTTTTTGGGCTATGTCCTAGACAATTTACCCAGTTTACTTGGGGGTAGACACTTTTTGTCTTGTTTCAGCAATCAGTGTCCACCTACACTTATATTCTTCCTGTTCCCTTGTTTGTTTTGGATTATTCTACATGTATACTTGTGTTGGTATTTTTCTTCTTTAAAGAAGCAAGATCATAGTCTACAATTTAATATTGCAGGTAGAAATAAAGTTGCATAAGGTGTTTATTGTATTTTCATTAATATTTGTGAGGATTGTGCAAATATTTATGGGAGTGATAAGTTTAGTTTTAGCTAATTCGGCATACAAGTCGAAATGTGGGTTTTGGTTTAAGCGACATTCTAATAAAATATGGTTTAAGCCTCCCACTTGGCCACATTCGCAATAAGGATCATCTTTGACTCCAATTCTAAATAGATGAAGAGGGGATGAGCAATGACCTGTTCTCATACGGATTATTGTAGTTAAATGTCTCCTACTGATATATGCGAATTTATTGAACCATGGTAGTGTGTGGATTCGGTTATTAATTTTGACATAGAATGAATTACTTGTGCCATATCTTTCATATCATTCAGTTGCCCAGTTAGACCAAATCTCTCTTTTTAAGTAGGGTGAAAAATTTGAAAACTGTAGCTTGATATTCATGGGAATATTCAGGGAACGACCGATATTGGCAAGTTGGTCAGCCTTGTAGTTTCCAGTAATACCAGTGTGTCCTGGGATCCATGCTAGTAAGATTTTGATATTATTGTTCCTTGCTAGGATAATTCCTCTTTTCGTTAAATACGATATATGTTCTGTGTCTTTAGAAAACCCTGTTTTTTTTTTATTTTTTGTAGTGCACTTTTGGAGTCAGAAAAGATAATGGCTTCTGTGATATTTTGTTCTAGTATAATTTGGACTGCATGATTGATCGCGATTACCTCTGCTGTACATATTTGAGTATGACTGGGTCGTTTAGATGAAAATGAATAATTTATGTCTGGGGAAAAAACTCCAAAACCCGCCTTTCCCATTGTGTCCGTTGAGCCGTCTGTAAAGAATTTTTTGTATGAATGGAATTTTTTAACTAAGTTCACGAAATTCATAAGGTTGAATTCATTTTTTGTAGATTTTGTTTTAATTCTTAGTATGTCAATTTCATAGTCAGTTTTCTTCTCTTTTTTTACAGTATTGACAGTGCCTGGTAGACCATTTTATTGTAGTCAACCACCCACTGTCCAATGGATTGTTTAGTCTATTTCTTTCATTCACACTTTATGTCCACTTCATTTGCTCTCAAACTTACAACCTTATTATTACAGACTGGCGTGAGTGTGAGATCTGGATTATGCCATCTAGTTAAATCAAAATATTCTATATGTCATATTTCATAAGCTGATTTTCTATAGTAGTGTCCGTGATACTATGACTAACAAGATAGGATCTTCCCGTAGCACAAAATCGGTCGTGTTCACGCATGCCGTCATTGGAGAGTAGAATTCTTGTTAAAGTTAAATGGGATTTGTTATGCATTCTGTGATGAAATTACTAGACGAAAATAAGTTAAGAGGCTTAGTAATTGCATTAATCGTACACATAAGGATATTTCCAAACTATTTATTCAAGATTATTTATTGATACATACAAAAAACTGACATTTCGAACGTGCAACTCTCCAATGACGTCACAACTTATGCGCAATATCTTATCTTCTTAATCGTAGTATCATGGTAGTGTCAGTTGGACCTTTGGTCAATGCCAGCTTACTTACACAGAATTTTAATATGTTCATATCACATATCCATGATTGTGACAGGCCATCAAAGCTGTCATATGTCACCTTATCATTTCCGTTAAATACCATTCTCTCTCCGGTTGCCGACAAGAATGTAAAGCGTAGAATAATTTTAATAATGTTAAATGTTTGTCCTTTTGTTAATGTAGTGTTATGTACAATTTATGTCCACCCTCATGTGAATTACATTTTACGCTTGCTGGATAGCCCAAATTTGACGAAGTCTAAGACGTTAGTCACAAAAAACTTTTATCATGCATAAACTTTGAGTTTTTATCGGAGTTAATTAACTTTCTTCATTTAAAAAAAGTTTCTTGGCTTTTTTCAGATGCCCATGATGAGCTGTAGATAGTGCCTTAATTTTTCAAAGTTGATACAATTTGGCCAACTATATAAACTGTTGATTTTTCATTACGTTTTGAAATTTCCAGTTACCCTGATTTGAATGCGTATTCCGGAAAATTGATATTATTTTTAACTAACCAATTTTTATGCTCGGTAAGTTCCACGACTTACCGAGAAACACATTCCGAAATGCGGAATGGTATGATGATGAATGCAGAACTGCAGTAGAGGAAAAAAGGCAAGCTAGGATTAACCAACTTCAAAGAAACACAAGAAATAGCAGTGAGATTTATAACGAAAAAAGAATACAAGCGACTAGAATATGCAGAGAAAGAAAAGAGAGGCTATAAAAAAACAAGTACAAGAAATCGTAAAGCATAACAACAAACGCGAATGCAGAAAATTCTATAAATGCATAAAAGAAAGCACACAGTCATTTAGACCAAAACTAACGATATGCAAAGACAAGGACGGAGAACTACTAACAGGGAAGCAAAAAATTATAATGAGATGGAAACAATATTTCGAAGAAAATCTAAATGCAGACAACGAAAATGATCAGAACGAGACAATATATTATACGGCGGAGCTGCACATCGAAAATCCGAGTTATGAAGAAGTAGTTCAGATAATAAATAAACTAAAAAACAATAAAGCACCAGGAACGGACGGAATTTCGGCAGAATTATTAAAGCATGGAGGATCCGAACTCTGGGAAAGAATCCATTACCTAATAACATTAATATGGACGAAGGAGCAAATGCCAGAGGAATGGACAGTTGGCCTCATACAGCCAATATATAAAAAAAGTCAAAGATAAGAGGGAATGCCAGAATTATAGGCCAATTACATTGCTAAATGTAATATACAAAATTCTTTCTGGTATAATTTACAATTGATTATTAGAATACTCCGAAAATATAATTGGTGATTATCAAAATGGATTCAGACCAAATAGAGCCACTACAGATAACATGTTATTCATGCCATGCTATTCAACCTAGTTCTTGAGGCAGTCATCAGAAAAATCAATATAACCGGCCATATAAACACCAAATCCATATTCTATGTCAAGTAATTCCAAATCAGTACAAATTACTGCATATACAGACAATGTAGCCATCATTAGTAGGAATTAGCCACGACTAATGGAAGTGTTCAAACAAATTGATCCTGAAGCAAAAAAAAGAGGTCTCAAAATAAACGAAGCAAAAACGAAGTATATGACAGTCAAAAGAATAACTGACAATGAAAATATCACAATAGACAACTATACTATCGAACGAGTGGATGCCTTTACATATCTCGACACAGAAATCAATCAGAAAAACTCCGTAAGTAGTGAAATTAATGCACGTATTTCTAGCGGGAATCGTACATACTATGCTAATAAAAGATTTATGACGAAATTATTAGACAAAAGAACCAAAATGACTATGTACAGAACACTGATTGGACCCGTAGTAACCTATGGATGTGAAACTTGGGTAATCACGAAAACAGATGAAGCCCAACTCAGGACATTCGAGAGAAAAATACTGAGGAAAGTATATGGCCCGGTACAAGAGGAAGATGGCACATGGAGAATCAGGAGAAACGACGAGGTTAATGAGATAAATGAAGGTTATGACATTGTAAGATTTGTGAAAAGTCAAAGACTGTCATGGCTGGGACATGTACAGAGACAAAACGATGCAAAAACAACAAAGAAAATGTTACAATGGAAGCCCATAGGAAGGCGAAAAAAAGGAAGGCCCAGAACGAGATGGTTGGATGACGTGGAAGACGACCTGAAAACAATGAACATAAGATAATGAAGAAGAAGGGCACAAGAGAGATCTGAATGGAAGGACATAGCCAGACAGGCAAAGACCCATCCAGGATTATGATGCCAAAAGAAGAAGTTCCACGACTGTTTTGGTAGTTTCTCCAAAATCTCCAGTTTCTCCTCAGTCCATTTAACAAATATATCTGCATTCATATTTTTATGATAAACAGCAGATTTTGATTTTGAAGAAAAAATCAAACCTGCGTTTTCCAGAAAGTATTCTTTCTCTCCTGCATGAAGAATGATGTGTCTTTTTAATTCGCTATTTGTGTTTTTTATTGATTTTATGCTATCGACTTGCCAAATTCTTTTAATTCCACCCTTTGCAAATATCCATGTCTCATCTAAGTATACGAATGCTACATTTTCAGATTTAAGTCTAGTATATTCTCAAAAAAAATTTAATTCTTTTGCGAACCACACTACTCCTTTCGCATAAAAGTAACCTATTATTTTCTTTTCTGAATTTAAATCCTAAATCTCTCAACACTTTCCAAAGGATAGTCCTCTTAACTTCAGAAACTTGTTTTTCTCTTATTTTGGCCAGTAAAGTATATAAATTGACATGTTGATTGTTTTCTCGTATTCGATACAACATATTGCGAATTTCATAATTTTCTCTATCAGGTAAGTCAATGCTTACAATGTTTACGAGTTGTTTTCTTGTCTTCGTGATACTCAGTCACAGTTAGATCTTCTTGAGAATCTCTGACAGTCTTCATTACAGTTTTTAGCTTATTTTCACTAATCCCGAGTGCGTCATAAACGCGTTGATTTATACATAATAATGACTTGTTCATTATTGTCTCTTTCCATGGTAAAGTATTTATGCACATTTTGCAATTAATTCATCAATAGCCCACTAACGTATAGGCATGACGGTCACTTGAAACTACACAAATGAATTACAATATACTGAGTTTACATCAATGTGACAGAAACTTTCTAACTGTTGTACTTGAGAGGTAAAATATAACATAACCGCTTACAAAGATCCTAAACATATTAAGCAAATTAGCCTAATGATCATTAGGAATGCCGGTTTTAATTTAATTATATTTGTAACAATAAAACACTGAATCAAATTTCCACAGAATTGATTTTAGCCTCATCACTACAGCTGTTTCGGCTGACTGCCTTTCTCAAGTCTCACTTGAGAGAACAGCTGTAGTGATAAGATTTAAAATAAATTTTGTGGAAGTTTGAAAACAAAGTTTTCAGTGTTTTATTGTTACATAAAATGAATTTCCATCAAGTAACGGTCGAATCCATCAATTAATTATATTTGATAAAAAGTTTAGAAATGGTTGAAAACGGTATATAAACAAATTAAAACGTTTCCCGCAATTATTTTACTTTTAGTACAAGTACTTTAAGTACAATTATTTTCATTTGAAAATAAAAAGTTAAATATATTTATCAAAAAACACATAATCGCAGACGTCTCAAAAACGGTACACTCTAACAGATTTATAGTCAATCTAACCACCACTATTTAAATTGACAAAAGTTTCTAGTTTACTCCGAAGTATTTGTTAACAAAAATTAAAAGCGATATTTTAGTACTTTGTATATAAATTATCCTTAGCGTATCTGTTTCAGAAAAAAATATGAAACAAGTAGGTGAAATAAATTTACCTTAAATAACATTATACACGAATACTATTTATTAAAAAAAATGTAACAAAATATGCAAAACTATGAACAACGGGTTAATGACACATATATTTATTTTATACCTAAACTTTAGCAGTGTTAAACATTACGGAGAACATCAGTGCAGTTTACCGTGCCTTTTACTATAATCTGCGAATTCCGTTAATCATTTAGAGGTGTAAGTTGGTTGAATGTACTGTACCATCCCTAATGTTACTCTTCCTACATAATACAATTCCTTTTTCCTTTACTTAGTTCTTTCTTGCTTTGTCCTTTCCACCAAATCTCTTGAAAGCAAGTAATTTGTACTCTCTTATTTTTAAGCGCATCCACACTCTTACCTGTAAGACTCCCAAGATTACAAGAACGTATTAATAATTATTTATTAATTAATAATTATTTTTCTAACCTATAATGCAGGTTCCAAAACAGTCCTCATCCGGAAATCTGTGCGGACTCTAATTTTGCTTCCAAAATGAAGATGCCACCATGTCAGTATAATTTTTATTACATCAGAGAAGATCTTTTCATTATTATGGCCAGAAAAAATCTGTGGACAATCGATGCCTGAATGTCTTTTCTATCAGCATTTTGTCCTGTACACTTTTGCCAACACACCACCAATTTTGCTAAAGTGCAGTGTTACTCCACACCCGATTGCATTTTTCAGTATAGATGAGGATCACAACTATAAGAACTGTCCTATAAATCAATGTATTGTTGAAATGTACATTGTTGTAGTAGTTATAGACCAAATCAAAATAAGGGCGGTACTAATAGTATCATCCTACCAGTAGAATTACAGATATTTTAATTCGTTACTTGTAAAGAAGGCGGAAATGATGCTACTAATTGATTTTTAAGTACTTCCTTTTTATTCTAAAGTTTTATTTGACATGGTCTGTAAAAAGGTAAATACGATCTTATGATTCACCAAGAATTT
Source organism: Diabrotica balteata (assembly GCA_918026665.1). Taxonomy (NCBI): domain Eukaryota; kingdom Metazoa; phylum Arthropoda; class Insecta; order Coleoptera; family Chrysomelidae; genus Diabrotica; species Diabrotica balteata. Next base: position 5,196,499 of record OU898276.1, read on the forward strand.
ATTGGACGTGAGAATTTTGAAGGTTTGGCCTGTAAATTTTTTTCCTATACTAGCTGAAGCAATAAATTCTTAGATAAAAGTAAGGCATTATTTTTACTTTTTATTATTACTTGGCATTTTTAGTTTTAATTTGTATAGCTAAGAATAAGAGGTAGAGTACTGATATATACAGAGACATTATTATATCAAGTATATACAGATTGAACGAAATAAATTCGGAACATAGGAATATAATGTATTTCGGCTCAATTCTGCTGTAGGTGGTTGGCCAACAAAAGATTGTCAAATAATTATGTTATAAAAATCCCATACTTCAGCGGGCTGCTGGATTCTGAACTCATAAAAATTGAAAGCTACACATAAATCTACGATTTATGCTGTCAAACCTGTTATAGTCCAGGAAATGAAGTATTTTACCTCGCAATTTTTTCGTGCCTCGTGGATTGACTTGAAATTTAACAGAAGGTAGGTAATAGCCTAAGGATCAAAATCTATATCGAACCAAAGTGCGCCAAAGCCTAGGGGGTGGTTGCCACCCCATCCTTGGGGTGAATTTTTTTTTACGTTTTAACTACAGGTTTCGACTAAAAAAGTGATTCTAAACAAAAAATGTGCTATACATTTTTTTTATAAAATGATATTTTTCAAGTTATTCGCGATTGAAAGTAACAACTTCTAGACGAAAAAATCCACGTTTTTAATCGATTTTTCGCGAATAACTCGAAAATGGTGCATTTTATCAAAAAAATTGTAGAGAACAAAATTGTAGCTTTTAAAAAGACAAATACAATTCATTTTTAAAATGTTTTTGCGATATAATAGGAACCATAATACGGCCTATCAATGTTCAGCGGTTTTCTTGAAATGCCAAATTTGAAAGATTCAAAGTCAAATAAGTATCGGGAAAATGATGCATTTTTGGAAGAAAACTCACAAAACCTTTTTAAAAGAGCATAAATAGACATATCATAAAAAGACTCTAGCTCAAAAATTGAGTGAGTTATGATGAAAATAAGGTCAATACCTCATTTTTTACGAAAAAAACCGATGAAAACAACCCCCTAACCATCCCCATAATTAAAATCGATCTTCACCCTTCTGCAATTCCCTTTGTACATGTATTGTTAATACGTCCAAGAAGTTTGACCCATTTAAAATGCTTTGTGTTAGAAAAAGTACAGCTTAAAGCGAGAAACGATTTACAATTTCATATTTTTTACCCTTCTTTTCTTAAATATGCCCGAAAATACTGAATATATGAAAAAAATAAAAATTACCAAATTGTAGCTTTTTTAATGACTAAAATTATCCTTTATTTAGATTTGTTGTACAATGAATATTTGGCGAGATATAGCCGTTTAAAGCATCGATTTACGATCAAGCACCATCTTTTTCGAGCCCTTTAAACTCACCCCATTTAAAAACCAATAAAAACCTATCGTTAAAAATTAAAGGAAATACGTTAAAAAAACAGTGAATTTTTTTCCGGAAAATTCCATTAGTATAGTACAGTACATTTCGGAGCATAATAATCTACAACACCGATATATTAGCTAGTGGGGTGTTATACATTCGAAATTTTAAGCGTTCTAATTTTGAAATCCCATACAGAATAAAACATCTGCTCATATGTCTATGGCTTGGCAATGAAAATATCAGAGCAACAGATTGGGGATGGTATTCCAAAGATGGTTTGTTATTACCCGTACGCATGAACAAACAACCTGCACTCGATGAACTTTTGAAAATTATTTTTTGCTAATGCAAAAAAGGATGCGGTGTTTTATGTGGGTGCAGAAAAGTTGGTTTATACTGTAACTCTACTTGTTCTGGGTGCTCAGGTGAAGGGTGCAATAATAGTCCACCAATAATTGAAGATGAGGATGACATAGATCACGATGAAGATGTAATTGATGACGAATAAGATTAATATTATAATTGTTTTACCTATAAATGTAAATATTTTCAACTATTTATGTAAATGTATAAGAATATATGGTGCCTTTTTATGTTGATAATTTTTTTTTTGTATTTAATGCTACTTTTTTCAATTTATATCTTATAAATTAGTTTATAAAAACTGCAATGTTGTAAAGGGTGATTTTCAAAAGTTGAAAAGTTGCAAAATTTTGGCAAAAAATGGTTTTCACCGATAGCACTCATAACAATTGATTTTTAAGGGTTGAAAATGTATGAATTTGTATTTTAAAGTATATAAAAATCACTATTTAACTAATCCTAACCAAATTTCACTCATCTTAAGATTTATAATATTATTTTACAATTTTTGAAAATTAGGGGTAGTTTTCACCCCTAAGAACAATCAGGGTTCATCGGCATGACATAAACTATAAAGCAGAGGGTGAGTTGAGCTTAATTATAAATTTTTATGCAAACCGTTCCAAGGTGAAATCATTTTCTTCGCATTACTAATTTTCTTATATTAATCTCTAATAAGGGTCGCTTTTTAAGGGCTGAAATATGATGGAACTTTATTCAAAAGCACGAAACTATCATTATTTAATTAATTCAAACCAAATTTTACCCATATTCAGGTTTAATATATTATTTTATAATTTTTGACAATTAGGGGTAGTTTTCACCCCTAAGAACAATCAGGTTTCGTCGACATGACATAAACTATAAAGCAGCGGGTGAATTGAGCTTAAATCCAAATTTTTATCCAAATCGATCCAAGGCGAAATCATTTTTTTAGAATTAGTAATTTTTTTACATTAATCTCTAACAAGGGTTGCTTTTTAAGGGTTGAAATATGGTGGAACTCTATTCAAAAGTATAAAATAATTATTATGTAACTAATTCAAACCAAATCTTACCCATATTCAGGTTTAATATATTATTTTATAATTTTTGACAATTAGGGGTAGTTTTCACCCCTAAAACCCTTCAGCGCACTTCGGTTCGATATAGATTTTGATCCTTGGGCTATCACCTACCTTCTGTTAAAATTTCAACTGGATACATGCAGGACGAAAAAATTGCGAGGTTTTAACTTTTTTCGAACTTAATTTCCTGAACTATTATCGTTTCCTTAGACAAACCCGTCTTACGCAAACAACATTGTTGTGAGACAGATAGTTGAACGATATTTTATACAATGTCTATACCCAGGTATGGATTTATTTTTGTACAAGTTTTATATTGGTCCACTATTTCAAATGCAGTTCAAACAGACATGTATTAAATTGTATGTTCCGTTTTAATTTGGTTCAATCTGTATATGTAGAAAGCTATGTCATGCTATTGTATTTAAATATCTATTATAAGAAACAAATATTATTTAATGAACTATGAAAATTAAGGCAATTATATCGAGCACAAGTTTAATTAAATCTTGCCCAAGTACTTTCGCTTAATATAGCATCTTCATCTGAAATAAGCCAGAAAATCGTTTTTTAGATGAAGGAACTTAATTAACTTCGATAAAAACTCGAAGTTAATGGATGATTAAAGTTTTTTGTGATTAACGTTTTAGACTTACTTCGAAATATGGGCTATCCAGCAAGCGTAGAATGTGATGAATATGAATAACATAAAATTGTATAAACACTACACTAAAACAATGACAAACAGTTTAAAATTAGTTAAAATATTTCTATGCTCTACATTCTTTGGCGGTATCAGGAGAGAGAATGGTGTTTAACGGAAATGATAAGGTGACATGTGACATATGACAGCTTTGATTGGCAGTCACAGTCATGGATATGTGGTCTGCACATGTTAAAATTCTGTGTAAGTAAACTGACATTGACCAAAGGTCCAACTAAAACTACTATAGAAAATCAGCTTATGAAATATGACATATAGAATATTTTGATTTAACTAGATTGCATAATCCAGATCTCACACTCCCACCCGTCTGTAATAATAAGGTTGTAAGTTTCAGAGTAAATGAAGTGTACATAAAGAGTGAATGAAAGAAATTAACTAAACGATCTATTGGACAATGGGTGGTTGACTACAAAAACTACAAAGAGTTCTTCAATATGTTTTGAAGCAACGTTCTTCAATATATACACAAACGACCAACCTACGCCGACCGAAACCAAGCACTTCCTCTATGCTGATGATCTTGCAATATGTGCTCAAGGAAATAGTTTTGAAAAAGTGGAGGTGAAACTCGAAACTGCCTTAAAACAATGACAGTGACATGCAGGATACTAACGGGGTGCATGAAACCAACGCCACTCTCAAATCTATATAAAGCAGCGGGTTTTTCAGAACCCTCAACACGCAGACGCGTTGCAGAGCACATAGAGAAAATTAAACAGATCGCGGATGAGCGGCATGCCCTATACAAGGCTCGAACACCACGAAAGCGACTAAAATCTAGGAAAAGCTTCATGGTAACAGTGCAGGATGAACCGCCTGAGTATTTTCCTCTTCCCCAGTTTCAATGGACCAGCCAGTCCCTAGACTTTAAAACGTGGAAAAACGTGGAAAAACTATGAAACACAGAATATGGAACATCTTCTTACATGCAGAAACTGTCCTCATCGATGTACCCTTGAATATTTGTGGCTCGCCAACAAAGATGGAACCGATGTAGCCCGTTACTGGGCCAAAATTTTATGAATGACATGTCCGGACACGATAAAGTAAGTGTCCGAATGTGACTTAGGTTGTTTCTGAAATCAGCGATTGAAGTATATTCTAGACAGTATAAACTTAATAGTTTTCCTCATGATTTTCCTCGCAAACTACGGACTTTTACATCGGTAGCACCAGAAACACGCATTATTTTTAATGTTCTATATTTTTCACACCCTGGAAGGGGACAATCGGTATACCAAATGTCAAATAGCTATGTAAAACGCATGCAGTAGGTAGTGTATTTAAACAGTTTAAACATAACCAACAGTCTTCTACGACTAGCGAGTCATCATCAAGATAGCGACGTAAAAAAATAAAAGCACAAACTCATGTTAATGTGGAGATTGATAAGAAGTGAGTTGTCTGATAAAAAGTAAGAAAGCGGCGAATACAGCGCGACTGCGCATAGCGGAAAGCAACAATCGGCATTGGCATGAGCCATGACTCACACCGCCAGTCGCTGTTTAACTGCAGAGAGGGGAACATCTATCACACCGCTCAACGTGCCCAAAACACACGTGAACTGACTGACATCAAAACAATCCACCGATTCCGATTGATCCACCACTAATACAATTTTTATTTGTTGTTTTTGTTTTGTGTTGTAAGTGTCTGTGTTGTCGTTGTGCTTAAAATCCGTACGTTATCATGTGACTTTTTGTTTTTGTTGTTTGTCCAAAATAAGAGACTTCTTCACAGGAGTTTCTACGATGTCCAGACGCAAGCAGAGCAATCCTAAACCGTTGAAAAGTAGGTGTTTTTAATGTTTTTACTGTATGTTTTGCTACCTTTTGTCGCTTTTTAATATGTAAGTTGCTATCTTTAATTATCTAAAGTGTTATATACTAGTGGAATGACCTTGGAGAACCGTGAATCCGACCATGCAACGGTCTAGCATATTACAATAATTATTATTGTTGTTTCAAACAATTTTTATACCATAAGCGCTCAGGTGAACACGTGCTGTAGGCAGTCAGGTGTAGGCCAAAACATTCTTAGGAGGTATATCCTTAAAACTTTTACAAAACAACTTAGGAAAATAATTATCTGTTATCGTCCTATATAGATTACTGTACCACTTAATATACCAAGATTTAATAGCCAATTTATCTTATCCGATAATGTATAAACTGCCGAAAACATATTCAGTATAGAAAGTGTCTTAAAATGTATTTTATTACATTGACTTATGTGTCAAAGAAAATTGGCACATATTTGTAAAACAAGTTATGTATAACTGAGCAAGAATATAACACTTTTTATTTTAATGTTTATGGATTTTGGAGTGTTTTGAGAACCAAAAAGTCAAATAATCTTCTTGGTGTACCTTATCCGTTTCAATGTTTGGCTATCATACATGAAAGTTATTTGAATTTTGAATACAATTACGAAAAAGTAAATTGGAGCTGTCGTCAAAACACCCTTTCACTTACGTAGCCATAACATTTTTCTTTTTTCCACACTTTACCGCAATTTATGTAAAAGAAAATGTATTCTTCTCTTAATCTAAATGAATATAATGTAGAGCAAAGTTCTGAGTAGTGCGCAATTTATGTACCTTCAATAAAAACCAATATTTTAATTGTATACAGATCGGGTAAGGGTGACTTTGAGTTGTTTTTGGGGAATTTTGAAAATGTCATAATGTCCTTGCTTAGTCCAGCAGACAAGCTGATCATACTTGGTAATTTTTAACATAAATTTTAAAATTTAATCTGACCCTTTTTTTGATATTGAAAATCTATCAACATCTTTTGGTCTAAAAGTAACTATAGACGATTATTCTAGAATCATATCCCACTCTAGTAGTTGCATAGACAACATTATGGAACATTTTTCTGAAAATATCTACAGAGTGGGCGTATTTGACCCTTGCTTTTCTGACCATCGAGCTCAATTTTTGTTCAGTGATTCTGAGCATAAAGTGGATGACACTAATCAAACATTTCAACGGTTTAATACTTCTTCTGGTTTACAGAAGCTTAAACGTGTGCTAGCTAGTACTAATATGGACTTTTTCTATGATATTAATAATGATCTTGATTTTTTAACAGTCTTTCTTACCAAAACTTATAACAATTTAATATTAAAGCATTTTTCACTAAAAAAGTACGACAAACTGCTGAAAAAATATCCGTGCAATGGTTTAATAATGAATTTAGGTCTTACAGATCTGACCTTGCTCATTATTAAACACATTGCAGATGCCACTAAGGATCCCGATTTGTTCAAAGTATATAAACAACAAAAATTTGAATATAATCGGCAATTACAAATTGCTAAAAAGTCAGCTTACTGTAATTTTATTACTAATTCCAATAATAAACCTAGAGACTCCTGGAAAATAGTAAATTTCGAAAGAAACAACACAAAGATTCAGTTTGGCACAACCAGAATATAATTACATCTCTTCCCACTATTAATTAATAATGTCGATGTCCTTTACAATTAGAGAAATTATCCTTCTCCGACCAAGTCCTTTTTTTTACGTCCCGTTGTGGAAGAAGAGGTCTTTCAAGTCTCACGTAATAAAGTCTCTTAGTAATTCTAACTGTAGGGACGTTCACGAAATTAATAGCAAAATTTTGAAAGAAACTTAGCAAATAGTTTTAAAACCTTTCACTGATTTTATTAATTTAATTCTATTAACTGTAGAATTTCCAGAAGTAGCAAAATACTCAAAAGTACTTCTTCTTCTTCTTCAAGTGCCATCTTCGTTCCGAAGGTTGGCAATCATCAGGGCTATACGTATTTTCGAAACTGCTGACCGAAACAATTCGTTGTTGCTACAGCTATACCATTCCCGTAGATTCTTCAGCCAGGAGTTTCGTCTTCTTCCTAAGGACCTTTTTCCTGCTATTTTCCCTTGCATAATTATTCGAAGCAGTTCATATCTTTCATCTCTTGTAATGTGTCCCAAGTATTGCAGTTTTCGTTTTTTGATCGTAAATATGACTTCCTTTTCTTTATTCATCCTTTTCAAGACCTCGACATTTGTGACTCTCTCGGTCCATGATATTCTCAGGATTCTGCGATACATCCAGAGTTCAAATGCCTCTAATTTTTTAATATCAATCGTTTTCAACGTCCATGACCCCATTCCGTAGAACAGCACAGAAAGTACGTAACATCTCATCAGGCGAAGTTTCATTTCAAGGCTCAAATCTCTTCCGCAGAAAGTTCTATCAGTCTACAAAGAAGGTGATTCCTCAAAAATTGACAATTACAGACCCATAAGCACTGTTTCTACTTTTGGCAAAGTGTTTGAACAGGTTATCAAACAACAATTTTATTCCTATTTTGAGTCCAATAATTACTTTAGCAACTCACAATATGGATTCAGAAGTGCTAGTTCTAGTACGAACGTGGTATTTAATGTTGTGAGCGAGGTGATTGAGGGGCTGAACGCGGCAATAGTATAACAATTTTTCTTTCCGACTTGTCGAAGGCTTTTGATTGCGTTTCACACGACATTTTGGTCCACAAATTAAATTACCATATAATTAGAGGTATCCCCCTCAAGCTTATAACTTCTTATCTACCTATGTGGCAGACACCAGGCAGTAGTGTCTAAAGGTCATCTCTCCGATTTTCTATCCGTAACACATGGAGTCCCACAAGGTTCGGTCTTAGGATCTCTTTTTTTTTAATATTTATGTCAACGATTTGCCTAAATTCATAGCTCCGTATAAAACCATACAATTCGAAGATGATACGTCATACGTTATATCAGGAAGAAATAATGATGATTTAAAAATGTCTCATGAGGAACTTTCTACTAAATCTATTACTACTAACCATAACTATAAGCAAGCATTAAGCACATTTTGCTTAGTAAAAAAGTTGTATCTGCCATTATGTCCAAATTTTTTCTGGTTGTTGTTACTGGTTTCCTAAAAAGTATTCTGTCTCATGTCGAAAAGAACACGATAATGGAACTCTTGTGATCTTAGCAGGGACTTCTACGAATTACAAAATCCTTATAAATATAGTATAAGAAAGAGTAAGGAAATGTCCTAATTCTGTCTGACAAACAAGCAAGACTTAAAGTTATCAAGTACATAGTGTCGATTGAGTGATGTGTACCTCAAGGTACCCTTCTAGATCGTGTATTTTTTATTCTGTTTATTACATACACCAGAATTAGATTTAGCCCGATTTGTCAAAAAAACTAATTCTGTAGTAATTTATTCTTCACCAAATTCGACAAATCTCTACAAAAATATTCATTAAAACGAAGAAACTGTTGAAGGAAAGACATAAGTGAAGTTTTTGGTCCTGGAACTCGATGAAAATCACTGTTGAGCAATTCAATACCAAAACCTTTTCTTTAAATTAAATATCTAACTTTTATGACAAACAGACCATACCAAGAGGATTCTAAGTACGAACTTTCAAAACTTTGGAACTTTTCCGTCAAGAAAAAAGAAAGGCATGATAATATAAAAAGAAGAACAACTATTGCCCCAAATTCAATAAATCTCGTTCTTATACTAAATGAAACCTATGTAGTGATCAGTTTTTTGTGATAGTCTTTTATATTTTTTCATTCTCCTCTATGAGGAGGGCGTCATTTGTATGGCATAGTTATTATCTCCTTGTATCATATTTCAAATCCTTTCTGTTGACGCTATAACCTTCTTCTTAGAGTGCCGTCTTCCTACGGAGGTTGGCAATCATAATGGCTATTTTTATTTTAGAATTTGCTGCTCTAAACAAATCAATCGATCTGCATTGATACCAATTACGTAGATTCTTTAACCATGAGTTCTGCCTTCGGCCAACAGATCTTCTTCCTTGAATCTTTCCCTGTATTGTGAGTCTCAAAATTTCATATTTTGGACCCCTCATCACATGGCCTAGGTATTTCATCTTGGAAAAGTTTTCTAACGTACTTCTCCCATCGTCTTAATTTCTCTAGTAAATCTATTAGCAGTACTCCTTTTTTGTCTTTTATGTGCCCTTGCTGTCTATTTCGACATGCCAGTCACTCCTCTTATTTTTTTGTGCATATTTCTCAAATCATATTTTGTTTCTAGTTCTTCTATCTCTTTACATTATTTCATCAAATAGATTTCCTTAGCTGTTTTGATTTTTTCCTTAATTATTCGTTATATTTTTTTATACTTCTGTAGGTCTTTTGAGTAGGTTGATTTCTGAGTTTGTCTAAGTATTGGCAATTACCATATTCTGTTCTTGGCAGAATTCTATGAGCCTTACTCCTCTCTCGTTTCTAGTTCCTAGTCCGAACTGTCCAACTATATTTTCAACTGTACCTACTCCAATTTTTGCATTAAAGTCTCCTAAAATATAAGTAATATCTCTAGATTTTGTTAACTATTGAGCAATTCTGAATAAAACTTTTCGATCTCATCTTTGGTGTTATCAACTGTGGAAGCATATACTTGGATCATATTAATATTACAGTTCCGTGCTTGAATTTTTAGCATTATTATTCTTATATAACCTTATATGTTTATTATTATTTTATTCATAGCGATATTAAATACCAGTGGGCTTAGGTATACCTCTGTTGAATACGGTTTCCTACTGGTATGAACACGAACGAATAGATCAAAACCACAAACTAATCTGCACAGTTAAACACAGAAAACTGGGGTAAATTGGACATGTGATGAGAAAGGACAGGCACCACATTCTTCAGTTTAAAGCATAAGGTTAATTAAAAGGAAAAAGCGGACCGGTATAAACGGACTAAACGAGAAATGTAGTGGATGAAAAGTCTTAGAGTCTGGACTTGTAAAACAACATTATATTTCCCTGAACATTTCCTTGTTAGTCTTAGGATAGCACTAGGTGCTAATCGCAACTCCGTAACTCCAATTTTTTTTGCTACTTTATCTACAGCATTTTTCTTAAACTTTGGTGAATGTAATATAGATCACTGTAAAAGCTCTTGTATGAGTAGCTTTCGTCTGGTTTTATTTATTTGCTAATTAACTAATCTAAGAGTTCTTGCAATTTTGAGGTTAAAAAACTCACTGTAAATATAGAAAAATACACAGAAAACTGTTGACAAAAAACAACCGATTTGACAACAATAACATTGAAAATAGAATTCTGAGACTTAATGCTTGTTAGACCATGAAATTATCAAAAACGTCAACACCTTGAAACATCAAAATTGGTTATTTAACCCATCACTATCACTTCCTGTGCATCGTTTTTACACTAGTTCTTACACAAAAGCAATATACACCCCCATATATCAAGATAATAAACACTTCCTCTATGAAAATATGAATCTATTTCCCCTCATCTGGACTTTAAGCAGTTGATGAAAAGGGGCGTAATTTAAATTAAAACTCTACGAGAGGGTGGTGTCATAATTTATATGTTGCCAACCTGTTATATACGAGTAGCTAACGATGAAGTAATTATGTCGTGGCTAATGCAAATAATTCTAAAATGCTAAACGCTTCGAATTATATGAAATTATCATGCAAATAATCCGAACTCCTTAGCGGTTATACGAGTAGATAGATAATTAACTTCCACTGTATTATAATATAATAATTTCGCAATAGAATTGTTAAAAGGACCACAACAACTCCAATTAATGCTAAACAACATAAACAGTTTCTGTGAAAAATATGGACTAAAAATGAATATAAAAAAGACCAAATACATGATAATAACAAAGAAAACAAATATATCAACAAACATACATTTGGGAAATGTACCGATAGAAAGGGTTGATAAATACAAATACCTAGGAACCTGGAAATCAGACAATAATGATCAAACAACCGAAATAAGAGTCAGGATAGAAATAGCAAGAAATGCGTTTGTAAAAATGAGAACAATTCTCTGCAACAAAGAACTTATATTAGAATTGAGAGTAAGAGCACTGAGATGCTACGTGTTTTCGATACTTCAATATCGACTTGAAAGCTGGACATTGAAACAAGAACACATAAATAAGTTACAGTCCTTTGAAATCTAGTGTTACAGGAGGATGCTTAGAATAGCATGGACACAGAAGAAATCTAACACGGAAGTATTGCCAGAAATGGGCAAAGAATTCGAAATAATAAACACGATAAAAATAAAAAAGTTACAATATCTGGGATACGTAATGAGGGAACGGCGATATGAATCACTAAGGCTGATAATACAGGGAAAGGTTTAAGGGACTGGTTTAAATGCAGTTCTATAGAACTATTCAGAGCAACAGTAGATAGAGCAAAGATAGTGATGATGATATCTAACCTCCGATTGGGAGACGGCGCTTAAAGAAGACGAAGTTTGTTTTACAATATTGTCTATTTTATACGTTTGGTATAAAGTATTATCTATTTATCAATAATTTTCAAATGAAGTATAGAAAATTTGTCCAAAACCTTTTGAATAAAATATCAAATTTTATTATTAAATTTTAATGAACACAATGATCGACTTCTAATGTATATCGTTCAGCTGTGGCTTTCGATTGCAATACCATTCATTAACTGTATATATCACTCTTATCATCAAATAATATCGTGAAAACGGTGAAAACGATCCAAAAATTCCAGTTACTGTATAAAATACCAGAGAAATTGTGAAACTAAAATGTTAAAACAAAACATGTTCCATATCTAGATGATGTATTAAAATTGCTGTAAACGATAACAATGATATCTCTTATTTACTAGTTAGTTACAAAAATAAAGTGCTATCTTATCTGTAACAGATAGTGAACTCGCTGATAACGAGCACTGTATAGTTATTAGTTGCCAGTCTGCATTTACAAAAGATCCGTTGGTTGTTTAAAATAATATTTCGGAATAGATAATTATAGTCCAGTTGATTTGAGGTGTCCGCTGTTCGAAGAGAATAGCACACTTGTCTAAACTTCGATACAAAGGTTTGTGTGTCTAATATGTTCAATGGTGCACAATATGTAAATTATGTACTATATACTTCTTCAGCAGTAAAGGAATGATCCACTTCCCAGAAAAAAAAAACAGCGGCATTCCCGACCTCAGAAATGGTGCACTGTTTTATTTACATCTGAATCGTCCTGTCTAACAGCTGAATTAATTCTTAGAAATTACGTTAAAATGATAGTAGACGATTGTATTTCTTTTCAATTCAAGCTCCACCGTTATTCTTCACATGTTTCACCCATCATCAGGAACAATTGTGGTAACTCGAACTGAAACGAAATGCTCTTTATCAATGTGGTCTTTATAGTAATTTAACATGCTTAATTATGCTAGTAGCGACCTCTATATGAAGCAGACTTTTCGTGAAAAAAATGTAATCGTCTATTTTCATTTCAGCATCTTTTCTCTTCGTAAAGAGTGCAAAAGATGGTGTTTTTTTTAAGAGTAAACTGTAGATGTATTATCGGAATAAAGAGTAATTCCTAACATCGTCCAATAGCTCTTGGTAAGCTTGGATTTAGTTAGAAGACAGATATTCTATCAAGAGTCAGTAGGAACCAGGAAGAGAGGCAGGCCAAGATCTAGATTCAAAACTCAAGTCGAAGATGACTTGAGGAATCTAGGGATCAGAAATTGGAAAACCAGAGCGAAAGATAGGGGGGAATGGAGACTAATTCTTGAACAGGCCAAGACACACCCAGGGTTGTAGAGCCAAAGATGATGATGATGATGGAGCTTGGATTTGCAGTTCATCAAACTTATCACCGAAGAGAAGTCTTTTAGTTGACTTCGTTGCTTGTTAGAAATCACCTCAAAAGTTTCGTGAACCTACGATATTTTCTAATTTTGGAATTGCAACTCAATTGCAGGACAATTATTCCATATTGCAGAAGATCGAGAAGCCTTCGTAATGGTGATCTCCAACGTCGGATAATTCTGATATGGCACGCGAAGAAGAAGACATATCGTTTCCAGAGCATCATCGGTGTCTTATTTTCTAGATTCGTGTCTCACGCTGTCCCGCATTATTCCGTGCAGTATTTCATGTGGGATTCCTTGTACCGAGGACCACCATTCCCGAGGTGGAGGATGGCCTGGAAGCATTGGGGCTCGAAGGAGTAGTCCTCGATTTACTCGGATCAATCCTCCTCACTCTTATGAATTCTATATCCGAATGTCTTTTATCGGTAAACAAGTCTCATCAGGTTGGGTTTATTTCTATTGCTTGTTAGCATTTCTCATCGTTCTACATTGTTGTATTCATGCATTCTATGTTTTTTCAAAATGTTGAATATAGATTATGGGGGCTATGATGTATCGTTTACTTTATCGTATTCGGACATTCATAAAATCATTCGTAGACATATCATTCATAAAATTTCGGCCCAGTATCGGGCTACGTCGGTTCCATCTTTGTTGGCGAGCCACAAATTTTCGAGGGTACATCTATGAAGGACAGTTTCTGCATTTACGAATATGTTCTATATTCTGTGTTTCTCCACAGTCACAGTTCACATCATCTTGGTCGATTTTTCCCCATTTTGCCATGTTTCATTTTACCGGAGCGACCCCCTTACTTAACTTACACTTAATGTGTAAAAACATATACATAAAATTACATATCTTGAAGACCTGTGAGTTAATTCAAAGTAACCTAACTTTTGGTTTTATGTTTGTGTTTGAAAAAATTGATTTTGTAAATTTCTTATTACTTTTTTAAGATTTGGTGGACAAAATGGTGTAATAAGAGCTATTGATTGCACACATATTGCAATTACGCACATGATGATCCAATTAGACAGGCTTACTAACAGAAAAGGATTTTAAAGTATAAATGTGCAAGCAATTTGTAATGCCAATTCTATATTTTTAAATTATAATGTTTGCTTGTACACATGTGCATGATTCAGAGATTTGGGAGTTAAGTCTAATGAATTGATTTTTGGACAAAGAATTTTTGACAGATGAACTTAAAAATGCCTATTTAATTGAAGATTCAGGTTATCCTTACAACCATGGCTATTGACTCATGTTTCAAATGCTGGAGAAAATACCCCAGAAGGAAGATTCACCCATGCTAATACTGTAACCACGAATGTGATTAAGAAACCTTGCAGAATAAATCCAGTTTTCATTGTTTGTATAAGCACAGGGTTTCACATTACAGCCTTGTTAAAGTAAACTGTCACTTAGCATGCGTAAAGCCGCCACCAACTTTCTGCTCGCTGTAACTTAATTTTTGAGTTATTGTATTGGGACCGTGCAAGTTCGGAAGAGTGACACCTGGTGTCGTAAATCAGCAAAATTTATTGCGCTTTCATGTTAGATCGAGGTTACCGGATAACTGTCAAGGACGTAGCCCCAAAAAAGAATAAGAAGAAAAAGTAAGATTGATGTTATCTCGGTATGTTATTAAAATGTAAACGTTGCATGTAGTGTAAATACAATTAAATACATTATTAAATTACAGCATTACTGTTAATATGGATGCAATAATAAAAACTGGATTTGAGAAAGTAAATCACCAAATAACTTTTCAACCAAGCACTGAGTCAAAGGGACAAGCTTTAGTAGTGGTAAATTATGTTAAGAATGTGGAAGAATTAAGAAAAATTGACAAAGCTATGTAATACATAGCTAAAGTTAAAGTTACATTAGCATTAAACTTGATTTTTGGGTTAAAGTGAACTCTAAGTGAGTGTTATGAAACTAAAATTTTCACTTAAAAGTGAACTTTTATTGATTATTTATTTCAAACTGACTTTAAAATCGGGCGCAAGAATTATGCATAATTTAGGTTATGTTACTTATGCTTTTTTATGATATAAATCCACTTTTCTCTTTCTAATAATTTGTGCTTCGAAGTTGGAAACGAATAAAACTTAAATTGACAATTTTTTGTTTTACTTTTACAATTTATAACACAGCATTTACTAAATCCAGAGATATATGTAAGTATCTCTGACTAAATCCCATTTTCTTCGGTGACAGAAGGTGTAAATAAATAAAACGAATATGAAATATGACGATTAGACAATTGAAAATATGAATTTATGAAATCTATGAAATGTGCAGTAAAAACTCGAACAAACGAACAAATAATTTTCGTAACCATGTATTTATTGAACTATTTTTCTCTGTAATTTCTTCTACAGTTGTGTATTTTCTGCGACTTACAATTAAGATTTTGACGTCTCCATAAACATGATATTCGTAGTTCCCCGGAACTTTAATTTATTATAATTGTTTAATTATTCTAAAGATAATCTTCAAAATATAAACTTAATTCATTAATAATGTTTTGTGTAGCTTATTAAGCAGTATCCTTGTTATCTCTATTCTTAATCAGATATTCTCATCAGACTTTGGCCTATATCAAAGGTACTTTTTACTGTTAGTCTAACAACAGACCATTAGTCTTTCTGCGTCGGTATATACCACTCTCTAATGACTGACTGTCTTTTGTATAATTCCAACTATAATAATTTTGTATTGTTTAGTATTGTATTGAAAATA
Source organism: Diabrotica balteata (assembly GCA_918026665.1). NCBI lineage: Eukaryota > Metazoa > Arthropoda > Insecta > Coleoptera > Chrysomelidae > Diabrotica > Diabrotica balteata. The sequence goes on from OU898276.1 coordinate 5,212,521, forward strand.
AAAAATATAAAAAAGTAGTTAGAAGCACATCATACTTACTTGACTTCTTTAAACAACGTTTGTACAACATAAAAATATACAGGGTGTTTCATTAATAATTGGAGTAATGGACGACTTCCTACACAGCCAACAACGCCCAGTGATCTAGAGGCAGGAACTTAAATTTCTATATTCGCATCTAATTTCCGCATCCATCCCTGGCTGGATACCCTCTACCATCAAGAATTAAGATTAGTTGGAGCCGTAATAAGCACGGCCAAAAGGCATATACCAAGAGGCTACCGAAAAGAAAACATTCCTGGTTGGTTCCATAAGAGCGAAGAACTGTACCAAAATTTTCTTGAAATTTGTGTGTCTCTTTTAACTCTTAGTTTGTTCTGCATTCCCAATTATTTTCAACTACTTTTGCACCAAATATTTTTTTTAATACATTGTTGTTTCCTATATTTCTAAACCTAGAATATGGGAAATCAGCTTGCCTTCAATGACCCAAACTTCGCTGCCAAAGCTTACTATCGGTCTAATTACTTAGTTATAAATTCGTACTTTGAGATTTCTTGATTTGATCCTGCTTTTAAATAACCTTGTGAGAGAGCTATTTATTACCCGCAATTATTCTGCCTGTATTTATTTTCGTGTTCCGGCTTTCTTATGATTATAGCTCATAAATAGTTAAGGGTTTCGACTTCTTCAGAAGTTTGTGATTTATCTTCTTCTGTCTTTATCACAAACTTTATATTTTCTTTATATTTTTATCAGAGCAGTTCATTTTGTTTGTTTTTTATACAATAATTTTTAATCCAAAATTATGTGTCGATTTTGTTAATATTTTATTAAGCTACAGCTCATTGTTTATTCTGGATACCCCAACTATATCATCTGCATACGAAAGACAGTGATGTTTTTTATGATATACTTAATAGACTAAGATCTGTCAACACTGGCATATCTCCCGTTGCTCGTAGCTCAAGTCTACTTTGGAAAACATTTTACCTTTTATTTTTTTGCGTCTTCTGTTATTGTTAATTTCTCCATGTTTATAATTTTGATATGAATTCCTTGCTCTCTTGATGCCTCATCGAGATTAAGTTTGTCTTCTTTTGATGCTGATAACTTTCTTCTTTTGGAATAATTGTAAACATATGGACATGGAATATGAAATAATTGTCCTGCATTTGGTATCTGAGTCCATTCACGATTGTTTTTTAACCAAGAAACTTGTTTTCTTCCTACACCTCTAGGCCCTCTATTTTACCTTTAAGGGTCAGTTGTAAAATTTTATATCGACTTCCCGTTACTATGTGTCCCAGATAAGACATTTTTCGATGTTTAACTTAGCAGTTATCTATCTTTGTTGACGCTCCTTAGTACTTCTTCATTAGTTTTTCTTGCTATCCAAGGTATCTTCAGCATTCGTCTATGAACCCTTATTTACGATGCTTTAATGTTGTTCACGATCGATACTTTTAGCGTCCACACTTCTGCACTATACAAAAGTACGGACCAAAGATAGCACTTAACCATTCTTTGCCTTAGTTCTAAACTGAGATGGTTATTGCAAAGAAATGACTTTATTTTCATAAAAGTAGTTTTAGTCATTGCTATTCTAGGTTTTATTTCTATGTCTGGATCTAGTTGGTCCGTTATCACAGTTCCCCAATATGTCATTTTGTAAACTTTCTCAACTTGGACTCCGTTCAATTGAAGCTTTGCATCGAGATGTGGGTAACGACTAAACACTAAAAATTTGATGTTGTTTGAGTTTATTTTAATGCCCATTTCCTCTCCTACGTCATGAATACGATCAAGCAGAATTTGAAGACCTTCAATATTATCTGATAGAATTACTATATCGTCTGCATATCTAATCACATTAAGTAGTTCCTCGTTGATTTTTATTCCATATGGTTGTCTCTCAAGTGCCTTTTTAAATAACTGGTTCAAGTAAACATTAAACAATGTTGGTGACAAAATACAACCTTCTCTGACTTCTCGTTGTATGAGAATTATTTATCGGTGTAGTTATCTCCAATTTTTACGAGAGCAGTTTAATTCCAGTAAAAATTTTTAATGACACGAATATCCTTGTCATCTATTCCGATATTTCTCAGTATTTGCATTAATTTTACATGCTGTACTTTACCGAATGCCTTTTCGAAGTCCATGAATCATACAAATACATCTTTTATTTGGTCACGGCATTTTTGTAATAGGATGTTAAGCGCAGAAAGTGCCTCCTGACCGAATGAATACTTCGTATTTTGAGAACGATTTCCGAAGTGGAAATTGAAACGTCAATAAACGTATTTTAACCTTTAATTGTGGCTTATTCCCAGTTAAACAGTAATTAATTTAAAATGCTACAAGAAAATAGCTTTAGAACAATATAAACAGACAAATTGTGCAAAATTTCGCAAGAATTAGACCTCATTTGGAAGAAGCACGATTGAAAATATGTGCTTATAGCGAGAGAAGAAATATTTTATTGAAAGGTGATATTTAAGAGAAATTAGAAAACTTGAAAAGAGAAGGAACTAACATTGTTATCTGGATGAAACGATTAATGTTTTTTTTTACAGTTTGTATGAACAATTTGGCAAAATAAACAGGTTAGTTTACTAACCTGGTTTGTCAGGTATTTACTAAAGGTTAGAGGATTAGAATTTGTTTCAAGCTTTACAAAATATGAAGAGAAGAAAGAAATATCTAAAGAAAAAGCTATTATTTTAGGATAATCAACTAGCCTTCTTGTACTAGTATTCATGTACTAAGTAATCCCTTACATTATAAACAAAGAACGAGCCGTCTCAAGTGCCACAAGATTTTTTTAGTTATAAATGTAAAAGTTACTTCTTATTTATCAGTTTGTAGCCGACCGATACAATTTATCTTTATCTATCTGTAGTGAGGTTATCTTTCGTTCTGCCCGGAGATGATAACCAGCATTCTTAAAACCATAAATTTGTTGATACCGTCGAAGTCATGATGATACTTAGACTTTGATATAATAAAACGGCGATAACAGTGATTTTGGTTAGTTCACTTTGGGTAGTACCTGATAATTGTGTATTATGGAATTATTTATTGACGTGACTAAATTTGGAATTTATAGATTATTACATTCTTAAAATAACTTCTTTCTTTTCATCTATCTTTCATAAAATATTGTTTCCTGTTTCATGTTCAAATCTAGATGCAATTTGTTACACTATTTTACTCCAAACCAGCAAAAAAATAACTGAATACCTAACGTAGACGTATATAAACTTAACTAAAATTAATTTTCTGGTAAAAAAATCACGAAATCACGTTAAAGCTCTAATTCCTAGTTTGCTGATGATTTAAGAAAAACACGAGAAAACCTTTCAACAGTATTTGGTACTAAGGATCTATCAAGGATCAAGGGAAGGTCTATCTGACTGGTTTGACTGTAATGTAGGAGTGAGACAGGGATGTCTTTTAAGTCCATTGCTGTTTGCGCTTTTCTTAAATGACCTACATGAAGCATTGGGAGGCGGTTTGGAAATAAATGGTTTAATTATAAGACTTTTATTATATGCAGATGATTTTGGTTTTAATGAAACTCAATGATCGAGTATTAGAGGTAGTGAATAACTATAATTATTTAGGAATGATATTAACACCCAAGTTGTCGTATGAAGTTCATCTAAAAAAGCGCCAGAGTTTGGCAAAAGTGGCAATTCACACGGCTTGGAGTAGTTTAGTGTCTAAGGCTGAAATACCCTTTTTGGCTAAAGTAACAGTGTATGAGTCAGTGGTAAGATCGATTTTGACCTATGGGTCTCAGGTATGGGGTATTTTTGAGTACGATGAGGTGAAAATAATCAGAAGATTTTATATAAAAAAAATGTTTTCTTGTCCAAGGTATTGTCCTAACTTTATGTTAGATTTGGAGACAGGTATTGCTAGAGTCAGTCTATATACGATGAACTTACATAAAAACTATGTTAAAAAAATACTAGGATATACGAATGATAGGTTGCCAAAATTTCTTTTGAAGGAAATGATGAGAGCAAGGTGTGGCTGGTGGAAAGATTGGATGAGCATGGGAGAAAAATTTGGTATTGAGGTTAGGTGTGAATGGGAATGGAGAGATAGCTGGCCTAGTATGATTGGGAATATGATAGAAAAGAAGAAGGAGGAGATATAGCGTCAGGCTGAGAACAGGGCACTCGAATCAAATTTTTGTGGACACTACAAAGAACTGCGGGAAGGAGTAAACATGCATTACCTACTGGAAATGGAAAATTTTGGGGATATTCGATGGCTCTTTAAATTAAGATGTGGGGTTCTATATTTGAATGATCGACCTGGCAGAAATGATGGATTTTTTGGGAAAATGTTCGGTGTTGAGACATATTAGTTAAAAGTGGTTGGGTAGACATGAACTTAGTAGAGTGGAAGTAGTTACTATGATGAGACAGGGCAAGGCTGAGTTAGCAGGTTATTGTAGGGAGGCATGGGTGTATAGGTATGAGTTAGTGAGCCTATTTAACTACTAAATCTATTAGCGTGGTGTTATATTAAAATTAGGATTAATAATTTGCTTATATCTATTATCTTTTTATCTATCTGGTCTATCTTGACTAATATTGTTATTATTATTGTTACTATTATTATTGCTGTATCTGCAGCTTTCACTCCCTCAAAGGGATATTCAATATTCTCAATTGTAATCTATATCTCACTATTATACATTGTTATTATTGTTAAGTCTAGTGCGAAGTGTTACTTAGTAGGATATATACATTTAGCTTATTACTAACATTTATATGAATATTTACATAATTTATTTTTTTATTTATTTTAATGGCCTTGTTAGATAGAATAAGTCTTTGTGTAATTTTTTGTATATTAATTAGGGAATATTTGTTTGTCAACCCTCCTGATGGCATGTGCCAAGGAGAACAAATGTCACTAAAAGTATTGTATTTTTTTTATATTGAGAAATAAAAGGCATTATTGATTAATTGATTGAAATTAATTTTCTGGTAAAAAAAATCACGAAATCACGTTGAAGCTCTAATTCCTAGTTTGCTGATGATTTAAGAAAAACACGAGAAAACCTTTCAACAGTATTTGGTACTAAGGATTATGATATGATCATTTATTATAAAATTAAAAAGCACGGCCAATCAAGACTACAATTAAAGGAAAATTTGTCTTATGAGCAGTTTTTCCTACTACCTAAAAATGTACCTCGTGATAAATGGAAAATAATCATTGATCAGAGAAATAAATTATAAAATAAAAACATACATATTTCATGCAATTATAGTAGCTAGAAATATTATAGATTCTCGTGACCGGACTGAGGAAAATGAAGCCATAAAGAACCCCGCTACTTTTCTTATGTAAAAGTGGTTTCAGTTAAATTGGTTGAAAGTTTGCGTAGCTTTAATCATGCTGATCAACAGTTCTAATTGTCTCAACATTTAGAAATCAATTATTTCTGAGTTACAGGGCTTTAAAGTATCTGCTTTTAGTCTATTTGAATAACAACATATTTGAATAACATATAGAGTGTTATTAAATAAATGCAACAAACTACAGGGGGTGATTCTTTATGAAAAAATAATGACAGTTTGTTATATAAACTCAAGCAAGCAATTTAATTAAATTCAACCTGTAAGATTTGTACATCCATGAGAATAACACTCGGGTATTACAATTTATTGGGGCAAGGAGGATTAACTCGTGTAATCAAGAGTCACCCCACCGCACCCAACGCTTCAGACCATCCCTTTCCCCCGTATAGTACTCTGATAAGCGATTTCAGCAAAGTGTTGGTCGTGTGGAAGTCCTGGTAAAAGCTTCCAAAACAATGTTCTATCTCGCTCAATGCAGGTTAGCATAAGGCACTCTTTTCCTCTTTATCTCTGGTAACTTATCAAAGAATTAGAAATTGCTTTCTCGTGCCTAACTCTCCGCTGCGGGCTACACACAGTTCGACGACTTCACGCTCTAAGGTTGTGGGCCTCTCGTGCCCGTGTTTAAGCCATGTTTACACGATGACAATTGTCAGAACACAACTGACTGGCATGAAATTATTGTCTTCGTCTAAACACTTCAGGCCAATTGCCTTACCAACTGCCCTCACAATTGGCCCAAAATTCAGTTGTCTCCGGGAGTAGACTGAGGACAATGAGCTGAGCCCAGTAAGCCCCCCACCACTCGAAATCTCAATTGTTGCGACAATTGTCGCCCTGTGAATAATGTAGGCCAGTAGTGCTGTCTTGTTTTTTGCCAGTTCCCTCTAATTCTCTTGTGTCAGTCAAAACACACATGTGGCTTGTGTTATTTGTGTTACGTCTGGTTATTTTTTAGCAAAATGGCACCAAAGTGGAGTGACGAAATAAATTTAAAATTCGTTGAACTTTACAACGAACACAGGGGTTTGTGGGACCAGCAAGACGACTTGTACAAGGATAGGAATGCTCCAGAAACGGCACTCGTTGCAATTGCTGAAAGCATAAACGTCAAAGGATTTGGTGTAGCTGAGGTGAAAGCAAAAATCAAGTCTTTCCGCAATGCCAATGATAATTGTCTCGCCAATTGTCATCGTGTAACCGCGGCTTTGGGGTTTTTTGTTAATTTTTTTAGTGGCTTTCGCCTTTTGTTTATTAGTTTTGTAAATTTTTTTGGTAGTCACAACCGTTTTTTTGGGTTTTTTGTTAATTTTTTTTTGAGAGATGTCTGAAAAGGAATATCATTAGTTATTGTTAAAACCTCCAGTGCTGTATGCCGAGTTATCTTCTGTTGATATAGCTACGATTGTCTAGACCAGTGATTCTCAAACTTTTTTAGTAGCGGCACCCTCGTAGAGCTAAAAATATTTCAAGGCACACCAACCCTTGAAGCGATTTGGGAAACGACAAAAATGAAAAAAAATACAATTGTGAGGCTCAGTTGATTTTAATATAAACTTTATTTCAGATCAATACAGTACAGTACATTTAATATTCAAACGCCCTTGCTTAATGTGATGAATGAAACAGTTTCGATGATGTTTTCATTATATCCTTTATAATTATGAGAATCTTTGTAAGTTTAACCCTCAAATCCCTTGATGCTTGAAGTTTGCTTCTGTATTTTGTTTTTAATGTAAGCATATGCAGAGAAAGAAGACTTACAGAGATAAGTCGATGTGAAACACACAAGTTTTTTACTACAACCTTGCCAACAACATTATGTTCTAAATATACCTGCATCCAGCACTCTTATTAGCTTCCTTCACCGTATTTGAGTTTTAAACCGCTATCTTCGCTGATCTCAAGTAGATTTGGAAAAACTTCATTTGTCATTCCGACCCATGTCATTGTCATAGACCCATAAGCGATAGTAGCCAATATGTTTCTTTGTGTACTCGCTTATGTGAAACTTCTGGTAAACAATCAACTAGTTACAGTTTACGAAAAACGGCTCCGATAAAAATGTCAACGACCCACCTCTTGTTTTTTGGGTATATTAGGATCGGATCCAGAGATATGTAAAATATCTCTGATCGGAACTAATCATCTCACTAATGCGCAATGGTCGTCAATGAGAAATAAGGACGAGAAACCAAGGGGAAATATGATTGTTATCTTTGTCTATTCGCTGAAAATATGATTTTATATCTGTGTTAGGTATCCTGTTAAATTTTAGCATACCGACCAATAGCAAACTTTTACCTACACTGTATGTAGACTAGAACGGGGAAACAATCTTGTTTATAGTAGAGAGCAGAGGGCCGACGTAATTTGGCAGTGCTTAAAATGACATCAGAGACCTTAAAGAGTAAATGGCACATAAGGAAGAATCCTGAAGCTACAAATAAAACCCAAAAAATAGAAACTCCTTCATAATCTCATTTTTGTTAAAACCACAATCATGGTTTCTGTTATTTACTTAACTATTTTTGTGGACTAATTATTTATGAAGAAATCCATTAAACATTTCCAATATCAAATAAAAATAATTTATTTTTGTGTCGTTACTTAAAATTCCAATTTAGAGATAGATGCCGTTGATAATGTTGAACTACACTAATAATCACGAACCGATTTAAATTTAGAGTTGTTAAATTGTTTCATGTGAACGGTCTCTGAAAATTCCATTAAGATAAACAATTTTTTAATCTTTCGCTGATGCATTTACCTATATACTGATTTTAACGTTTTTTTACTCTAAACTTTATAGTACGAGAGCTGGATGTTTTCACTGAACGTTTTGAAATGTATAGTCTCAGAGTTGACTCCTATTTATTTCGATGTGAATACACTGGGTTCCAAAAAGAGCGGGAAAATCGATTTCGTATGAAGCTTTTAATCTAAGCATAAAACTCACAAGGAATCTACGTTCCTGTAGTTGGCTGTATACCATGTATTAAAAATTTAATTAAAAATCCTTTGTAATAGGTATATATTTAAGGCCCAAACGGGCTAAGCTAAAAAGACAAAACGTTTTCGGAAACCATGTTCCATCATCAGTGTCCTAGAAAATAGTTAACCACTTAATTAAAAAGAACATAGGTTAAAATTTTGACTAAGGTTAATGAAAAATGTGGTTAATACTTACTAGGAGTACATGAACTTACAACTCAAAAATTTTCACATTTACCAGGTACCAAATGTTGCTTCTGACATACAGGGCCTCTATACTTGAGTTAGAAGTTAAATAACACATGAACATTTACTAAAACAGTTTTATTTTATTCATACAAGAACACTTCCAATTATAAATAAATACATTTAGATCCAACCATTAACTTCAAAATTTTCTAAAATTCGACCTTCCACATGTGTCTAGTTTATATTTTCTGGGTACCAAATGTTTAAGAAACATAAAGGGCCATATAATAAAAATGTTTCTATATTACATTGCTACATACATGTATAGTTGGTTGCCTAACTACAACCATACAATTTTTGCTCCCTTATATCATCTTATTTACATAAATTTAAAACTACAACATTGATGGTTGATACTGTTATATTAGTTTACTTAATTTTCACAATTTTAAAGAACATTGGCTTTTGTCTTAAGTAGAAACATACAGCTACATTGACTGCTCTGTGATAATTTCCGTCATAACTTAACAATATTGTGATCAAATGTCATTGCCAATCAGTTGCACTCATACAGTCCTCGAAGACATACCGTCTCAGGACTAGCAACTTCAACGTGGAGTCATATGTCGCCATGTTACCTAATCCATCGGTAACTCTATAATCTTAAATCATTATAACATATTTTTAAAACTAAATGTAATTAAACATCTGTTAACGGGTTTTTACCCATATATTTAATCTTGGTGGTTCATGTACTCCTAGTAAGTATTAACCACATTTTTCATTAACCTTAGTCAAAATTTTAACCTATGTTCTTTTTAATTAAGTGGTCAACTATTTTCGAGGACACTGATGATGGAACATGGTTTCCGAAAACGTCTTGTCTTTTTAACTTAGCCCGTTTGGGCCTTAAATATATACCTATTACAAAGGATTTTTAATTAAATTTTTAAGCATAAAACGTTTTAGGTTATTGGAGAAAATAACAATATAAACTATGAATAATATAATAATGCAACGAAGCTATTATGGAAAGTAGAAACACTCTTCAAAACTATAAATGGCAAAAGAAACTAGAAAATTTAATTGAAGTAGGGCTAGAATAAACTGGTTTGGCAAAAACAATATCTAAAAGACAATAATGGATAAAAAACTGTAAAAACGAACAATAATTACACACCTTTATCAAATATACGGAGAAAAATAAAGAATATAACAGGCTCTACTTCGTAACAAGGAATAGATTAATTAGAAATAAACCATAAATCATCAATAACAAACTATGCAGACATCGTAGAAAAAATAGTAAAAACATTTAAGATAACATCCTCATATTCTAACTATGATAAAGATTTCTGATTTTCTGATCTATTAACAAAGTAAACAATAATGATCCTGTAAATGCACTTATTACAATCAGAGAAGTAAAAGAGATGGTAGATTTATTTAAAGGACACATCCCCTAGCTCCGATGACATCCCAGCTTCTTTTTTGATACATTTACAATATCTTCTCCTCATGAATTTGGATCTATTATCTGAAAACAAGAAAGAAACCAACCGTCATTTAATTAGTTCTAAATATCAAACCTTAATTTCTCAATTTTCCTCCTTCAATAAGTTATTCATCGATGGATCTAAGACAAAACATTATGTATCATCTACCTTTGTAGCAAAGGTGTAACCTCGGAAATCTTTTTTGGGTGGTGCTAGAAAGATAACCAATGGAGACACTGCGGACGGCAGCCAGATGGTTGGTGGAGAGCGAGTCGTGGGTTCGAAACTAGCTTTTGGAACCGGGAATGGATCCAACGGAAGAAATAGGTAAAGATAGGATAAGAGATATTAGAAAAGATACAGAAATAAACAAAAAGATAGATGGGTAAAATTACCAAAGATAAGAGAAGATAGAAACAGGGCGCCACTCAATTTTTTTGGGGTTAAGGAGAAAGTTAAGAAAACCTTAGAAAAGAAAAGAGATAAGAAAAGATATTTAGTTTCAGAGATCAAACCCAAGGAAAGATACCCACAGTAAATTATCAAATAAATCTGGTCAACGCAATATATAAACAAATAATAAATATATTAAGTATTACATTTACCCACCTACGAAACTTAATCAGCCTGATCTTTCTACAGTTCAAAAGCATAGTAATATTTAAAGATAGTAATTGTTCAGAGCTATTATTTTATCAGGGAACTTGTTAGGAGCCGACAAATAAAATACATGCATAAAACAATAACAATATATTAAACACAAAATTATGATGCTGCTAAATGCAACCCTGGTAATAAAAATACACAACTATGAAATGGTGTTATATATGTATAAAATTAAGCTATAATGTAATAAAAAAAATACCTTTACCAAGATGTATAAGGCAATCATATACAAATATAGTTTGGCGTCTCTCGAGATATCATAGGAAAGATAATGAACAAAAATTATAGGAAATACAAAAGATAGCAAAAATTACTTAACTCTAAATTTACAAAAAAAAAAACAAAAAGGTTACAAGAATAAAAACATAAACCAAACCGCACTTGGCTAAGTCAATTAACTATCTCGCACTATTATTTAATAAAAAACTGAGACTTGTATGTTCATAGGTAATATTTATAGAAATTTCTTGAATGGTTCAATTACATTCAAAAATCGGCAATCTTCAGGTGAAGATATAGATGATACGTCCAGATAATGGCAGGTGATATGGTACCATACCATATTACTCGCCCAGATAATTGCAGATAAAATTACTTACAGTAGATCTTCTACGAAGGCAGCTTAATTCACTAAATTTAATACTTTTCTGGTACTCAACACTGAATTTAATAACCATTAAAGGTAGTGTAGAACTATATATAATTTAATATAGTCTAAGGAAAGAAAACTCAAATATAAAGTGTATACACACTTAGAAAATAATTCACAAAGACGATACGATAAGAAATAAAGTGAGCAAAGCGTAACACGAGATATTGGCCTTAACTCAACAACGGCCCACCAACAAGTAACTTGGTTCCACTCAAAATTTCACCAACTGTCCCTGAAAAAGGAAGAAGAAAATATTCCCCCACTCAAGAATGATAGGACAGTTGTATGTGTTTCTCAGAAGGTAAGGCCTTGACGACTATTGGAAAATTTGAGGTAAAATAATCGGTATTAACAATTGAACATAAGAAACAGACAATACTTGGGATTAAGTTATTATCAAAAGAAACGGGCCTTCAACGAAAATTACCAATTTATGAAAAGGAAACTGCATACCAAAACGCATTATACTCTTTTCATAATGAATATTATGACGGAAGGATTAAAAACCATTCCTAATTAGGGAATTCCATTTTAGCTGGGTATCTACAATATTTTGCTATCGATACACGATCATAGGCGTATCGCACGGGGGTAAAAAGAATTAGAAATATTTAATATATTAATAATAAAAAAAATGTTACAAAAGATGACTTAAAGAAGTATAAACTAGCAAAGACAAATACTATCTTAACAGAAGAACTCTTTGTAATATATAAAGCCATAAGTTACATTACAAAAAGTTCTGAAATTATATTCCTAATAAGTAGACTCGCTAAATTCTCTATAAAACTTCTGTAAAATCCATTTTTCTCACTATGTGGGCACTCATTAGACAAGAATTGCTCAATCTAAATCACAGAAACATCTCAGAGAGTGTCATCTCATATTGGAACCACGGGAAACGATCTGGCAGATAAATATGCACGAAAAGCCTTAGAGTACGCAACTATTTAGATCTATCCAAAAACTCCAGCGACAGATTTCAAATCATATTTCCACAGCAAAATAATTGACATATGGAATAGCAAATGGAACAAAAAACAGGCGAAATTACTTGAGATAAAACCAACATTTCAACCATGATCTGATAGTTAGACCATTCGTTTTTCTCAGGTGATGATCACGCGACTGCGGCTTGGTTATAGTTGTTTTACGCATAGATATCTGATGACACGAGATCTCCAAACGGATTGTGAGACTTACTAACAATATAACACCTAGTGGAGTGCCTGTTACATAGTACAGAAAGTCGTGAATTAGGAATCTCGGAGAATTTAAAAGAACTATTCTTAAAATGCGGTACCAAAGTGGATACTATGGATTTTTGTTGATTTTTTGATCTGTGATTTTTTTTTATTTTTTGTATATCGATGAAATAAATGCTTGCTTACATTCATCCATTTGGGACATTTTCTCTAGACATCGCGTAACTATAATTGCTAGTATTTTAAAAACTTGTCAAGGAGCTGTCTGAATTAGCTCTATTGAAGTGTTACTGGTTCCAGGCATCTTTTCGATTCTCATTTGTTGGGCGGTCTTAAGCTTCTGCATAATATGTCGGCATCTCTTGCGAAGTTGTAAATTAAAATTGTTGGGTTTTTGTCTGTCTTCCATTGTCTTCGTTGTCTTTCTTTCATTTAACTGCATAGTAACAAAATACTTAAATGTTCTTATGTGCTCTTATGTTCCTATATGTTCTAAGACATTTTAATAGTTGCCACGCATTACTGGCTTGAGTGTTTCCCTAAGTGAGAGCGCCCACCAAAGTGGCGTGGCAGTGGCAAGCAGCAAGTAGCACGCGTCTAGCATAATGTAACCAATCCAAACGAATGATTAGAATGAATGACGTCACTGTCATTTTGGTGTAAACTGAATCATTCGTTTTCATTGGTTACATTATGCTACGTTATGGAGGAATTAGACAAGGCGACAGTTTAAGCCCCTTCTTGTTTAATCTTCTCATGGGCAAAATTATCAACAAAGTAACATCTCTTAATCTCGGATATAGAATGGGCAACAAAAGAATTGGTATGGTGTGCTACGCAGACGATGCAGCAATTATTGCCGAATCAGAAGATGATCTCCAAAGGCAGCTCTTTCAGTTCTTTCAAACAAGCCGACTATTAAATATGAACATCTCTACCAACAAAACTAAATGTATGACAATAGCAAAAGATCCGCTCAGATGTAAGTTAGTGGTTGAGGACAACCCCATAGAACAGGTGATGCAATTCAGATATCTGGGCATAGATATATCAAGCACCCATGACCCAGTAAAGGACCTGAGGAGTCAGATCAACAAAGCATCTGCACTGTCAGGATGTCTGCGGGAGATAGTCTGGTCTAATCCGTATATGCGCACAGATAGTAAAATTAGAATCTATAAGACTTGCATACGACCGATCATGACATATGGCATAGAAGTGCGCGAAGATACCAACAAAACGAAACAGATGCTAAGGGTTGCCGAAATGAAAACCCTAAGAACAATAATGGGGAAAACAAGAAGGGACAGAGTGAGAAATACAAACATTAGAGAGCAGTGCAAAATTCAAGATATTGTAAGATCGGGAAGACAGCGCAAGAGGATGTGGTACAACCATGTAAGACGAATGGATGAGAATCGACTCCCAAAAATTGCCCTAGAAAACAATCCGCCTGGTTCAAGACCCCCCGGAAGACCACCTAAAAGATGGAGGGATAGTTGGCAATCTACCTCCCAAGAAATTAACCAGAGGCAGCTTCAGAATTAAACAGATCGAAAGATCTACAAAAAGTAGAAGAAGAAGAAGACATTATGCTAGACGCATGCTACTTGCTACTTGCCACTGCCACGCCACTTTGGTGGGCGCTCTCACACAGTTATTTATGACAGAGCATCTCTTTTCCCACCATATCAGTTTTTTTGCTTTTTTTTTATCTCCCTTCTTGCCCTGGAGTATTCTTTCCGGTTATCTGGAGCATTTGGCGCTAGCGATTTCTCGTACAGTTGTTTTTTTTGGCTGCCACTATGACTCCACCACAGGTTTTTCTTCTTGCAATCTCAGTTTCGTCGGAATTTTTTTTGTATTACCAAGTAACAAAACGTGGAGACAACAGAACAATGTAAAGATAAAGATTTTCGTTGTACATAAGTGTACAACCAAATTTTTAATTCTTTGAAGTTTAGATGTCCTACAATTTGGTTAGATACTCTTATTCTTTATTGACATACTTCCTCTTCAAAATCGCCAAAAACCTGATATTTCTTTACCAAACTATTTGAATTCGAAATGAGATGAGCGAATTAAGTATTAATATAAAATTATTCATAATTCCACGATGAGTTACACTTTTAATCAGCTTTTATCTATATGAACATGATACACTCGAAACCAAGTTGATGTTAACTAGACCTATTTTTAGTTCTTCTAGAAATTGGTATCGGCGGCGATTGCAAGAAATGCCATTTGGCGAGATAAACTAAAAAACTCTTTCCAAGATTCATTAACTGTATCTAAAAGATTCTGATTATCTCGAAAAATAACGCATAAAAACCACGTCAGTCTAAATCTCTCGCCGAGAAAACAGATGGTGGTGTTCTAGGATAACAGTTTCAGATTGGGGAATGGTGATTTATTAATATGATGCCATACAGGGTGTTGCGTACGTCAATAATATAATTATTAAAAATATATTATATATATATATATATATATATATATATATATATATATATATATATATATATATATATCAACATTTCACGAAATAACAAAGTAGCAACTGCCATACCTACTGTTACTAGAAAAATTACTTCAGAGTAACTACAGAGATGCTGAAGAGAGGAGAGAAAACAACTAGAGAAGTCCTACATATCCTCATGAACAAAATATTGACCACAAAAGAAATACCCTATAGTTGGAACGATGCGGAGACACTATTAATGTTCAAAAAAGGTGACCGGAAAAACTTAGACTAAAGAAAGAAAGACTAAAAAAGAAAGAAAGAAAGAAAGAAACTATAGACCTATAACATTAATAAGTGTTGTATTTAAACTACTAACGAAGATCATGACAAATAGACTAACAACTAAGCTTGACGAATACCAAGCAAGAGAACAAGCGGGATTCAGAAAGGGTTTTAGTACTAGCGACCATCTGCTAACAGTAAAAATACTGATTGAAAAGTCGAACGAGTATCAAATCCCATTATACATGGCATTCATAGACTTCCGAAAGGCGTTTGACATTGGACCATCAAAAACTCACAACAGAACGGCAGAATTGATTACAGGTACACGGACCTAATAACAAACATATACAAAAATGCGAGTACCACAATAAAATTGACGAACGAACACGCTACAGAACCAATAAAATTCGAAAGAGGAATCAGGCAGGGAGACACAATATCGCCAAAATTGTTCAATCAGGCTATGGAAGACATATTTAAAAAATTAGAATGGGATACATACGGAATAAGAATAAATGGAGAGCTCTTGAACCACTTGAGATATGCAGACGATATAGTCCTAATAACAGATAAGAAGGAAGAGTTACAGAAGATGGTTGGGGAACTAGATAGAAAAGCGACAGAGGTAGGTCTAGAGATGAACTATAGTAAAACCAAGACTATGACAAACCAAGAAGACCAATTAGAAATAGTAGTCAAACAGAATAAATTAGAGCAGGTGGCAGAATACATATACCTAGGACAGATAATAAAGCTGAACAGGGACAATCAAATAGAAGAAATAAAAAGAAGAACTAGACTAGCATGGGCCTCATTTGATAAACTATCATATATTCTAAAAAAAAGTTCCCTCAATATATGCGAACGAAAGTATTCAATCAGTGCATTTTACCAGTTATCACATATGGCTCACAAACATGGACTTTCACAAAGGAGAACATCGACAGGATATCGAAAACACAAAGAGCAATGGAAAGACAGATGCTGGGTATCAGTCTTAAAGACAGGAAAAGAAACTCATGGATCAGAGAAAAAACAAAGGTGAACGATGTATCAAGACAGGTGCAAAACTTAAATGGAACTTCGCGGTCACACTCTACACTGGAAGAAGATGGAAAAGATGGAAAAGGAAAAAGAGGAAGACCACAGATGAGATGGACTGACGATCTTAAGAGAACGGCAGGAAAGGACTGGATGCAGATCGCCCAAAATAGAGACCAATGGAGATTAACAGGGGAGGACCTATGCCCAAGAGTGGGTCGTTTAAGGCTGATTAGATAGATAGATAGATACCTAATCATTTAAAATATTTAATCATTAAAATAAAACACTGAATTAGAGTTTAAGGGACGAAAATTTAGGGCCAATGCAAAGAAGTTAGTAGAGCTTCGTGGTTGAGTTAATATGGAACTTCCTTTTAGTTTGGGTTAATCTTCTTCTATTCCTGAGTGTTCAGACTAAGAGCTGGCTGCTCCAAGCCAACTAGTAGATTTAGAAATAAAAAGAGACATTTTGATCTAAATATTTAAAAATAAAGATTTTAGTTTAGTAATAATAATAGTAATACTCTTGTAAATACAAAATTTATTACAATTTAGACAAAAAAATAATGGATATCGGTATCGGTAGCATTCATTAAAAATCAGTACTGTAATCGCTGCTGCGGTCGAGAGGAGAGCAATCTGAAATTTGCCAATACATTATCAGCACTCCGTAATCGTTTTCTGATAAACATTAGCATATAAATTACATCATTTTTATAATTGTTATTCGGAATAGTTAGGTACCGAGTGCTCCTTATCTCGCGTTTATCTAAATAACAAAAAATAAAGCAGCGAAATTAAGTAGAAACACGTACTTGTGTTATTTCGTGCTTTTAAAAAGAGAGAAGAGAGCGTAAAAGAAACGGGTGTATTTTATCAGACAAATCAAAGTTCTCCGAGTTCTACTTCTACTTAGATATTTTTCTCGACTGGGTAGCCAACAGTGTAGCCTCTCTGTTTGTTTCTTATCGGACCTTCGGGATTTCAATGAACACAAACTAGGAATCC
The DNA here is from genome assembly GCA_918026665.1 of Diabrotica balteata. Taxonomy (NCBI): domain Eukaryota; kingdom Metazoa; phylum Arthropoda; class Insecta; order Coleoptera; family Chrysomelidae; genus Diabrotica; species Diabrotica balteata. The sequence continues at coordinate 5,229,913 of OU898276.1, forward strand.
AGAGGCGTAGGTCCTTTGTATTTTTACACTTATCTGCCTAAAAGGAGACAATTAAAATTTATTTTATAAATATTTTATAACAGAATAAGCAAAAAATGCAAGGATAACATTGGAGATTCGCAGTTTGGGTTTCGGAATTCTCTTGGGACAAGAGAAGCACTTTTTAGTCTACAGGTACTCATTCAACGCTGCAGAGATATGAACAAAGACGTGTACATATGCTTTATAGACTACGCAAATGCATTCGATAACGTAAAGCACGAAAAGATAATTGAAGTTCTCCTTAAGATCGGAGTCGACTACAGAAACATTCGAACAATAGCGAGTCTCTATTGGGATCAAACAGCTAAAGTGAAAGTAGGATCTACATTGACCAATAAAATTGAGATCAAGAAAGGGGTACGACAGGGCTGTATCTTGTCTCCTATTCTCTTTAGTATACAGTCAGAAGAAGTATTTAAGACAGCGCTAGAAGAAAGTACAGAAGGCATAAAGATAAATGGAGAAATAATTAATAACATAAGGTATGCTGATGACACTGTGATTCTAGCAAGTAGCATGGAGGAACTGAGTTGCCTAATGAGTAAGATACAAAAAACAAGTGCACAATACAGACTCAGTCTAAATATCACAAAAACCAAATGGATGTAAGCAAAACCCAACAACCACCACAGCAACTGATATTAGACAATGAAAGAATTGAACACGTGGATTCGTACATCTACTTGGGAACAACAGTTAACTCAAATTGGGATCAAGCGAAGGAAATACGTATAAGAGTAGAAAAGGCAAGAGCATCGTTCACTAGCAGGAAGCAAATTTTCACCTCTAAAAACCTCACCCTACCTCTCAAAATTCGACTTCTGAAATGTTATGTATTCCCGGTTTTGTTATATGGAATGGAGGCGTGGACAATGACCGCAACATTGATGAAAAAAGTAGAGGCCTTCGAAATGTGGGCTTACCGACGTATATTACGTATATCCTGGTCTGAGCATGACCAACGAAGAGGTACTACGCCGGATAGGTAAAGAGAGAGAGGTAGGAATAAGTATAAAGAAAAGAAAGTTGGAATACTTGGGTCACGTTATGAGACGTAATAAATATAGAGTACTACAGCTGATCGTTCAAAGGAAAATAGACAGCAGAAGGGATCCAGGGAGGAGAAGACACTCGTGGCTCCAAAACTTGCGGCAATGGTTCGGATTCTCATCTGGTGAACTATTCAGATCTGCCGTAAACAAAGTCAGAATAGTCATGTTAATTGCCAACGTTCGGAACGGACAAGGCACATGAAGAAGAAGAAATATTTTATATATTTAAATTTGAAGCTTGGAGAAAAATTTCATGATAATGTATGTTCCATTAATTTCTGTCCTATGTGGACCTATTGTAACAAAATTTGGGAAAGGCATCATATAAGGGGGGCTAATGTAACAAAATGTAGCTAACGTTAGGTTCAAGGTAGCAAATTTTAGAAAACTTGCAAATATAACAAGGTGACCACTAGAAAACTCAAATATGGAATCAGGCAATTTGCATGCCTGTAAAAGACAGTGGAATATTAACCAAGACAACAATAACTTAAGAAAGTAAAAGTAACACACAAGGTGTGAAGAATCCTTACTGAAAGTAAAGTTTTGGGCGTCAGGGAGGTATATAGAATAGACTTTGCCAAGCTGTTACGTATATTATGAAAAGAAATCCTTTGGGTACCTGCAAAAGAATAAAAAGATATATTTACATATTCAGGGATTCTACAGTATTCACTGCCTTCCGTCGCTCAACCGTTTCCATCTCTCTCTCTGTTGACCCATTTTCCGCATTCTCCATCGTTTAGGCCTCTTTTACTCATGGCGTCGTCTATTTCCTTCCTCCAGGATCTTCGGGGTCGTAGTGTTTTCCTCCTTCCTATGGGGCTCCATTCGGTTATTCTCTTTATCCATCTGCTGTCGCTAGTTCTTCTTACGTGTAAATATCACTTCAGTCTTTTTTGTTCTATATGTTAGTATGTCTCTCTCTATTGATGTTATTTGCTTTATTTCGTCATTACTTATCCTATCCATTCTTATTCCTCTGCAGCATCTTCACAGCCATTCCATCTCTGTTGCTAGTGCTACCTTACTACTAGTTTTTCTTGTTTATAATCCAATTTTCAGCCCCATATGTCATAATTCTTGGCAATAATGTTTTATAAACCTGTTTTTTTGTCTTCATATTTAGGTGTTCGCACCATACTGAGTTAAGTTGTCGGATTGCTGTTGTTATTTGTCCTAATCTTTGCTTAATTTCTTCCTCTGTTGTTGCCTTTTTCGCGATTATAAACCCCAAGTATTTGAATTTATCCTTTCCTTTGATTGTTACGTTGTCATCAATCTGTAGATCTTCTATATCTTCTTTACTTGTCGATAGGTACTCTGTTTTCGCGATGTTAATATCTAGGTCAGCCTTGGTATATTCTTCTTGTAGTTTCTTCATCATGTAACTCAAGTCTTCTTGGGCTTGAACAATCACTACTTGATCATGTGCAAAGCTTAACGTATATAGTAGTGTTGCCCAAAATCGGTCTTGGTCTTGCAGTCTTGGTCTTGTTCTTGCGTTTTTGCAAGACCGAGACCAAGACCAAGACTGCCTAATTTTTGCAAGACCAAGACTAACCGTACAAGACTTGAGCAAGAACAAGACTAAGCCTGCGAGACTCTTGCGTCTTGCAGTTAGGACTGAGTGTGGTTTGAAGGAGTATAATAGTTCGGGTTTATGCTTAGAGACTCTATGAGACGCAAAGAAGTATTACCAAAAATTTGAAAATTTGACTTGTGAATTACGAAAAATACCATAAACATACATAGCGAATCAAAATATTCATTACAATAACACTTAAAAATTTGACACGTACTCAGAGGTCATAATTACAATCTAAAAATAAAATATTTTGTACATTCTTTCCCAGCACACTACTTCTTCACTCTGAAATTTATTGTCTAGATTTTGAGAATAGCCCCTTCTAATAATAAAATAATATCTTTGCTTTGCGACGCCGACAGTAATATCGTATCGAAAATTTTTAAAAATGTATCACCTTAGCTGATAAAAAATATAATTTGGTTAGCATATTTTTTTCCTTATAATTTAGTTACGACGAATTTAAATACCACAAATCTTATCGGCTAAGACTAAACATCTTTTTTGCTGAGTATGCGATGATACCATTCAAAATTTGCTGAAAGAATGCGGCTAATATTCAAAAGTAACGAGATAAACCAACAAAGAGATAATGCTGATTACAGTGTAAACAAAAAAGTACCGATATATTAAAAGTAACGAAGTAACGATAATAATTCTCGGTTTCTTATTCGGTACAAGATACATACAAGATCTATTAAATACCTTAGCATTATACAGTAAAACTGACAATGAAACGGACGATTGAACGATTTTAACATCACAGATAGTGAATGGCAAACACTCGAAAAAGTACATAAGTTTCTAATAAACTTTAAACTTTTATTAACAAAACTTGGTGGAGAAAAATATGTTACATTACCACTAGTGATTGTATCATTCAATCTCTTGCTCGATAAAATTGAATCCATCGTAAAACAATTAGATGAGAATCGATCTGAAGTGGATAAAAGGCTCATTCTTGGTTTTCAAGCAGCTCAAGACAAAATGCTTAAACATTATAAGAAGAGCAACTGGATTTATTGTATCTCTTTAATTTTCGGCCCAAGGCATAAGGCTCAGACTTTTGACATGACGTTATGGGGGAAGCCAATTAAAACAGAAAGCCTGCGAAAATTTAATAAACTTTACAAAGAATATAAAACTCTACACCCAGTAAATAAATCTCTAGAATCACCAAGAAATGAAAAAAAAAGTATCTGAATATGATGAAGATGAAGACTTAAAAGACTTTGAGAAACTGTATGAATGCCCCTTGACTTTATCTGGATCTTGTCATTAAGGCTTAGGTTCCTAAGTAAACCCAGAGCCGCTAACTCGGAAGACATTTTAGAGTGGTGGAGGACGCATGAGACAGAATATCCGACTTTATCGAAGATGGCCCGTGATTTTCTTTTAATACGAGCAACTTCAGTACCTGCTGAGAGATTATTTTCTAAAGCATAGTTAGTAATTAGAAAACATAGAAATAGGTTAAGTGATGGGTCAGCCAGATGGTTACTTTGTATTAATTCTTGGTCAAAGGAATAAATATAAAGTATCAGTAATGTAAAAGTCCATTGTGCACTGTGTTGTATTTTATTTTTTATTTAAATAAATGGCAAATTATATAACTATTTTATTCCATTTCATATAAGGTGAGGGTCCACCAATCCCTTTCTAGACAAATAATGTTCTTTAAAATACAGTCCAGTTTATGTCATTAATTTGGTTGTTTTGTTTTTTAACCATGTTGGTAGTAACCCTTAAATTATTAAGCCAGGGTATTCTTCGTCTTCCCACATTTCGCTTTCCTCGGATTTTGCCTTGCAAAATAAGTTGTAATAATGCGTACTTTTGCCCTCTCATCACATGTCCTAAGTACTCAAGTTTTCGTCTTTTGATAGTTAATATTATTTCCGCCTTATTTCCTATCCTTCTAGTTACTTCCACGTTTGACATTCGTTGAATCCATGATATTCGTAGGATTCTTCTGTAACACCAAAATTCAAAGGCGGCCAACTTATTTAGATGGACTTGTTTTAGTGTCCACGCTTCCAAGCCATAAAGAAGAGTAGAGAACACGTAACACCGAAGCATTCTCAGGCGTAGTTCTAACCCTTATATCCCGACAAAAAAAGACCCTTATATCTCCAGATATAAAAACAAATTCATGGGATGTATCAGCTTCCAGAACATATTCGTATAAAATTTCATTACAATGTTGCCAGTATTTTCGGCAAAATCGTAAAAAATGCGTAAAATTTTTTTTTCTTCACCGCCCTGTATCTTGAAAACGGATGGCGTTACAAAAATTTTGTACTGAGCAAACCCCAATTATTTTTCAGTTTTTTACCTACCCTAGAGACGGGGATACCTTTTTTTGAAACACCCTGTATAAATGCAAAGAATGTATAGATCAAGATTTTTGTGAAAAACCAATGAAAACTATCCTACATTTGATTTCTAGGGAATGGTCCAAATTTTCATTGATGGTTGTACCAAAACTGCACATTGCTTCTTTGAGCAGTATTTGTTTTTACTATTTGTAGGTTGCTAACCTTGCCAATCACCCTCCACATTTTATCCGGGCGTGGGAATATCTGTGGTAACCGCAGAAATACCCAGGCAGTGTTGAAATAATAGAACAAAACAGCATTACTCAAGAATGGAGATCAAGCATCCTAATACCACTCTTCAAAAAGAAAGACAAATCGGACCCGGAAAATTACAGAGGAATTAATTTATTAAACACAACACGTGGGGTTGTGTTTAAACACAAATCGAATGTGGGGTTCGACAGGGATGTATAGTATCATCCTTGCTGTTGAACATATACTCTGAGGAAATCTTTCAAGAAGCAGTAGTAGAGGATGTTGGAAGTCGGAATCTGAATTAACGGAGAATGTATTAATAACACCAGATACGAAGATGACACGATGGTATTCGCTTACAGTTATGAAGCCCTCTATGAGTTAGTGAATAGAATCACAGAAGTGAATCAGAGATATGGACTTTCACTGAACATTAAGAAAAAAAAAATATATGATGATCTCTAAGAAGGAACAGCAAATTGAAAAAAATCAGTGTGAATGGTCAACCAATAGAAAGAGTAAAAACATACACCTACCTTGGTACGAACGTCAATGAAAATTGGGACCATTCAATAGAAATAAAATGTAGACTAGAGAAAGTAAGATCTACATTTAAAAAAAATGTCCAAGCTATTCAAATGGCTTGATTTATAAAATAGACCATGACCTATAAAAATTAGGTTACTACGATGCTATTAAAAAACTTAAAGCATTTGAGATGTGGCCTTATAGAAGAATGCTGAGATCATGGACAGCAAGGATCACGAACAAGGAAGTTCTAGGAAAAATGAAGAAGGAACCAGAGATTGTGTTTACGATCAAACGCATAAAATTGCAATATCTGGGACACGTTATGAGAAATCAGCACCGTTACTGCCTGCTACAGTCTATATTGCAAGGTAAAGTCAAAGGTAAGCGAGGACCCGGTAGAAGGAGAATATCATGGCTGCGGAATTTAAGAACATGGTTTAAGAAAACCTCAACGGAGCTGTTTCGAGCCGCAGCGAGCAAGGTTATGATTGCCAATATGATTTCCAACATCCGAAACGGATAGGAACCAGAAGAAGAAGAAGAAGATAGCTTTCCTATATTGTTGTACGGAGTTGAGTTGTGGACACTCACAAGACGCTATCTGCAAGAGAATTGAGTTGCAATTAATTCTACAAGGAAAAGTAGACGGAAAACGAGGACCAGGAAAGTGAAGGATTTCCTGAAGTATCGTGAAAAAGATATTTTTTCTTTTGATATAATGAAATATTTGTCCCCATTTATAATTCTGTGGTCTTCGTTGTAACCATTTTACAGAATATTTGGTCGATAGACATACATGTCACATCATAACAAACAACGACGCAACAAGTCAATGATAATATTGAAATAAATGTTTTTTGTAATCTGTATTGTTATCAATATTAATATCAACATTATTAATTATAATCAGTTCAATGAACTAAATGTATCAGAATCACAGTGGCATCGAGTGATACGGTTGATTATTTAGTGATATTATTATGATGTCCTGGCCTTTCTCGGCCACATCTCTATCCTCCAACGATAAACAAGATTCCTAATCGAATTTAGTTGGACTCGTTCGTTTAATAAGTGATATATAAAATGAATTAAATGGCTTTTTTATCGACGGACTTTGTATGTACAAAATATCCAATCAAGATTATAATTCGGTTAATAAAAATCAAGAAAAACATACCAGAAATATAGTATAGCAGTCAATTATACGACAGTATACATAACGTTGATTATAAAAACCTGAACAGAATTGAAGCAAAGTAATTTCAAATTATCTTCTTCTTAAGGTGTCCTCTCCATTACTGAAGGTTGGCTATCTTCTTCTTACGGTGCCTTATCCTTAAGGACGTTGGCCATTATATTTGTCCATTTAATCTTATTTGTAGCAGCCCTGAATAGTTCTATGGAGGTCCTGTTCGTCCATTGCCGTAGGTTTTTAAGCCAAGAGTTGCGTCTTCTTCCTGGTCCTTTTTTGCTATTGACTTTGCCTTCGATTATAAGTTGGAGCAGTTCATACTTTTGATTTCTTATGATGTGACCAAAATATTGTGTTTTCCGTTCTTTTATTATAATCATAAGCTCTCTTTCCTTATTCATCCTCCGCAAGACTTCCGCATTTGTCGTATGGCTCATGTAGGATATTCTGAGCATTTTACGGTAACACCAGAGTTCGAATGCTTGGATTCTTTTTTGTGTTGCTTCTGTCATTGTCCAGGCTTCAACACCATAGAGCAACGTGGAGAAAACATAGCACTTAAGTATTCTAGTTCTCAATGAGATGCCCAGCTGGCGGTTGCATAGAACTTTTTGCATTTTGTAAAACATTGTACGTGCCTTTTCCAGGCGTATTCTTATCTCTAGTGAGTAGTCCCAAGTTTCATCAAGATAACTTCCAAGGTACGTTGTTCTTGTTACTCTTTCCAGATCTGTTCCGTCGACATTGACCTTCACCCTTCTGTTTTGGTGCTTGCTGATGACCATCGTTTTTGTCTTCTTTGTATTCAATTTCATTACAAATTCTCTACAGGCTATCGTTACTCGGTCCATTAAGCGTTGCAGGGCTTCAGCATTATCTGCCAGTATGACAGCGTCATCAGCATATCGCAGGTTATTTATACATTGCCCGTTTATAATTATACCATCCGAGGTGCCGTCCAAAGCTTTCTGAAATATCTTCTCAGAGTAAACATTGAACAGCAAAGGTGATAGGACACATCCCTGTCTTACTACTTTCTCGATATTGATTTTTCCAGATGTTTCGCTTTTTATTCTGATTTTAGCCTTTTGTTCTTGGTAGAGGTTTGAAATGATCCTTAAGTCTTTATCGTCGATATTACATGACCTTAAAATATCTATTAGTTTATCATGTTTCACCAGGTCAAACGCCTTCTGAAAGTCTATAAAACACAAGTATACATCAGAATCGACATCTCTACATTTTTCAACTAGCACACGTATTGAAAAAAGCGCTTCTCTTGTTCCGAACCCATTCTTAAAACCAAACTGAGTTTGACCAGTGTGTTCGTCTAGTTTATTGTATACTCTATTGTGTATTACTCGTAGGAAAATCTTTAACATATGATTCATCAGGCTAATAATCCTATGGTCTTCACATTTCTTGGAGTTTCTCTTCTTTGGTAGTGGTATAAACACCGATGTCAGCCAATCATTTGGTATTATGCCTGTTTCGTATATTTTGTTAAATATATCTTCCATTACTTCGATGTGTTCGTCTAGTAATATCTTTATTATTTCAATTGGGATATTATCTTCCCCAACAGCTTTTCCGTTCTTTATCTGATTTGCCGCTTTGATAATTTCTTGCTTTGTGATATAAGGTCCAGTCGATGCCTCCTGCATGTAAATGTTCGTCCTCTCTCGGTCTTGAAACATCTCTTCCACGTATTCTCTCCATCTACCTATTTGATCTTCTATGTTCAGTAGCGGGTTCCCATGTTTACCTTCGATGAAAGACGTAGGAGTTTGTTTAAATATTCCAGCGGCTTCCTATAGCAAAAGGTTGGCTATAACCACAGCAAATTGATCTTTATCTTGAGCTGTTCTTAGTATCGACTCTGTGTCCATGCCGGTCCAGTCTCTTACATTTTTCAGCCAGGAGCATTTTCTTCTTCCTGAACCTCTTCTTCCTTCCACTTTCCCTTCCATTATCAGTCGTAGGAAAGTTGTATTTTTCTCCTCTGTAAATATGTCCTAGATAACTCGTTTTTCTGTTTTTACAATATTTAGAAGTTCTCTCTGTCCCCATTCTTCTCAGCACCTCATTGTTGGTCACGTGTTCTGTCCAAAAAATCTTCAGCATCCTTCTAAAAACCCATATCTCAAAGGCTTCTCCACGTCTCATACTTGTGATTCCGAGAGTCCATGTTTCCACTCCGTATAGCAATATGGAGTAAATGAATGTTTTTACAAATTAGTATCGGATATCCAAAGATAAACTAGAGTTTATTAGGAATTTTTTCATTCTTTGAAAAGCAGATCTAGCATACTCTATACCAGCACGTATTTCAACTTCGTAGTCAAGATTGTTTGTTATCCATCAACCAAAATACTGGAATTTTTGTACAGGTTCTGTTTATCTTATCATTACTTTTGTTTTATTTGTGTTTATGTTCAGCCCCAAGCTATTTCCCTCTCTCGTTATGGCATTTAAAAGTCGTTGTAAACCCTCAGCACTGTCCGCAATAATGACGCTGTCGTCTGCGTATCTTAAGTTGTTTACATATTCTCCGTTGATTTTTATTCCTTCTTCAATAGTTTCGAGGGCATTTTGGAAGATCTTTTCGGAATATATATTAAACAATAGTGGAGAAAGTACACAGCCCTGGTGAACTCCTTTTTTTTATTGACATTTCTGCTGTTATACGATTGTCTATATTAATCGACACTATTTGATCCAATGGATTGCAATGTAGGTTTTTAATAAGAGCCACCGTCTTATGCTCTATACCATGTTGTGTTAGGGTTTCTATGAGTTCTGTGTGTTTTACTCGATCGAACGCTTTTTTGTAGTTGATAAAGCGGAGAAACACGTCTTTTCGCTAATCTTGATATTTTTGTAGTAATATCTGGAGGCCAAATAATGCCTCCCTCGTACCAAGCCCCATACGAAATCCAAATTAATTTGGATTGATCAGATTGAACAGATCTTCGATGCATTTTTCTCATATATTTCCTACATTTTCTGGGCTAGATACTATTTGGTTGGTATCATCTACTAGAGTTGTTTTTAGTTTTTAGTTTAGGATTTAGTTATTTCCTAGTATGTTTAAACTATCTATTGTAATCCCTTTATTCAAAAGTGGTGATAAAGATGACCTTAACAACTATCGTCCCATAAGTCTCTATTGAAATAGGTAAAGAAATAATAATAAGACTTACTCACAATCAATTTAATTTAACAATCTGACGACCGGTTTCGCTTTCTACAATTTGCAAAGCATCTTCAGGTCTAGATACAAAGCTAAACTAATGCTGCAATAAAATAAACCCAATTATTGCAGCATTAGTTTAACTTTGTATCTAGACCTGAAGATGCTTTGCAAATTTTAGAAAGCGAAACCGGTCGTCAGATTGTTAAATTAAATTGATTGTGAGTATGTCTTATTATTATTTCTTTACCTATTTGATATGGACTCACACAAGCAACACATTCATGATTTCTCTATTGAAACTCTAGTTTATACTAGAATCAACGCATTTCTGAAAAAGCATAATTTTCAACATGGTTTTACATCTTCTAAGTCTACAACTACAGCTCTTGCAAATTTCGTCAGCTTAGTGTTGGATGCTTTGGACAGACGAGAGAAGGCATGTGGTTTATTTCTCGATTTGTCCAAGGCTTTTGACACTTTGGATCATAATTTGTTGCTAACAAAACTCGAGGGGATTGGTATTCGTGGTATAGTTCTAAAATGGTTTACTTCCTACCTAGAGAATAGAAGACAAAAAGTAAAGATAACATCTAATGGACTTGTAAACGAATCAAACACATTGGATATCCATTATGGTATCCCTCAGGGTAGTGTATTGGGTCCTCTACTTTTTATAGTATTTATTAATGATATAACTTTGGTAACTAATTCACTGACTGGGGTTAACATTATCAGTTATGCGGATGATACCAACATTCTAGTCACAGGAACGTCTGATCAAAATTTGCAAAATAAAACTTCACAGATACTATCCACCATCAAAAGTTATTTCTTATCCAACAAATTAGTTTTGAATGAAGAGAAATCAAAGTATATGATTTTCACGTCAAATAATTTATTAAACCATCAAGCCACTATAGAAGCAGCAATAGATAAAACAGACTGCACGAAGTTGCTGGGGGTACTTCTAGACAGTAATTGTAAATGGTCAAACCACATTTCTAATTTGAAATCCAGATTAAGTAGCGCATGTTATGCATTAAGAATTCTTTCACGCTTCTTTCATACATCAATATTAAAAACAGTATACTTTGCCCATTTTTACTCAATAGCCAAATATGGCATTGAAGACTGGGATTGTATCTCTGAATTAGATGAGATATTCGTACTTCAGAAAAGAGCTATTAGGATAATGTATAAAATGAAATTAAGAGATTCTTGTAGAGACATCTTAAGACAAAACAATATTCTTACAATTCCCGGTCTGTATATATTTTCATGTATAATGTATTTGCATAGCAAAATTTCTGAATTTAATAAATTTCAATTTAACCATGTTTATTCAACAAGATTCAGAGACAATCACTTTATGCTTCCACAACATCGTTCTGTTTTGTTGGAAGGTAGCACACATTATGCAGCCATAAGTTTCTTTAACAAATTACCAATAGATATACGAATGAATTTACATCAGTCAAACTTTCGGAGGTGTGTACGTACATCAATACATTTATTAGCTAGAGCCATATTCTAAAAATAATTTTTAAGTATGTTTTATCGTGTTTAATTAATTTATATAATTTTAAGATTTATGTCTGTATTTTTGACTTGTCTCATACATGTACTTTGTATAATGTCGCATGTGATCAATAAATTTGACTTGACTTGACTTGACTAGTGAATTTTTTCTTCATATTTGTGACTTCCTTAATTTTTTGTATGCATTGAAGTAGCCATGTTTTTTTACTAATTCCCTCAGTTCCTCACATCTTCTGTTCATAAATTCTTCTTTGGCTTTCCTGATTTTGTTTGGGATGGTTGTCCGGGTTTCTTTATATTTTACTTTATTGCGGTTTTTGTAAGATCTTTTATTCATCAGTTATAGGCTTTCTTCTATCATCCATGTATTCTTTGTTTTTCTTATGTTGTCTTATAGTTGTCTTGTTTGCATAGTTATGGTTGTTGTTTTGAAGGTGTATCAAATACTTTCTACTGATTCTTCTGCTACCGCGGGTGCTTCACAGAATTTTTCTTTGAGTATATCATTGAGTATTTTCTCTATCTCTGCCTTTACTGCTGGATCTTTAAGTTTTTTGAGGCTAGGTTTTATCTTCTCTCTGCATTTGGTTTTCTTTAGTTTAATTGAGATTTTACCGATAACAGGATTGTGGTCGGAACCGATGTCCGTTCCGGGATATGTTTTAACTGCCCTGATTCCATTTCTATAACGCTTGTGAATTAATATATAATCAATCTGGTTTCTTATTATACAAAACTATACAAAAAATTATACAAAAATCAAATAAAAGAAGTTATTGTACAAAAATCAAACTCGATTTCACGCTTCCACGTTACTCCAACCACACAATTCATATTTTAACATATTTTATGAAAAAGAACAATCCGTTTCAGCTGTAGCCATTGTCGTAAGTGATGTTTATTATGTACTGTATATGTTTGGTTCGGTTATCATCAGGAAGGTTGATATCAGCGATACGAAATGCACACGTCGCAGCAGCGTAGAAATGGGACACTATTGAGCACCGAGGATGGAAACAGCCGGTCATAAAATGGAAGTATCACTTGTTAGGGTATATCGATATGATAGTTTTAGACTTTATAATATTAAACAAATATTTAAAATTGTTTAAGACGAATAATACTATAAAATCAAATTTGGTATTAGTACTTAATACTATAAAAGTGAATTTACTTAGTTCTGGGGTTAAACAATGTTGATTTTTTTTATGTTTCTGGAACAACACACTAGTTCTAAAGTCACCGAAATATAGGTTTAAATATACGCCATAGTTTATATTAGAGCATAGAGAAAAATAGGACTGGAGAAAATAAATAACCAAAATAGTAAATGCTGAGAAAGATGCTCTAGAAAGATCTCGTTTTTGTCGACCTTATGGTCATACACTTCTTCTTCTTAACGTGCCCTATCAAGTGCCCTTGACGTTGGCGATAACCATGGCGAAACTGTCTCTGTCTCGAGCTATTCTAAAGAGTTGCTTAGCTTTCCTTATTCCTGTCCACTGCCTGATATTCTTCAACCAAGAGGCCTGCTGTCTACCAATTCCTCTGCGTCCTTCGATTTTACCCATCATAATAAGTTGAAGAATATTATATCGGTCTCCTCTTACTACGTGTCCAAAATAGGCCATCTTTCTACATTTGATGTTATGAAGCAGCTCGCGAGCAGCATTTGCTCTCTCAAGGACTGCCACATTTGTCAGCATAGCCGTCCATGGAATTTTTAGTACACGTCTGTGCAGCCACATTTCAAAGGCCTCCAGACGATTAATGGTGGATATTTTTAATGTTCATGCTTCGACACCGTATAAGAGGACTGACCAAATGTAGCATTTAACAATGCGCTTTCGAAGTTGAAGTTGCAAGTTATTATCTCATTTTTAAAAATGTCGTGCGGGCTATCTCGATTCTACATTTTATCTCTTGATCTGGATCTAGTTGTTTAGTAATATGGCAACCAAGATAATTAAAACTGGACACTCTTTGAATTATATGACCATCAACATATAATCGTGCATCTTGATGTGCTAAACGCCTAAACACCATGTGTTTTGTTTTTGAACAGTTTATGTTTAGGCCGAACTCTCTTCCCACTGTATCAATGGCATTTAAAAGGTATTTTAGTCCATTCACGTCATCACTTAAAATATCTGTATCGTCTGCAAATCTGATTGTATATATCAAAATTCCATTAACTTTCACGCCCCATTCCAAATTATGCAGCGCTTCTTTAAATATTCTATCTGAATATAAATTAAATAACAGTGGGGATAGTAGACAACCCTGTCTGACATCTCTTTGTATTTTACAAATTTCTGTTGATTTTCCGTTTATGCAAGCTGTCGCTGTTTGACGCCAGTATAACTTTTCTATGAATCGTATGTCTTGACTATCAACTCCTTTATTTTTTAATATTGTAATTAATTTGTGATGCTGTACTCGATCAAAGGCCTTTTCATAGTCAATAAATACAGCAAATATGTCTTTCCTTTGATCTCGACATTTCTGCAGTAATACATTTAGTGCAAAGAGGGCGTCCCGAGTTCCCAGTCCATTTCTGAAGCCAAATTGTGTTTCATCCTGGTCTTCTTCACATTTATCTCTGATTCTACTAGTTTCAGTTTATTCTACTTCAGTAGAGTAGCGTCACTAATGTAGCGCCTTCTCTTGGTTGAACATAGACGGAAAACGCAAGAAAAAAAATGAGCCAAATCTTATGGCCCCTGTTCATAACCGCCGAATACAAACAAGTAAGGGCGGACACTACTGTGTATAGAGCATGCTATACTTGCCGATCATTGTGTGTAATCGCCTACAACTGTGGCTGACGATTGTGTGGACGCTTGCACGATGATTGTGTCGATCTAGACAACCACACCATCATTAGCCATCACCGCCGATAGTGTAGTGTACGCATTAGATAGTGTATTAGATCTTTCGCTTGATTTGGGAATATTATTAAATGGCGAATGAACTGGGTATGATAAGACAATAAAGTCGCCAACTAACCTTTTTTGGGAAATACTGCTTTATAGTGTCTCCTATGAGTTACTTAAAAAACACCGTTTATAAAATAAATCTGCCAATATTCAGGTATTAAAGAATGAAGAGATCTCGTGGCCTGTTATATTAAAATAAACGAACAACACTTTAAGCATCCGCTGTAATTGCTTTTACTTTATGATTTCTAAAATTCCCTATTTCTTATTTTGTTCTTCTAATGGCGCTACAACCCTTTGTGACTCTTGACCTGCTGAACAATGTTCTTCTATTCTGCCCTGTGGGATACTTTCCTTCGCCACTGCCTGATGTTTATGGTTTTAAGATCAATCTCTACGTCGTCTATCCATCTTTTACGGGGCCTTCCTCTTGTTCTGTTTTCTTGGGGTTTCCATCTCTGGACTACTTTTACAGCTCGATTATCTGGCATTCTTTCTAGGTGACCAAGCCAGTTTAGTCTGTGACTTTACAAATCTAACAATATCTGCACTTTGCATTAGTACATCCAGCTAGTGGTTTATTTTAATTCTCCACGAACCATCGCTGCATTGGGTTGGTCCAAATATCTTCCTTAATATTTAGCTCAGTTGATTTTCATCAGTGGTTGAGAGGGTCCAAGTTTCACATCTATATGTGACCACTGGTTTAATTACCGTTTTGTAGATTCTAAGCTTAGACTCACGATTCAGTAACTTACTTTTCATTAAGTCTTTGTATGCATAAAAGCACTTATTACCGCTAAGAATCCGTGCTTGTATTTCTTGACTGATGTTGTTGTACTCATTTATTATTGAGCCTAGGTAGGGAAAAGTGGAGGCATATTTGTAGGTATGGTTGTCTACCTTCAGATTCTCATGTTGATTCGATTTTGTTTACTCGATATATTTTGTTTTGCTTTCATTTATATATAAACCAAACGTAGCAGCTTCTCGTTTCAGTTCTATCACTTTTTCGCTTAATACCCTTTTGTTTCGACTTATTATGGCAATATCATCCGCATATGCATATATTTGCATTACTCTTATATTAATACAGCCGTTTATATCCAGTTTTCTAACAACAGCTTCTAAAGTTAGATTAAAAAGTGTTGTTGATAAGGCATCATCTGGTTTAACTCAATTTTCAATATCAAAGGCCTGCGTCATATCTCCATCTATTCTCACCATAACTTTGGAACCCTCCAGAGTCATTCGTATAAGTTTAACCTTATTGGATATCTCTAACATAGATAGTTGCTTTAACATCTTTTGTCGATCTACTCCATCAAACACTTGTTTGATATCGATATCCAAGTTGTAAATAGGTATGTTATATTCAACACATTTTTCAAATGTACCTCTTAACATATGTGTTTTGTCTATAGTTGACCTCTTTGGTCTGAAGCCACATTGGTATTCACCAATCATCTCCTCCTAAAACGATTCCAGGCGGCTGTATATAATTCCTGATAATATTTTATAAACGACATTTAAAACTGTTATGCCCCTATACATTTTGCAGAGTCGTTTGTCTCCCCCTTTGTACTGTAACGTTTAAAACGTTACATTTTTTTATTAATTTCAAAGTACTTTCCATTATTTTCTGCTCATACTATT
The DNA here is from genome assembly GCA_918026665.1 of Diabrotica balteata. Taxonomy (NCBI): domain Eukaryota; kingdom Metazoa; phylum Arthropoda; class Insecta; order Coleoptera; family Chrysomelidae; genus Diabrotica; species Diabrotica balteata. The sequence continues at coordinate 5,246,221 of OU898276.1, forward strand.
TGATTTTCGTTGATAATAACTTCTTTTTCCTTTGTTTATATTCCTATATTTCATTTCAATATTTTCCTATTACAAATAAATTCACCGATTAATTTATTCAGTCCCCTCGTAGCTATACCTTCGCTTACTTTATCATACAAGAAACAGAAACCCCACCACCAAATAATTTCTTCTTCTTCTTAAGGTGCCGTGCATTTCTGCGTAGGCGTCCACCGTACATCGTCTTGTCAGGTGAGATGTTAAATATTCTGGTTTAGATAATTCTGTTTTTAGCAGCATTGCGAAGCATTTCATAGCTGTGGATTCCTGTCCATTGTCGAATATTGCACAGCCATGACATTTTTTTACGTCCGAGACCTCTCCTACCCTCTACTTTCCTTCGAGAATCAGTTGCTGAAAAGTGTATCGTTCTCCTCGTATAACCAAATAATTTACTTCTATCAATCCGATCCGATTTAATTTCTTTTAAAATAAACCAGCAAACGACAAGGTACTAAAAAATAAGTCCTCGTGGTCAGAAACTTCCAACGGTCTAGCCACCTTGGCTATGATTAAAGAAAATTTACGTTGACTTTGGTTTTATGGTTATAAGAAAATCTACATTGACCTTGATTTTGCTCGAAGAAAATCTCCCTTGGTTTTGTTTAAGAAAATCCACCTTGTTTTTGGAATAAGAAAATCCATCTTGGTTTTGAGAATCCACATGGTTTTGGCTTAGAGACATGTTTTTTTGCAAATAGTTTATGGTTCGAGTTGAGAAGAGGGCAACAAGAGGATTTCTCATAGAGTTAAGCTACGTTCTTTCTTTCTTTGAATTTTGTATATAGATGCTTAATTCGCTGTTGCTAGAACCTCAATTTTTAATTGTTATTATATTTTGATTTATTATTTGATTAACTTATAAAATTAATAAAGATATGTGTTAAAAAATTATTTTATTAATAATTCCCGATTTCTCAAATTAAATTAGTCTATGCCGAACAACACCCCTGAGGGGTTTAGAAGGTGCAATGAAGGAGCTAACCATTCCTCATTTCTTTCGCTTGAGGTTTCACCTAATGTTTCCTTTGCCATATTTGTAAAAATTTTCTATTTATTTACCAATTAATTGTGGTAAATTAACTGTATGTAAGTAATATTTCAATAAAATTTAGGTGAATTCATTACTCAATGATCAGGCATAGGGGTATATCACTTTTTACGAGAATTAAAATTGGGGTATATACAAAAAGAAAACTTTGTGTACTAATTTTTCCAATTTGCCACATTTTAAACATACCATCCCTGTAATATTTTCTGGCGCTAGTCGCGTAGACTATTCTCCATTTACCTCTTTGATTCGATTCCTATAGTACGCGTTCTAAAACACACAAATATCCAACTGCAATGGCGCTGGCGGTGTGCAAGAGGACTTCCGAAGAATAGAACCGTCAAAAGATAAGTTACGGAGTAATAGTTCAATGTTACATACGTGTTGCATATCTGTTGCATGCGAATACGTTGCACAATACACCTGATGGGAGCTTCCCATTTATTTCGGGAATAATATATTTGGTTTGATAAGATATCCTACCTAGAGGATGGCATCAATACGACCGGAAATTAGCTGAAAGATACAGTAGTAATGGTCTATAATGTTCCATGTGTGCAACACATGTCAACATTTTGGCAATATAGTCTTTAAACTGCATCGATCGCTTCAACACCTTAAGTTTTCCCTTAATCTTGGCATTTACTTTATTTTTTTTTAATATTTTTAAAGGATAGAGCTCGTTGTCTTCTATGGCTTGCAATTTTATATACCTTCCTCTCAATAGTTTTGAACCGATTTTTTTTTAATATTTCATTCTCTTCAATAGCAAAATCTTACTTATTTTGGGATCGAGAAAAACAAATATGATAAAGAAATTTATTTTATTAGCTCTAGATTTCATGATTCCTGTTCCGAGGCATAATCCTGTTTCTATGAGATGTATGGTTTTAAATTCTGTCAGTAGGGTGCTAACCTGGCTGTAGATCCCTCCTCCTTTATCCGGACTTGAGACCGGCAACAGTTCTGTCGAGCTACTCGATCCACCCAACAAAACTGCAGGCCGAGTTAAGAAAAAAAGCAGAAACACATATATCACAGAAAGTGATGGGAGTCGAAGAAAGCTGGGCAAAATTTATGTCTAATATCTTAGCCTCGGCAAGGAAGTTCCTGGTGAAAGAAGTGAAGATAAAATGTAAAGAAAGGAAAAAGCTTACCTGAAATCATGTCAACCAAAACACAAGAGGCATACCAGAATTACAAGACAATTAGAAACGAAACACATGCACTTGTAAGAAAAATAAACAATGATCACTGAGAAGGCTATTCGAAAGAAATGGAACATGATTTTTGCGGTCTGCAAAAGAAAATATACATACAGAGGAAGAACAAGAAATTACTACAAATAAATAACTTACCAATCGGCAGAAGAAGAATCGGACGACCGCGCAAAAGATGGGGTGACAATCTTCCATAGAGGTATTAATCCGCCCATCAACATGCAGAATTGCTTATAAAGAAAAAGAGAAGAAGAAATTTTCATGATATACAATAGGTATAGCATGCTATTCGTAAAATGTATTGAGAGATAAAACACAGATTTTTTTATATGAGAAATTAATCCCTTTGAATTGTCTTTTAATGAGGGTTATGTTCTACGAGTTCTAAAATTAAACAGAATCATGTGAGTTCCGGGGCAGTTAGGATTGAAGAGAGTCATACGAGTTCCGGGCCATACATACGTACAAACCGGCAGTAATTTTCAAGCATAATTTCGTTACAAAGACATTTTCGCTGGAGCCAAGTCTTGTCCTTGTCTCCTACTTTAATACCAAAATAATGGCAATAGACAGTATTTACAACAGAATTGACCTCTCTGTGATGAAAATGTTATTTCACGACATACAAATTTAATAAAAATGGTTCACTGAATTGACACACCTTCATGAGATATTAAATTTCATACATACAAAGCATTCTAGAACAAGAAATGTAATTACAGCATAAAATAATGTAAAATCTTATATAAAATTTTCACTGATTACAATAGAAAACACTATAAACACAAATATCAAGCAGAATAATGGCTATAAACTTCTAAAAGCTCGAACAGTTTTATTTTCTCAAAACTGAAAACATGTATTTCTCCTCCTCCTAAGTGCCTTCTCTATTGAGGTTGGCGATCAATATGGCAAATTTCTCTCTGTTCTGGGCTTGATGGATTAAGTCATTTCCTGTTGTGTGAGTCCAATCTCTGATGTTTCGAGCCAGGATTTCTTCTTTCTTCCTATACCCCTTTTACCCTCGATTTTGCCTTCTAATATTACCTGGAGCTGCTCAAATTCCTTATGGCGCATTATGTGTCCTAGATATGACGTCTTTCTAATTTTGATTGTATTAACCAGATGAGGTCGTGTGTTCATTATTTCCAGTACCTCTTCATTTGTAGTTTTTGCTGGTCCAGCTTATTCTTAGCATTCGGCGGTACATCCACATTTCGAATGAATTCAGTTTGTTGACGTCATACTGTTTTAATGTCCAGGTCTCACAGCCATATAGTAGTAGAGACCACACATAACACTTTAGTGTTCTTAACCTTATTGTGATTGATAGCTTGGGGTTACAGAGCATTTTACGCATGTTCATAAAGCCAGATCTTGCTATTTCAATACGTCTTCTAATTTCTTTTGAGTGGTCTAGCTGACTGTTTAGCTCTCTGCCCAGGTATATGAAGCTTTGGGAGCTCTGAAGGGTGATACCATTGATTTGTGTGTTGGGTGTAATTTGTTCATGGGGGTTCTTGTGGAATACCATGATTTTGGTTTTGGAAAGATTAATATCCAAACCTAGTCTGTGACTTTCTTCTGATAGTATGTTCATCAATATTTTTAGTTGTTCTTCTGTTTCTGCTAATACTACGGTGTCATCGACATATCTTACATTGTTAATGATGATTCCATTGACTCTGGCACCTTCAGGGCGATCTTCAAGAGAAGCTCTGATGATATTTTCGGCATAGACATTAAATAGAAGAGGGGACAGAATGCACCCTTGACGCACTTCTCGTTCTATGTTTACATAATTGGTATTTCCGTTGTCTGTTCGAACACATCCCGTGTATTTCTAAGAATCAATATCTAGAGTGCCGCTGAAGAAGATGTAACACCACATCTGTTTCTTGAATGACTCTTTCTTTAATTGGGGTCTTAATTTCGATTGCTCTATGCCAGCAATATTCTTAATTCCAACTGGTAATCTGCAATTCTACGACGTCAACAATGTTTTTAGGTTCAACTGCAATAATTCTCATTAAATTTACACAAGGTACTTTGGTCAACAACTAATCCGGTGAACAATGATAACCAGTTGCGAACTTTCTTTGAATTTAAGGCAGGATAATATTAAAGCAGTAAACAGGTATTTTTCGCCTTCTTATTAAGTTCAAAAATGGTTTATTGCCGACTACGAAACAGGATTATATCCTTACACCATTTCCTGTCTTCTCTCAAACTATCCTCACCTGCATCCTTGATTTAAACCACCCAACACTTCGTAGTAAGCATGGCAGGTTTAAAAATAATGACAAACATCCCCTAAAATAAAATAAAAAGGTCATTATCTCAAAATGTATTACCATAGATGAGTAGGAAAAGAATATTGATGATAAAACACTATGGGACAGAGCTAGAAGTACAGATACACGACGTAAAGGCAAGGTGGAGAACATCAAGAATTGGATAAGAAATAAAAGAGTAGAATGGAACGATCTTACAAATAACGACAAATCGAGTAGTAGATGGCAAGATACAGCTCCCCAATAGGAAGACGATCAGTAGGAAGAGCATGAAAACGATGGAACCACAACTTACTGGAGAAACATTGAAAACAGACAAAGTCATATCTACATAAAAAGAAGAAGAAGAAGAGTAGGAAAAGATTTCCAGAACCTCGCACGAAACTGCAAGTCTGGTCCCAAGGATTCTGGTATGGGGGAGGGAAGGCAAGCTTCTGACAAGTAAACATACCAAATAGAAAATCTCTAAAACTCCTTCGTTGCTGCATATAATACTAGATCTCTAGTAACACAAGAAAGAACCATCGAGATAAAAGCAGAGATATAAAAAATTAAATGGAATATGATAGGAGCTTGCGAGGCAAAACAACCAGGGGAAAGCCTGAAAAAACTAAAGCCTGAAATTCAAACAACGGGAGGCGTAGGCTACTTCGTACACAGAAAACATGAAAACAGCATTATATCAGTAAAAAGATTCTCTACTAGAGTAGCTTCTTTAGCCTTAAATTAATTGAAAAATATAGTTTAAAAATAGTAGAAGTATATGTCCCAACAAGTGGCTATGCGGACTATGAAATAGAAGAGTTCTATGATGACATTACTTTAGCCCTAAACGATAATATGTAGTCACTTCAACGTTAAAATAGGGAAAAAGGCAGATGAGACAGAAACAACATTGGGAACATTTGGTTTGGGAAACAGGGACGCGCGCTGTGAAACTTTACTTAGTGTTCTGCTGGAAAAAAATCTATTCCAATATTCCAAATGAACAGATCCTTCTAGAAAAAAGAACATTGGAGATGGACGTAGCAGAGCCAGAACGAAAAAAAGCCCATTTAATTTAGGCAGTACATATGTTATTTAATATAAAGAAAATAGCAATTTTCTTTGTACAGTTCCTACGTGTAATCATGATTAAAGGTGAATTGAATGTAGTCACTTAGCTACCGAGAACAAATTGAAAATCACGCTCTTTAGATATAAAGATATCATAAATACACATAGAGTGCTTAAAGATGCAGATAGATAATAGACTATATGTAAAAGTAAATGAAAACTTTTTTGGCTGTATGAATCCACTCCTAGTACCAAAACGAAAAATGATAACTTTCAAATCCAAGCATAGGAGCACTATCTAGTCGTAATAATTCAACTGCCGAATCGATGGTAGATGGTATAGAATTGACCATATAACAATGTTAGAACTTTTGATGCAGGTGATCATAATTTCAAATAGAAAAGCAGTAGAAGCAGATCACATAAGCATGGCAGTTCAAGGATATGGAGGTCTTTTGCTACAGAAGAATTCTACATCGAATAAATTATTATTGCTTGGAATCCACGTGGCATTTTTCACCGCACTCTGTTTTTATAGGTGTTCAGGTTATTTTAACACCTGAAAAAAATTTCAAAAGTAAAAAAATAAATTTATTTCTTCTTTTTAGTGATGATAACTTCCCTTTCTTATATTTAGCAGCAGTATCTTGATACAGAAATTATATAATGTACATCTAATGAAACTTAAACAAAGCCAAAACCTTTTTAATTGGTATATAAACGGTTTTAATAAAATGAGATATTATATTCACGTATTTAGCTTGGATAAAATCTGATAATTAAACTATTGGGAAGTGATGCGTTCTCTCTCTTTCTCTCGTTGAGGTAGATGAAGTCAAAACTATTAAGGTATCATATTATCATATCGTTTTATCCTGCCATTACTAAATTAGACTGGCTCGCCTGTGGCGTGGTATGAATCTGACTATAAATCTGAAAGTTAACAAGACGAACATTCAATCTGAGTTCATGAAGTGAGAGACACGCCCACGGAGCACGTTTTGTCCGGTTCCCGCCCAACAGGCATCATATGGTATGATAGCCTGGGTTCTCTTTTTCGATTCCAAACAGATATACAGCCATGCATTGTTACAGCAAAAATATTTACCCAGCAATTATTACTATCCCTATCTTCGCATCCTCCATATAAACGATACCAAATGAACCATTTCCGAGAACGGTTTTTTAGAGTGCGATAAGGGCGCTAGTCCTCGGGCTATTTAATGAGCATAATATATAGCAAATATTTTTTGTCGATCGATTTTTTGATGGATATCGATATTTTACATGGAAACGCCCTGAGATAAAATCAATACAACTTAATTAGAAAACATATTTTTTACTATAATATATAATTTTTGTACAGATTGCTACTTGATATTACCTAATTTCTGAATTGGACATCAATAATTAGTGATCGATGGATAACTTTTTCATCCTTTAATGTTATGCCATGCCAGACAAGCCCCTCAGTCTGTAATCAATATTCCCATATACGAGCGGGAGCACAAATGTATTAATCCAGTAAACTCCCTCTATAACGAACACCGTTATTACCAGAATTGAATTATAACCCTCTATAGCGAGGCAAATTTGGTTATAACGAGAGAAAATAATATCGAAAATCGTGTTTTTTACGTTTTTAGCTCAGTCATGGCAATAAATAAATACCCTTTTTAACTGCCGCCCGCAATAAATTTCTTCGAAAATTTACAATTTATGATTTACAAGTGTCATTGGTATATAAACATGGGTTGACCATTCGCACCTAATAATAAGAAGGTCCTAATAGACAAGATGTGGAAAGTGCTTTAAACGTTGTAAGAAACTTTATTAAAATACAAAACCCAAATGAAGAAGCACACAACTGTTTCACATCTTTAGAAAATATGATAGATAGAATACTGGACCATTTAAAGCAGTCAAAAATGACAGACTTCTTCCAATTGCAGAAGCAATAGTTTATGTTATCCTTGAAAATACGCTTTATACAGATTTACCAAGGGGTAGAAGGTTGGGCAAACAAAATAATCGAAACTAGTGCGTACGGCACTCAAGGGGTTGTTGGAGAGCTGGGTCGTGGATAAGTTGAAATAAAATTGGTCGGATTGGGGTATCTACAAAATGAAAACAAAGGGATACTTACATAAATCTCCTGGGCAATTAATACAACAAAAAAAGAAGCTTCTAGCAATTTAAGATAAGGGCGCCGCTTCGAAGGATCCTAGTTTGCTGAAGGAAAGAAAAAATTCTTCTTTCCTAAAATCAAAAATACATACAAGGTTTAGGTGACATTTCTAAATTAAAACACAAAATGGATCAGACAAACAAATCAAACGTTTATTTTTGTCTCAAACAAACAGTTTTTAAAAATACAGATTACACAAGAAGCATACTATATACATAATACAAATTAACAAAAACTTACGTGTTATTTGTTTACAAAAGAGATTGCTACAAAAATTTTGAAATGGTTCCTAGGTTATAATATGGCCAAATTAGATTATCAAAAACGTATGGATACATTTTTTATGAAAATACTGATAGTACTACTAGTACTACCAATCTTTTAGTTTTACAAGAATTTTTGTTGGATGCTCAGATTGATGTCATTTACACCAACTTTTCGAAGGTATTCGATACAGTTAATCATACTGTCCTAATCTCTAAACTTTATAATGCTGGTTTACATGGAAGATTATTAGGCTGAATGAAGAGCCATCTCACAGATAGAACTCAAGTTGTTAAAATTAACCAATTTTTTGTCATCTACTATCAATATAACCTCTGATATTCCACATGGTGGACATTTATCTCCTCTGCTTTTTAATTGTTTTGTAAATGATATAAAAAATTGTTTTTATCATAGTAATATTCTTCTCTATGCTGATGATTTGAGTCATAAAAAATTCCAATGACTGTAGTTTAATACAGAATGATTTATGTAGATTATTGGATTGGTGTAACTTAAATGCTTTGAATTTGAACATAAATAAATGTAAGGTAATGCGATTTTTTGGAAACAAACATCCGATTTCATTTGAATACCATTATGGTCCGAATATTTTAAAGATAATCACAACATTTAAGGATCTTAGGGTAATTTTTAACAATACAGTGAGCTTCAGGGAGCACTTTTCTTACGTTTCTAATAGATCCAGGGAACTTTTAGGTTTCATGATACGTTACCTCACTAAATTTGATACTTATCTGTCTCAAAAATATCTACTGTTCCCTTATTAGATCGGTTTTGGAATATGGTAGCAATATTTGGTCTCCTCATTTTAAATGCTACATAGATCTATGAGAAATAGTACAGAAAAAGTTCTTAAGAGTTACATATTGCTTTTAAATTGAGAATAACTGTAAATGAAATTGAATACATTGTTTTGCAATCGTTACTTAAATTGCATACTTTGAAAGAAAGGTGAATATGGCTAGATGTATCATTTATATATAAATTAATACGAGGAGGCATTGATGCCAGTGCTCTTTTGGAAAAGATTTACTTCCGTACTCCCTGTAGAGACACCAGATCCCAAGACTTTTTTTATTTAGAATTTCATAATAGCACTTATACTGTAAATAAACCCTTACAGAGAATGTGTAGAAATGCAAACAAATTTAATAATATCAAGAATAAGATCGAAAATACCTTTTTACGTAATCACATTGTGCTTTAATAGTTTAAGCAATATTTAAGTTAATTATTAAAAAAAGGGAAGTCCCTAAATAAACATGTATTACATTACATCATTTGCTGTTCAATCTCAAGTTTGCAACTTACTGGTTACTTTAATATTACTAAGCCTTTCGATTTATGTGACGAAATTTGCATGTTAAATTTTTGGCTTTGGTATAAAACTGCTTCAATAAACATTGGAGATTGCATTTAGCAGTATATACAATTTTGAACAATATAAAAAAGTTGTCTTTCTTTCGATTTTCTTTATTTACACCCCCGGTAGGAAATCGAACATAATCGACGAAAGACCTACGAGCTCTATAGCGAGCTCGGCAGCAGGAATGTGTGATGTGAAACAATTAGTTTTCCGTTGACAAGAACGACCGTAGAGGAATAAGTTAGAGTTTTGTCTCCGCGAGATTAACAGCCTATAGAATTTGTAACGCAGCAGCAGTAAAAAGCGAAGAAATACGTGAGGCCGTGTCCTCGGCGGACGTTTCATTAGCCGACGCTAATCGGCTGTTGGTTAACTGCCAGCAGCGAGCTCGCTGCGAATGCGATTCATTCTCTTTCAATTAATTATGTCTGAAATATTTGCCCCGTAAATTTGCGTAAAAGTTCGCAAGTGGGCTCACATCGAGCACGTGTACCTTTCCGGTACACGGCTAATTTATAAAGTAATTAAAATGGAACTTGTGACAATATTGGTATATTGAGGGAAAAGAGATACATAAGAAACATAAATTGCATTCAACTAGGTAGTATTCTATAGTCAATCTTGTTTTTTTATGAAATAGCAATTATTTACTGAATACATTGAATCAACTTATTTCTGACTTATCGAAAATAAATTGTTGAAATGAGAAAAGTACGCAGGATTCATAACTGTGAGGTACCGTCGAATGAGCGGGGCGTGCCTCAAGATACAGTTTTGGGTCCTGTTTTATTTACTCTGTTTATTAATGAACTTTCAGTTCTAGATTTATCGGAATTTTCGCATCATTCTTCATGCATCATCCTGTTTGACTGTATTCAAAACCTTAATGAACAACAACCATCAAAAACAGAACAGGCTTATGGTTGTTTTCCCCATCTGATTCCTTATATATTTATGATTTCTTCGTTCCGTATTCTATTCTAAAGAGTCTTACTCGCTATCATTCTGAAAATATTTATCTTGATCTATATTAATATGTTTTTGATTCGATTTGTTACGGCTGTAGTTTCGATCTTAATATTACTACACATCGACTGGTCCAATGAGGACTGTAGTAACTCATTTTTTATGTAATTGAGATAATTATAAAAATGTATTTACACTGTTACCAAAATTCATTAATCTATTAAATAGATGTTTTTATAGCATTAAGTGATACTTTTAATAATAATCTTACAAGGGTAAAACAGATTTAAGACAGAAATGGTCATAAGTGACTTTTGAATGAGTTACTATAGTTTTCGATGGAGATATTTTTAAAGTAATAAATACCAGAATTATTTGTTTCTTAACTTTATTTATATAAAATGCTACATTTTGAAAAAGCTACTGATATAATTTGCAGTTTTATATTTTAATTCAATTTTCCTCATCCAACTCTTCTTCGCTCTCAACTGAATCAACTTCGAAGCTCGACTTTAGGAGGTACATAACTCTTTGAATTAAGATTTTTATAAAATCCATGGTACATTGTGGGTATTTTGCCGGTATTACACAGCCACAGTAATCCTTTTAGCTTTTTTTCTTCAATTGGTAATGGTGCATCATATAGTTTCGGTGGAAATTTGATAGTAGTGGAAGGCCGTCCTCTGCATTTTCGATTTAATTTTATGTCACAACCTCTAAAACCATCATCGAATTCGTATTTAAACATTATAGAATTTTGGTGTTCATGCGAAAATTTTATTTCTCTTATTTTGCTAACTTTTATTGATTTCTTTTCGTTGTCAAGTTTCCAATTCTCGGTATCAGTCAGTTTTTTAAAATTAAAAAAATTATCTTGGGACATTTCCGTAACATCATAAACTCTTCCTGTAGTTTTAGCCATTCTAATTAATGTAACCCACTGTTCTGGCACATATACAACCGATTGCATTTTCTTTGCATTTTCGATAACAGCATGCATACTGTCACCCTCGTTCTGAGTGTGGCCTTTTTCCAGAAATCTGTGAACAATATCAATATGAAAATGAGCAGCAGCAAAAGCAAACATCGAAAACACAAAACGATTCCTATTTTGTCCCCCACAGTTGTCTGAGTAGAATATTATCGTTTTAACACTTTGTTGTGCCTTGAGATCTAAAAATTTCCAGAGGCAACTGGCAATTTCATTAGGACCTCTTTTAGCCACCTGCTCGTGCCATACATAGCAGTAACCCTGATTATTTCCAACATCATAAACTGTAAAGTTATATGTAGAGTATTTGCTTTTGTAGTAAAAATCACTTACGTTAGACAAAGGGGTAGCTAAAATCTTTTGAAGGTCAAAGCAAGCCACACACAAGCTCTTATCATCTAGTGCAAGCTGTTTGTCTATGTCTTTTAAGTTTCTGATAACTTCTTTGTTTTTCATATGGGACTCATATTGTTCGAGCAATTTTGCTTTTTCAGCATCACTAGCCATATTAAAAACAGAACAAACAGTACACTGGTCCTTTTTTGGTTTAAAGACCCCAATATTGAACTGTTCATTGAAAATATCTCTATACTGGCGTGACGTGGCAGCTGTAGTGATGTTATTTTTTTCGCAATGCTCGTTGTACAATCGGTACATTTTCTGGATAGTTAGCCCTTCTTCAAGGTACATCTTCATCGTATTCTTACGGGTATAATGGGAAGGTACTACAGGAAACTGATTTATGTGATTTTTTACGTTGTCTATAAGTTCTGGTGATAGTTTATGTGGTCTGTTAGTGTGCTTTCCACGTTTATCTTCCTCTAATGATCCACCATCTTTCAGTTTCCTTAATGCTGTAGTGATCCAAGTTTCTGAAACGTTAAGGGTTTCCAAAAACATAGTTTTGCAAACACGTTATTTTTCATTGCGAATGTAGAAGTAATATTCTCGAGAGTAATTTCTTCGAGACCGTTGTTCTGCAGTAATAGTTACTTGTTTTTTGGCAACCTGTCTCACATGACGAGCAATAAAATCCCACTTTCTCGTATGATCTTTTAACTTCCAAAATTTATTGAAAAAAAGGTCTCTATCTTCTTTAGCTATTTTGGTAGCACATTTTAGTCTACATGTGTTTGCGCATGGTGCACTCATCTGTCTTCCTTTAATTTGAATACCTTTTCGATTTTCATGTTCAAGTCCCAGGTTTAGACTTGTTTTAGATTTTTCATCCGCCCACTTACTAACGTCTCTAATTCTTTTCTACTTACTCTCTCTATATTGCCTCTGCTTCTTCTCTTTCTATTTGTGGTTGCTTCAGTTATATTCTTATTAGGTTCAATTATTACTTCAGGGATGTTTTTGTCTTCTGTCATCTGTCACCTTCGGACCAATCACGCAGTACTACATAAATATTGGCCAGCAAGTTATAGAAGCTATAAGATCGGAAAACTAGATCTGAAACCTCCGTAGACTTTTCTGATTGATCTTCAGAGATCTGAGTTGCAGACATTCCGGTAAAAAGTATTTAGTTGCAGACTATGAAGCTTGTGGTGAACGCGTGGCAAACTGCAAGTTATAACATTTTTTGTTCCTTTTTTTCTGATGAAACAAATTAATTGAAGCTGAAATTTTCTCAGGGGACATTTGGTCAAGCCATTTTTTTTAAGAAATAATAAAAACTTGTCAGTGTTTAGTCGCAGTGTTGTAAGAAATCTGACAGTGCATCTGAATAGGTTATTTTTAATTTTTGTTGGTATAGTATTCTCGTAATTAAATGAGAATTATTTAATGTCGTCTTTATTGTTATATTAAATCTCCACGAAGATTGTAAGAAGCGAAATAGTTATGATTTAGCTGTTAATAAGATATTAATAAATATAACCAATATGTAAAAATTTTGTATTTTTTAAATCCTCTAAAATCTTCTTTTTTCTTGGACTACGTATAAATAAATGCTATCAGTTTGCTGAACTAACATACAAGATAGGTGTGAGATATGTATTCTGTTTTTAAGAGTTTTTCTTTGTCGCTCAAAGAAAAGAGAAAGTGGCGCCCCTTTTTGGCAAATTGTTTATAATTTTTTTGTTATTTATTTAATATTCGGTTAACTCTAGTAGATATCATCTCTAATTTCTTTTCCAATTCTTTTGTTTTTGTGGTGATGAGAGTGTAGGTACAAGAACTACCACAGACATATCTGCCGACTCTGAGCAACGCAGCCTTGTTCCTTTTGGAACACTGTTCATCGTGTGTTGTGTTACAACACGTTTCGAAACGTGTATGTTATAAAATATAATTTTTAACATACCACTTCACTCCACTTTTGACAATAATTTGTCAAATTATTGTCAAATGTGTCTTTTATTACTAAATTAAAAATATTTTTAAATAATTTTATATATTCGAATGAATTTATTCGAATCCGAATATAATGTAACGAGAAAAATAGTAGTTTGTTTAATGACACGGTATTGTGTGGCGATTGAGCATCTACATGTATTTCTCTTCTTCTGACCTTTTATATACTTCGTCTAATGTAAATGTGCCATTTATTACATCCATTTGAAAACACATATAAACAATTATTGTACAAGAAGCTATAACCGTTATTTGTGACTTTAACATTTATATTGTTTTACGAAAACAATTTGTACCTATGACAAATAATGTAAATTGTATGAAATACTGTAAGTTTACGATCACGGCAAGCCTGGTGTTAAAGTATGCGATTGTTTCATCGTGGGTACCCATATTTGTATTGAAATTATACTTTAAACCGACATAAAAACATTTCTTAGAATTATCTGAGTAAAATTGTATGTTTTAACTACGCATAATCTATAGGAAAGTAGTTTACCGAATCTCCTTCAAGGATATAAATTCCTCATTAGGTTGGTACATGTTTTTACACATGTTATTAATGTTTGGGTATATATTATTAATTCTTTTGACTATTTATTCTTTATAGCAAGCCTATATGTTTTGAGATGATGATGGAGACAATGTATCTAGTAATTTGCGTGTACAGCTTTTGTTGGGAAAATTAACATGTTCAATTTTCTGGCGGTTTCAAGCTTTCGTAGCTGGCGTAGCTTTCAACGCTTCCATGAAAACCACCGCTATTATTGTGCATGGTACAGTTTTCTATGGCGTCATTCGCCTTAATATTGCGATCGCAATTTGCCGATACCGCATTCGAGGAAACCAGAGCTTTAGGCTAGTAAGGTGCTCGACTCTGCTCTACGGAATGGAAGCGTGGACTCTACGAATTGTAAATATGTAGAAAAATCCTGAAGAAATCACGGACCGAGCATGTAAGAATCAATGAAGTCATGAGAAGAATTAACAAAAGAAAATGTACAATATGCCAAAAAAGCACTCAAAATATTTTTTTTTTGTATATTGTGATTAGGTTACATTTTTGTACTATCTATCTATAACTTTTATTGATTTATTTTTATTGATTGATGGGTCACGGCACGATGTTTCTCAGTTTTTTGTCGTTTGTTGATTTAATTATACACCGTTATTTTGGTTTAAAATAGTTAGTATTACTTTATTCAAATGGAGCTCCTACTAACCGAATCACTAACGTGAATCCCAATTAAAAAAAAACTGCATCATTTGAAAACATGTTTAATCTAATTAAACAAAAGTCCAGTTACCATTATACATCTGAAGATTTGTGACATGTGTTCGTATCAACAATCTCTGCGTTTTTCAGTAGAACAGAAAACGAAATATCGAAGGGTCCATTTGGTAGAACAGGCCAGTCGTTGAACGAAAATATGTTTTGAGAAAAGGTGCTTCAAATAAGTAGTCACATTGCATTAAATTTCTAAAGTAAAAAGCTTGCAGCTTTGAAAATAAATCCTGTTCTCACGTTCCAAGAAGGCTCAGACTCAGTTTAACCACTGGTTACATTGCATATTGGTAGAATTAAACGGACATTTGTTCAACAAATTAGGACGGCTACCATTTAGAGCGTACTAAGTATTGTTATTACTTCCAATTCGAAGGACCACCCACTGGCGTGGGAAATAAGAACACAAGCAGTTCAAACAATACGTAATTTAATCAATGAATGTTACTACAACTAAGTTAATATCTAGCCAAAGTTTTAGCTCAAGTTCTTTTATTAAAACTGCTGATCACTTTCCATACACTAGTCCGCGACTCACTACACTAGCACTGATACAGATTAAAATGTTACTAATAATTATCACTTCCAACTAAGGACGTTTTCTTTAATGTAAATATACTTGATTAAGACTGAGCGTTCAGCTTTTAACTATAAGCTGTGAAACAATAACTAATGAAGATAACTTCGATAGTTCTATACATATGTAGGTAAAACGAACTTTTGAATTCTTTTAAACAGAGACATTTTTGGAATTGGTCGGAGAAAGTTAATCTGTGGGTAAACATATATTTTAAATACATTTTCGGCTTTCATGAGAATTTGCTGGAGAATTTACTTATGTAGAATTTAAGACGTGTAAGTTAATTGCTACCAGCGAGCGGCGTACCAACACTTGGAAACATTTGTTACAGAAATTTACTTAATTTCTTACAGAAATTTATCCACATATATTATGCAACTGACGAGAAAGGGTGAAACGCGAGCTTTCGGCGCCTATAAATAACTAGAATATATTGACTACCGAATGGAAAACTCTTAGAGAAAACCAGAATGAAAGGTCCCCATTTACCTAGATACCGATAGGCAACCTGTAATTGAAATGATGAACAATTCAAAATTACGACGAATAATATACAAAAAATAGATTAATGTTGCCAATGTAGAAGATTAGAGTCAAAAGAACAAGAAAAATTTTAAAAATATAAAAAGAAAAATGTCACAGCAAACTAAAAAATCGCAAGATAAACACAATCGTCATAACCGAAATTTAAAAAAGCTTCGAGGAACTAAAAATTTGGCAGCTCGCTGCGCTATAGGTATACTTATACAAAAATAGTAGACACCCAGAAAAATAAGTATACCTATCTTAAAGTTACTTTACTCTGGGTTAAAATCCATTGTTGAGTAATTGCAAACGAAATAAAAGAAATGGCAAGTTTTATTTTATTTTCTCAAAAATATTGACAGGAAAAGATGAGCTCGAAATATAAACAGATAAAATAATAACAGGAAATCGTACTTTGGTCAATATCCATATTTACTAAAAACCATTCTTCATTCCAACTTAAATAAAAGAACTGTATATACAGTTTCTAAAAACTTATTTAAAGATTTATTATTGAAGGTGATTTCAATCCAAAGAACACACATTGGTCAACTTATTGACCTACAGATAAAAACAAGATCCCTGATTTAATAAATTTCTTTATCATTAAGAGTATTTGAACTAATATCCTAGACATTGGAGATTGCTGGGACATAAAGTCTGATCTTTCGCCACAGTACTAGCAAATGTGACAAGGTCATTAAAAAAGAAAGTGATTTAACATTAACTAAAAAACTGATGGATTGGGCAAGCTTCAAGTTTAGTCTTGAAGGAAAAACAACTCTGGCAGTGTTGCCGCAAAACAGAGCAATTAGATCAAGAAGTAGAGTTGTTGGTGCACAATATCCAGTAAATAGCAAGAAAAACACTTCTACACTAAAACCTAGGAATGAAAATGAGGAAGTAAGAAAGATGATAATTGAGAAAAGAAAGCTGAGAAGAATATAACAACAAACAGTGTCTCCTCAAGATAAGACTACAACAGCCCAAAATAACATTTTTAGAACTAAAAAATCATTTATTAGGGAGTTAACAGATAATGGCAGCACTGATTACTCTTTTTGGAAGGCTACTAAAAGATCTATTATTCACTTCTCGCCCATTAAACTAGAAATTGGATAAAAGTAAATTGAAAACATCTTATCTTGGACATATATTTAGATACGGACGATATCTTTTCCTTAAACTTATAATGTAAGGAAAAATATAAAAAACACGGTCCTGGCAGATGACCAATTACATGGCTGCGTAACATCAAAGGAAGGGCAGGACTAAACCTCCAAAACTTAATAAGCAAAGACCAAAATGAAGATAAATTTGCAGAAATCATCGTCAAACTCCATTGGAGACGAAGATAATCAGTTCCCAGCTATTCTCCGCGTGGAGAACTTCTCTCACCGGCTCTGGAACTCGCTTCAGCCATGTGTTACCTCTAGCCAAATTTAATTTAATACTGAACATCACAGTTATTTTACAACACAATGTATAATCTTTTATAACTAAATGTAATTTAAAGGGTTTTTACCCTAGTATTTTGGTGGCTCAGGCATTGTGACCTAGCATTTTTTCGATTTTAAAACCTGATGATGAAGTGTGTGGTCCGAAAACGTTTGTTTTATTGATGTAGCCCTTTTAAGAGTTTTTTAAATAAATATACCCATTTACGAAGACTAACCTCTTTTTTGAAGATAATTAACAATGTCCAAGTTCCACAATGCACATACCGCAAAATATCGAGATATAACTGTATAACAGATGCCAAACTTTGCTGGAAATTTGCAAATAGAAAGCTACTACTCTATAAACAAATATTTAGACCTGTATGGAAACTTACTTTGAGAATGGGTTAAAACAAGCAATATAGCATCATCATCATCATTCTTACTTTACAACCCTGCGTAGATCCTAGCCTCCTCAAGAATTTCTCTCCAGTCGTCCCTATCTATCGCCTTTCGCCGCTAAGCACGTATTCCCATATTTCTCATGCCTTCATCCATGTTATCAAGGAACCTTCTTCTGGGTCTTCCTCTTCTTCTCTGACCAATGGGCCTATCAAGGAGCGTTTTTCTAGCTGGATCATTTTGTTCCATCCGCATTACATGTCCTATCCTCCTCAGACGTTATATCGTAATATGTTTTTACGATATCAGGTTCCTGGTATATTCTATAAAGTTCGAAATTGTATCGTTTTCTCCATACTCCATTGATATTCGCTGCTCCATAGATTCACCTTACTTCTTTTATTTCGAAACATCCTTACATTATTTTTTGTTGCAGTCCAGGTCTCTGAACTATATATTAGATATATTACGACTGGGAGTATTATTGTTTTGTAGACTTTTATTTTTATATTCTATAATTCTTGTATTCTATATGTATTTTGTATTCTCTAGTCTATAAATTTGTGATGAGTATCAATGCTATATTTCAGTGTTTTTTTCCAAAATTTGTTTCAGGGTTGCCATCTGATGAATTGTTGATTTATCACCCCTGAAACCAGCCTGGTATTTTCCTACTATCCGTTCTACATATGGTGCCATACGGTGACATACTACTGTGGAAAATATTTTATACGCTGCGGTTACATAGAAGTGTAATTCCTAGCTTAGTAGGTTAGAGCATTCAGAGATATCTCCTTTTTTGTGTATGGTGCAAAAGTATTCCAATATTCTCAATCAATCAATCAATCAATATTATTTATTTCATCTGACTTTTACAAGTATTGAAATGCGTCAAAATACAATCTAAAAAACTATAGGTACATAGGTAGTAAAAAAAAAGTAAAAACTATAAGCACAATCATAAAACATAAAATATACACAAAAACATACAAATTGTTAAAAAGATGCCTGCAAGTATTCCTCTAACGAATAGAAAGTGTTTGCCAGAAGTAATTTCTTAACTGTTCTCTTAAATACATAAATATTTAACTCTTTAACATAATTAGGTAATTTATTATACAAACTAACGCATGTTGGGTAAGGACCCTTGCCCACAACAGTCAAGTGACGAGCAGGGGTCACCAAATCATTTCTGTAACGAAAATTGTAGCCACTCATTAAGGAAACATCATTTCTGCAAATAAAATTACATCTACGTGACTTTACATATACAACACAACTGAAAATATATAGCGAAATTACAGTTAAAATATTTAATTGTTTAAAAATTGGTCTACAGGAATCCAAGCGCCTTCTAAACGTCATGGTACGAATAATTTTTTTTTTGAAGAACAAGCACCTCATTAATACGCGAGCAATTTCCCCAACAAACTAAGCAATATTGCAAAACTGACTGTACATGAGCAAAATAGTAAAGTTTCAAGATTTCTAGGGAGACAAAATTCCTAAGTTGCCATAGAACATAACAGTGTACAGACAATCTTCCCACTACATAATCAACGTGAGAACTCCAAGACAAATTAGAATCCAGATAAACACCTAACAACTTGGTGGAGTGGCTATTTACCACAGACCCATTGTCAAGCCTTACTAATGCCATCTTCATAATAGAAGGCTAAAAGGTTACCATATTGGACTTTGATCCATTTAAGATTAGGGCATTATTTAAACAGTAAAGACTCATACTTTTTACAAGACAGTTTGCTTTTTGAACTACATGAGAAAAATTATTGGAATTTAGTGCAACTGTGGTATCGTCGGCAAATTGAGTGACGTAACAGCCTGATTGCTGTTCCAAGCTTTCTCCTCGAACGATTATTGCATCAGAAAAATTATCTAATGGATTCCGAACCAAACATGTTGAGCTATCGTTTATCAGTTGATTTAAATCGTTGACGAAAATCAAAAATAAAAGAGGGCCAATGATACTTCCCTGTGGAACTCCGGAGAGGACACTTTCTTCTGAAGAAAATATTATATTTCCATTCACATTAACCTTAATTTTTTGAAACCTTTTCGATAAAAAGGTTTGGATCCACTTTAACGCAGTTCCTCTAACACCACTATGATAAAGTTTTTCCAGCAGTATTGGATGATTTACAGTTTCAAAAACTCGTGCTAAGTCAAAAAACAAACAGATAACTTTATTACCCTTATCAAAGTTCGATAAAATATGATTGCACAGCGCTAGTAGTGTGTATTCTAATCATTGGGGAGTGATTTCTGTATCCATATTTCTTTTATAAGCTGCTGTAATGCCATTATGGTATCATGTCTACCTTTTTCATATAGTTCAACTAGGAGATTATCTATTCCGGGTGATTTGTTTCTGTCTAGTTTTTTAACTGCATCTTTAACTTCGAATCGTTGGTGGTTCTTCTTCGCTCTCGTCTACTCCCGTTACCTCTTTCGTCTTCCAGGTTTTCTTCTTCTTTCTCTTTATTAATTGCCTGGTTAAACTATACCACACATTCAGTAATATAACAATAATCCAAAAAAATGTAACTCCTCATTATAAAGTACTTTACTCATTTAAAACTGACTTGAAAATTTAACAAAGTTAATAGACTTTGACAAACTATGAATATAACCAACTGAAAACTATTTTTCTTGTTATAGTTTTACTATATCTGACTTTTGCTATATCTGCGATGACTAAATTTCGAACCCCCAACTGGCCTACGAGTGGATGTGTGTGTATTCATTTGTGGAGTACTCCATGTTGAGAAACCGGCGATTTCCCCGTGACGTCAGTTTCACTGATGAGGCCCGATACCGCTAAAGAATTATTGAAGAGTCCTCCGCATGGAGAAAGAGAGAATAGCGACAGCCGGTTCGTGTCAGATAACAAGTTGTCTTGGCAGAAACAACACGAAACAAGAATCCAGACATGCCCGTTTACACGACGTAATACAACATCACTATATAAGTGATTTCTTTGATTCATTTATATAGTTATTTCTACAAGAATTGAAATTCTTTCTTCGTATTACTTAAAAAATATCTTTCAAGAAAAATATAAATTACTACAAAATTATGTGCAATTTTTAGAAATGTATAAAATTCGTAATAGAAAAACATTAGGAATATATTTAAAAATTATTAACGTTTCTTCTTATCTTCTTTTTGACTAAGATAAGAAAGTTCTCATGGAAAGAAAGATAAATAAAAATAAATTATTCCTAGGGCAAAAAACTTGATATTGCACACAAGTGAAGGAAAAATGCAAAGAAAAGAAAAAACTCACATGCAAATATGTCAACTAAGACACATAAGCGTACAATTACAAGACATGTTATTGAAAGAATAGACATGTTTTCATACTGGGAACGTTTTTTTAACACTAACACTAAAAACACAATTAATTTATAACATTTATTAGACTAGCTCCTACAATTTAATTTCTCCCATTTATATTGTGTGACTATTCATTCAGAAATCTCTCGATGCCGCTGTGAGTCGTTCGACCGGCTTCTAGGCTGGCGGTAGCAATGACGGGAGTAACATTGCCCTCTCCTTAAGAGATAGTTCCTAACCTTGTCGTGACTGGAACTGGACCCTCTTTTACAACTCCCAGTTGTATAACCATATTTTGTACAACTCTCCAGTCCAATTGGCGGCATTGTAGCTTATAGACCATAAAATTGCGGGCGCAATAGTATTTTATGATCTGTAAATGGAACTATAGTGCTTTATAACAACGAAGGAACTGATACATTCAAACAGTAGAAAATGAATCTTCTTCTTATTGCGCCATCTCCTTTTGAAAATTGGCGATTCAAATGGCATTGGAAGCTGTAGTACGAAAGATTTTTGTGGATAAGCGGTCAAACCATCTCCTCAGGTCTTTCAGCCACGAGTTCTGGCGTTTTCCAACTGATCTTTTGCCCTGCACTTCACCTTCCAATATGATTTGGAGTAATTCATATCATTCACCTCTCAACACACACTGTATTTTTCTCTCTTTGATTATGTTGAGTAATTCTTTTTGTCGACTCATGCGCCGAAGTACCTCATCATTGGTAACTTTTTGAAAATGAATAAAGGATGGACAAGAAAAGTATTTTTGAAGTGTGTAAACATTTATTTCCTAGCTAAACCCTTCCAGCTTACAAAGCTATCTTCAGAGATATGCTACAATAGAACAATAGACGGAGAAACACTTTCAATTCCTACTATCGAAGTCAAGACGTTTAGATACCTTTACTGAAATAGTGTTTACTAGCGGACCAACTCGACAACGAGTTTTTTAAATGAAATTTAATATAATACAAACAATATAAGCAAGAATATACATAACATTCATCAATAATAATGCAAGTAAAAAGTGTATTAAATATCACGAAATATTTCTTCGAAAACAATGTTTTTTGTTACAATGTCTCCATTTTCTGAAAACTTTTGCTTGGCACCGGGAGTTTTAAACTTTACTTTTTACTTTTTAATAAAAACGAAACCGGAAGTCGACCTCAAAACCGGAATGCAATTTTTAGTTCATGAAATGTCGACATGGATATCATTTAGCAGTTAACTTTGCATGCTGATCAAGAATCCGGTGTCAGATTTGCTCTATCTTGACGTTTTATGCGCGTTTCGGGTCACTTCCGGTGTCGGATCGCAACCGGAAGTACATACTTAGATTCGTCTCGACGAGACCTTTCAGACTAAAACTGAAAGTAAATTTTAACTTCCGGTCATCTCAAAACCGAAAGTGAATTTTTGTACCAAAAGTATATCTTGACAATCTCATACGTAATACTAATAATATTCCGAAAAAATATTTTAATTATCTAATATGGTTTTTGAGTAAAGTGGTGGACAAGAAAAGGTTTAGCGTTTTAGTATATAAGATGTGGGCACAGAAAGTATACTTCTCATCGAAAATAACACCTAAATCCCGAATAGAAGAAACCCGAGTTTGTTCTGATTGCACCAATTTTGTAATCGGTCTAAGTCATCTTGTAGCAAGGCTTGATCTTTTAAGCTATCTAGAACTTTCCAAACTTTCAAGTCATCTGCCAACATTAGACATTTGCTATTTAGGAAAAAGCAAGTGATGTCATTAACGAAGATATTAAAAGAATTGAAGAAGTGTGGCCTTCTTGAGGAACTCCAGATGTTACTGTGATACTGCTAGATAGATGACAACCCATTTGGACTCTTTGACTTCTCCTAAATGTAGAGTTTTTAAGCCATTCAACAAACTCGACTTGAAAGCCTACATTTATTAATTTGCCCAAAAGTATTTGGTGATCTACACGATCAAATGCTTTGGAAAAATCTGTGTATATTGCATCGACCTATTATCGGTCTTACATATGATATAATATATTAGATTTATAGCAAACTAAGTTTGTTGCAGTGGATTTTGTGTTATGAAAACCATGTTGTGATTGAGGTATTCCTTCACATAACCAAGAAAGTTGCTGTGCTATACAACTCTCGAAGAGCTTAGGGATTGCATATTGTATACAAATGCTATGATAATTTTCAATATTGTCTGACCATTTTTAAATATAGGAACAACATAACTTTCTTTCCATGAAGAAGGAATCATCGAGGTTTGCAGAGATCTATTAAACAATATAACAAATGGTATAACAAGAGTACAGACACACTTTTTTAATAAAAAATTAGGCACTCCATCTGGACCATCAGTAAGCTTATTGGGCAGCTCATTTATGCCGTTAAAAATATCGGACATGGTAATCTTAGAAAGATAAATATTTGTACTAAAGTTGCTATTTAATGGATATAGGATAGATGAATGTATGGAATAGTCATATGAACAGAATATAAGAAAACTAAAGCGCAGAAATACCTCGAAATAATCCACCAATCGCAAGATAAACCATGGCTAGACCTAGAAAGAGATGGAATGACAATATTTCAATAAAATACTGGGCAGTCTTGAAGAACAATAATAAATATGCCTAGACAAAAGTAGGAAAAGACGGAGAAGAAGAAAATTGTTAACATTTAAATTTGTTACTATTAAGTATATCAGCATACTGGAATGCAAACATTTTACGGAATTATATTATGCCCTTATTGTACCTACTCGTGTAAATTGGAATTTCTATGAATAAAATTTTTGTTGTATTAAAAGTTAACAACACAAGCGTTTTTCTTTGAAGAAAGTAACGATAGTGTTTAAAATATGCGAGTAACACTTCAGACATGTTTTCCCGATATCTCTTCTGCATCTCTTGACTAAAAACCAATGGGAATTGGAAAGTTCTTTTTACAAGCAGAACCGTCAGTAATTTAGCGACCCCTTGTATAGAACGTTCATTAATCGATAATAGATACTGTAATGATACTGAGAGTACTGCTTCGGAATTTGATTACAGATAACACTAAAACTTATAGATTTACGGGCACTCCCAGATAAATGATACTTGATGCCACAACTTTGTGGCTCCGATATTTATATTCTATAAGCCGAGAGACGTCGACGATGACAAGGAAAAACATAAAGATGGACGGTATTACATAATTAATTAGCGATGTAATAAAAACTTGCATATGGGTTTTAACAGTTCTGGTAGGCACAAAATTTCGAGCCAATGCTTGTTAAATGCATTCATTTTTTTCGAATCCTGAGAAAACTAATAAATATTTTTGAAAAATTTAAACGCAGAATGAAAGAATGCATTATTACCGAGGGCCGAAAGTCCCTGAAAACTTCTACAATATTTATTTTAATAAGTTACAGGGGTGATAAAAAAGAGAAAATTTAGTGTGATTTTTAATTTCAAATATCTCATTCAAAAAAACTTTTTGTTTATTCTGAGGGACTTTCGGCCCTCGGTAATAATGTAATCTTTCATTCTGCGTTTAAAGTTTTTAAAAATATTTGTTAGTTTTCTCAGGATTCGAAAGAAATGAATGCATTTAAAAAGCATTGGCCCGAAATTTTGCACCTGCGCTCTTAACATGTATAATATTGTCAAATTTGTACAGAAAAATTTCAAGTAGTTAATAACCATCATCTACGGAGTAGATATACAATTAGGTGAAGAAGTTGAAAGAGCAAAGCTACACATATTAATTCCTGAAACGAAAAAGAACGGAAATGGAAGTCAGCAATGCACAAATGGGCATATATAAAGTGATGTATTGGACTGTTACTTGATGAAAATTCATTTTATGTAACTATAAAACACTGAAAACTTTGTTTTCAAAACTTCTACAAAATTTATTTTAAACTCTATCATTACAGCTGTTTCAGAAGAGTGCCTTTCTCAAGTGATCTATTTTTGGTATACGTTTACACTTTATATTCTGTAATTAAATAGGTTAAGGAGGGGAGAACTATTTGTCTTCTGTTAAGGCCTTTATTTTGGACGTAAATAATTTGAAATTCGTTATTAAAAGAATGACTATGATCTAAAAGGTGAAGTGCGTATGTAGAATCTGGTTTTCTATTATTGAAAGCCCTTTTTTGTTCTGCTATACGTTTGTTAAAAGTTCTAGCAGTTTGGAAGATGTAAGTTTTTGGGCAGTTATTGTTGTTGATATTCTGCCTGTATATGTAATCAAGCAGAAGGTACTGGGTTTTTCCTCTGGTGGTCGAAATACTAATTTCAGAGTTTTCTTGTGTAGCCTTTGATTGAAAATTTTATTAATTATTTGTTCGTTGTACCCATTGTTTACTGGTATTTGCTTAAGGATATCAATTATGTGTCAAAATTGTATTTTGACATCAGAATTTCTATTAATTTCTGTAATATACTATGATAGGCTGCCAGTTTATCTTGTGTAGGATCGAATGATGAATTGTGTATAGTGTAACGATATATTTTGCTTACCTCAGAGTAAGAACATAGGGGTAGAAGATTGGGGACAGAAACTAAAGGGTTAAGAAGGAGCAAACAAAATAATCGAAAGTGATGCGTACGACACTCAGGGGATTGTTGGAGAGCTGGGTCGTGGATAAGTTGAAATAAATGGATCGGATTGGGGTATCTACAAAATGAAAACAAAGGGATATTTACATAAATCTCCTGAAACAATTATGAACAAGATATGGCAGACAAGGTTTACCTCTAGCTATTTTCTTTATTGGGACGATGCTTCGAAAAAAAATTCCTGCTAGAGGAAAGAAAATTTCTTCTTCCCTTAATTCACAAACTTTGCACTTAATTTTGAAACTTGCTAAACATCTATGGGGAAGCTACTTGGACACATTCTAAAACTGGAACAAAGGAAACCATTTCCATACTCAGGAACGGAGATCTAAGACGTAAACGTTTGTCACCTCCTACAAACAAAACGAAGCCGGTGGGACAACCTATATGTTGCTTTTCAAAATTCCATTAGTTTCCGGTACAGTGCATAAATCTTTCAATGATTACTCTGTTCTAAACTGATATTATGCAAAAGAGTATTATCATATCACATTGACCTGTCTTAAGGGTGAGATTGGCTGTGGATTCAAAATCCACCAAACGTCTTTCTCATTCGAATTCTCTTGCTTCACTGACTATCTGCGTTCTGTTTTACAAATTCAACGCCAAATAAATCCCTTGCGTCTCGCAGCCAGTTTGTGGTCTACAAACTTAAACAAACAAAATATCTTCTACACTCGTTCGTGACAACCTACAAATATTCCCATCTTGATTGCGTTGTAGAAAAATTGAATATTTGACTTGCAATATTCTTTCTAAGAACCTCTTTTTCAAGCGGAATATTAGGGGACATTCAATGTAAACAAATCGTTTTCAAAGACAAAAACAACCATATTTTGCCTATATTGTCAAAAAAAACTTGAAATATTCTCAGCGTTATTACGTATTTAAAAATCTCAACTTAAAATGCCATAATATATTGGTCGTTTTAAAATTCCTTTAGAAGAGACAAAACGCCAATGAGAAACTCAGGGGCGTACTACAAAATTTTATACAGAATTTATATTATTATATGGATATTCAATATGAAAATTTAAAACGCTATAATAGTCGTGTCAGTATGGGCAGGTTTATGTAATACGGAAAACTCATGTTTGTTTTTAAATCTGATTTATTCTCTTATACTGGTATGCCCATTGTTCCGCATTTCTATACCATATTTTCAAAGCCTGCTCTATATATATATATATATATATATATATATATATAATATATATATATATATATATATATATATATATATTTATGTTAAAAAGTGTAGGTGAGAGACCACATTCAGTTTGAGGCCTTTTGTTGCGGTGATTGTTTTTGTTATTTCATTACCTAACTTTATTTGCATTTTCTCTAAGTCGATAAAGGTCATATGTGTTTCAATGTGTTTTTCTTTGTTCTTTTCAATCACCTATCTCATAATGAATATATTATCTACACATGATCTGGCTTTTCGGAATCCGGCTTGTTCTTCGCTATAATGGTCCATGTGTTGTTCTAGTTTTTCTTTTATAACTGATGAAAAGATTCTTGCTATTAAAGGCATTACACTGATCCCTCTGTAGTTATTTGGTGACCTTTTGTCACCTTTTTTGAAAATGGAGGACATGTATGATAAATTCCACTCATCGGGAATCTTCTCTCCTGCTTCGATTTTATTGAACAGCATTCGTATAAAGGATACTATCCTGGCGCCTCTATATTTCAGCAGTTCCATTTTTATGTTCCCTGGTTCTGGTGCTTTATTGTTTTTGGATTTTTTTAGTGCTTTATTTATATCTTATTCTGTGATTTCTGCATCCTCAGTTATTATTGTCACAGGGTCGTATGAGATATACTCCTGCAATCATTTTGTGTAATGCTTTGTCCACTCTTTTGATGTAATTATCTATATTGTATTTTTTACTTCGTCTAGGACTACTAGGTCCACCATTCAACACCATAAAAAAGGACAGAGAAGACGTAGCATCGCAACATTCTTACTTTTGTATTAAGAAAGAGGTTGTGACTCTTGAAGAAGGCCTCTATCCGATTGAATCAATGTAATAATATAACATATTCTTCTGACACTTTTCTTCTGACAAAACCTTTGAAATAAAGGCGAAATATTTAGAAATAATGTAGTCAGCGTAGAAGGTTATTTACGGATTACGGATGTGTTTGTCTTAGTATATAATATATATATATATATATATATATATATATATATATATATATATATATATATATATATATATATATATATACAAAAATTAATGAGTTTGAAGGACTGAAAGTTCATAAAATTCGTGACAAGCCGGAAATATGAGCTGATATATTCTGCAGAATACGGCAGAGGAGTATTTACATTTAATTCAGGAAGAAGACTATTACCAAAATCTCTGGCTTTATCAGGCAAGAGTCGGTAAATCTCGCACAAGAAGATAGATATTCTGGTAGCAGTAAAATTGTAAATGATTCACGTATTTCCATTGGACGATAATTTCCTGTATAGTTGTTGTAGCGGCAGCGGGTGAGAAAGAGAGAGAGTCGGAGCGGGCGGGCAGGCACTGAATTTGTAAAATGTTGTCATGGCTTCCATCATTAATCAGCTGAAGTAGAGACAGCGGGATATTACGTCTCTTGTAGACGTCGGCGTTGCTACTTCCGTTAAATAGATCCCGAAGAAAATGGCAACGAAATCTGCATATTTATACAAAATCATAAAGCGCCGGAATTTAGAGACGAAGAGTGGTTATTCGTATTGTTCGTTTAATTTTCAACACAACGAGATGATGACGTTGCGTCCTTCCCCGGCTCAGATCCGGTATTCGGGATGAGTGATAACGTACAGGAAAGAGGCGCTATATGCAACTATTACTATACTATTTCGATTACCGAGACAATTCTACTGTTTTTTTTTATTTAACGTCTATTATCTAATATGTATTGCAATCTGCTATTATAATTTACTACAATACAATAATATGCACAGTTCGAAATAATTGAATACAGACTTGTCGTTTATTGGCAAACACTGTAATGATCCTTTTGCAGGTTCACCTACGGAAACCTTTTTACCGACTTTTACTTCCTCTAAATGAGTTGGTTTGGTCATCTTTCGGAAATATCGACGATGCTGAAACATTACCGTGTCTAGTTAGAAGAGATTACTTAATCATTTAATTGGCAATAGCGACTGGCGATCAATATAAAGGGTAGGACCCATCTTCTATCGAAGGTTGGAAATCATCATGGCTATGCGGACTCTGTTGACTGCCGCTCTAAAAAGTTCTGCACTACTGCATTCAAACCATTCCCTTAAGTTCTTAAGCCAGGATATTCTTCGTCTTCCCACATTTTGCTTTCCTCGGATTTTGCCCTGCATAATAAGTTGTAATAATGCGTATTTTTGCACTCTCATCACATGTCCCAAGTACTCAAGTTTTCCTCTTTTAATAGTTAATATTATTTTCGCCTCATTTCCTATCCTTCTAGTTACTTCCATGTTTGACATTCTTTGAATCCATGATATTCGTAGGATTCTTCTGTAACACCAAAATTCAAAGGCGGCCAACTTATTCAGATGAACTTGTTTTAGTGTCCAAGCTTCCAAACCATAAAGAAGAGTAGAGAACACGTAACATCGAAGCATTCTCAGGCGTAGTTCTAACCTTATATCTTTTAATACATGTTTGAATTGTCAATATAAATGAGTCAGATAAAATTAAATTATTAGAAGATTTTTTCACTATGTAACAAAAAACAAAATTTGTTTAATTTACTGTTTGTATTTTGAGAACGATTTCCGAAGAAGAAATTGAAATGTCAATAAACGTATTTTTATCTTTAATTGTGGCTTATTACCAGTTAAATAGTAATTAAATGTTGCTCAGTTTATCTATATCAGACTTTTTATTTATACAAGACTTATTGAATTTTTGAAACACATTTCCAAGAAATTACGTTTAGAATGGTTTTTTTCCCTTTGCCAAAATACAGGAATCCTCGAAATTAAATTCATGTTTTAAACTTAATGCATGTTCTGTCAACGCGCATGCGTTAATTTTTTTGGTTTTTATGTCGCTGCGATGTGAGCTCACCGTACTGTGAAAATTACGAGATAATTCACCAATATACACGTTTTTACAATTAGCACACGGTATAGAATAAACAACATTCGATGATTCCTGTATTGTGAAAGGATCCTTTGTCTTTGTGTACAACTTGGATACCGTTTTCACATTCTTAGTTGCAATTTTTAAGCCACTAACGTTTTTGAAAATGTTCATTAGCTTAGGTGTTAGGACTGGAATATAGGCAACCATACGTTATTTTAGATTGTGGTAGCTCTGATGTGTTGTGTGTCAATGTCGATGTCAGTTGTCGGACCTCATTATTATAAACGTTTTGGTTGTCAGCACCATTTAAGTGTTTAAGGTTAAGGGTAAGAGTTTTAAAGGGTAAATTTTATTTAACCAATTAAGTTTAAAACATGAATTTAATTTCGAGGATTCGTGTATTTTGGCAAAGGGAAAAAAACCATTCTAAACGTGTTTTCTTGGAAATGTGTTTCATAAAATCCAATACTTCTTCTATAAATAAAAAGTCTGATATAGATAAACTGAGCAACATTTATTGTTATTTACTGACAAAAAATCAAAAATGAAATAAAGACTTACTTGTACATATATACATCACAATACACCTGCATGCAAAACAGGTTGCATACCATCAACACAGGTTTAATACATTACTTTCTATTCATATAAAATATGAAGAACACCTAATTAATTTTGTTTTTTTGATTGTTTTTGTTTTTACTATTTTTGTTTTTTTTTCTATTCTCTATGGATCAGTCAAAACACACCATTAAAAGATGTCAGAAACGAATTTTTACTATCTTTAACTAAATTTTAAAATGTATTTGGTCCATTATTTTATATGTTCTATTTTATATGTGTGTTATTAATGTTCAGTGTCATATGTTGAGTGCTTTATACAAATAATATCAACGACTAGTAAGTTGCACTGACATTTTGTGATATATTGTAAGTATTTACACATTTTTCTAATTATAGTGTCTTGAAAAAGGAATTAAACAATTCCGAAAGCTAGACCAAAAGTCAAAAGAGTGTCAAAAGTCTGTATCATTCCGGCCAAACTTCTGACTGCAGCCCTAATACACGTTGTTGTTTGTTTAAATCGACAGTCACTAATATTCAGTATTTATTATATATATATATATATATATATATATATATATATATATATATATATATATATATATATATATATAATATAGCACTACACAAAAAATATTACTGCAGCGACAAAGACGTGTTTTCGTACTGGAAGAGTAAACACATCCAGCTATCCAATGCCGCATTCGTTTCTCACTCTTTCCCGCTAGAGCTAGAGGCTCTAGAACGCCTTCTGCGCGCGCCGTCTCGTTATTTAATAGCCCGACCTTGTGTGTTAAACGTTGTTTCTGCAGCTTTAACTTTTCCTATTGCCTTTTTATTGTTCTCTTCTGTTTTATTTTATCTTGAACTACTTGGACCACTGTTCGGCGATAACTAATAATAGTTGTGCAAAAGCTATTTCCATTACATGATGATAAATCTGATATTGTTTATATTTATAGCTTTATTATAACAGTTAAAGGTTCTGAAAGTACAAAATTAATTCTTTAAAGACACTATCGGGCGATAAGAGCAACTTTTTTAAGTCGAAGTCATGACTGCCGAAGGACACGGAATTTTAGCGAAAAGAAGTCGTGAAAGGGGACCATTATACCATTTCGTTAAACAGTTAACAGACCAGGCCAGCAGTCTCTGCCGATACTGTAGATAAAGGGAAACGTTTTATGGATGACGGTTTTCAATTTTTTATCTGTTCGTATCTCACATTCGATAGTCGAGCGTCCGCCCACGCGAGTTATCGCTCACACGAATCTCCATG
Organism: Diabrotica balteata; assembly: GCA_918026665.1. Classification (NCBI taxonomy): domain Eukaryota; kingdom Metazoa; phylum Arthropoda; class Insecta; order Coleoptera; family Chrysomelidae; genus Diabrotica; species Diabrotica balteata. Next base: position 5,278,176 of record OU898276.1, read on the forward strand.
TATATTTATAGAGCGTCCATGATGTAGAAGGTAAAGGGGGTCAGGTTCTGCAAACTGCAGATAGAACGAATATGATATATCTCGTCGTAACTCAAGGCGATTTATGAAAGAATTCAAGTGCTCAATAAGCTGGAACTAAATGGATTTATGAAAGTTATCAAGTTTTATGTCAAATACCTTATCATCCTCGCCTCAAATTTCGACTATGACTCTATGAATGTATGTGTATATATATTCGGAGGGGACGATATATTGTTTTATCTCGCCGGAGATGGCACAATAAAGAATGTCGAACCGTAGAAGCAGTCGAATGTAAGCAAGAAAATCTTTTAAATAAAATATTTTTAGAAAACCTACTAAATGTAATATACAAAGTGATAATGAAATACTTGGAAACAAGTCGAATGAAATGTTCGATGTATACTCAAATTAGTTATGTATGATGGACATGAATTCTGTTGTGCATGTTGTAACCTCGGAAATCTTTTTTAGATGGTGCTAGAAAGGTCACCAATGGAGACACTGCGGACGGCAGCCAGATGGTTGGTGGATAGCGAGTCGTGGATTCGAAACTGACTTTTGGAACCGGGAATGGGTCCAACGGACGAAATAAGTAAAGATAGAACAAGATAAGATATATTAGAAAAGATACAGTAATAAACAAAAAGATAGATGGGTAAAATTACCAAAGATACGATAAGATAAAAGAAAAGAGATAAGGAAAGATATTTAGGTGCAGAGATCAAACCCAAGAAAAGATATTAACAATTAATTATTAAATAAATTTGGTCAACACACTATATAAACAAATAATAAATATATTAGGTGGACTTCGTGCACCTACGAAACTTAATCAGCCTGATCTTTCTTCTGGTCGAAGGTATAATAATAATTAAAGGTAAAAAGCAATTATTCAGAGTTATTGTTATATCAGGAAACTTGTTAGGAGTCGACAAATAAAATGCATACATAAAAAAAAAAGAATATATTCAACAACACAATGATGACGTGGGTGAATGCAACACAAGTAATAAAAATACACCATCAATTACTAAATGGTGGTATACATATAAAAATGAACAGTATTATAATTAGGAAATACCTTTACAAATACAACAATATAATAATGCACAGGTTCATTATCAGCGAAGAGAGTCTAATGCTATATAAAAATATTCTACTAAAGTTGATTAAAGAAAGTCTCTTTTTACTGTTTAATGGGCATATCTCTAGATACTAGGTTAAAAATGTATAACAATTATAGCAAATAACAAAAATTAATCAAATCTAAATTTACAAGAATACAAAAAGGTTACAGAAATAAAAATTTAACCAACCCGCACTTAGTCGTAGTTAATTATCTATCTCGCATTGTTGTTTAATGATTGAGAACTAAATGTACGTAATTACTATTTATTGAAATTTCTTAGTAGCTGATGGAAAGTTCGTAAGAAAATATTGAATGTTCTTTAAATTGAATGCAAAAATCAGTAGTTACTCTCAACTACAAGTGAAGACATGGATGAACTTAGATTCGCCCAGATGATTGAAGATAATATGATACCATACCATATTATTCGCCCAGATAAGTGGAGATACTAAGATTATGGTAACTTACAGTAATTCCTGATGACTGCTGCACTAATTCACTGAAGTTAATTTACTTTCCTATAATACTTTACTTGTATCTAGCACTGAAGCTAATTAAAATTAAAGGTAGTCTATACCAATATTTAATCTAATATGATATTAGATCAAAAAATTCAAATATACAAGTGTATACACATTTAGAAAGACAAATGCACGGAGCACGATACGATAACACAGGGACGATAATATGAGTGAAGCGTCTGTTCTCAAAGAAAGCCCCACGAGAAGTAAGTCTTTACTCAACGAGTGCCTACTCAGAAGTAGTCTTCTTTCTGCAAAAATTTACCAAACTACCCAAAAAAGGGTGGGGTAACTTCCACTTAAAAATGACAGCACAGCCTGTAGTATTTCTAAGAAGATAAAAAGATTCCAACGATATCGAACATAACGGTACCCTTCTAGCTAGGAACGTGATGAAATATAAACCTTTGGATTAGGTTCCCCCCTACGTGCCCCTACGATATTTACCGAATGAAAAAGATCCCGGAAAAGCATTACCCAAGGATTAAACAAACCGGCGTCTTGTCAGTTCTTCCATGTCTTGAGGTAGTCGATAGGTTCAATGAAATTTTGCCTATATTAAACCGACCATGAGCGTATAAGCACGGGGGTAAAAGAATTAACAATATTAATATTTTAATCATAAAAAAATGTTAGAAATATATTAGAAAAGATACAGAAATAAACAAAGAGATAGATGGGTAAAACTACCAAACACAAGATAAGATAGAAAAAGGGCGCCACTTAACTTTTTAGGGTTTAAGGGGAAAATTAAGAAACCCTAGAAACAAAAAAGAGATAAGAAAAGATATCAGGTTCTAAGACCAAATCCAAGGAAAGATATCAACAGTTAATTATTAAATAACTTTGGTCAACACACTACCTAGACAAAAAAATAAATATATTAGGTGGACACCGTCCACCTACTTATCTACAAAACTTAATCAGCCTGATTGTTCTTCTGATTGAAGGTATAATAATAATTTAATATAATGAACAAATGTTCAGAAATATTATTTTATCAGAAAACTTTTTAGGAGTCGAGAAATAAAATTCATTGATAAAACAAACAATATATTAAACAACACAATTAAATTTGGATAAATCGGATGATTTTAAATCTGAATATAAACACAAGTAATAAAAAATGCACCATCAATTGATAAATGGTTGTATATATATAGAAATAAATAGTATTATGAATAAAAAATACCTTTACAAATACAATATAACAAAATCAAACACAAATTAAATTATCAGCGGAGAGAGTCTGGTATTATTTAAAAATATTCAACTAAAACTGATTCAAGAAATCTCTCTTCGCTGTTTATAGACTTCGAGATAATGGGTACAGTAAGTTTAAAAATGTATAACAATTATAGCAAACAACAAAATTAATGAAATAAAAATTCAAAAGAATAACAAAAGATTACTAGAATTCTGAATTATAAAAATTAAACCAACCCGCACTTGGTTTTTAGTTAATTATCTGTCTCGCACTGTTGTTTAATGAATAACTGTTCGTACTGAGAATTAAATGTGCGTAATAATTATTAGTAAGGAGTTCTTAATAGCTAATTGAAAGTACGTGAGAAAATATTAAATGTTCTTTTAATTAAATTGCTAAATCGGTAGTTAACCTTAACTATAGGTAATGAAATGGTTGAACGCAGATTCGTCCAGCAATGAATAATATGAGTACCATAATATTCGCCCAGATACCAAAAGGTAATATTATTATGATAACTAATGATAACAATGAATCTCGATGACTTCTACACTATTACACTGTACTTTACTATATATATTTACTTTACTATTTATATTTAATTTAATATGGTATTAGATTAAAAATGTATACACACTTAAAGAAAAAAATCACAGAGAACGATAAAAAAAGCAAAGGTCTTAACTCAAAGACTGCCCGGACAGAAGTAATGTTCTTCCTCTTAAAATTTCACAAGCTTCCCAAAAAAAGGAGGGATAACCCCCACTTAACAATAACATGCCAGACTGTACGTATTTCTAGAAAGGTGAAAAGGGTCTAACGACATAGGAAGTAACGAGAAGAAACGTGAGGAGATATAAAACCTTCTAAATTACGTTCTCTCAGAAAAATACTATAAAGTGCTTTCGACGATGTTTACCAAATTTATCAAACAGAACCCTCCTGGAACTGGAAATAATTAACCAAACCGGCGTCTTTCGATAAATAGGACCTTCCGTACTCTGAGAATTCCGTGATACAATTTTCTAATTGTAAATAAGACCACCCGCGTATATATTTCCAAGTACAGCCATGGGCGTCTCAGCAACAGGGGTAAAAGGATTAAAAATTGTTTGCTATTTGAATTAAAACAAATTACAATGTCACTTTACTTTAACATAAAACGACAATCAAACCTAACTGGTTGATTATGAAAGACTCCGAATAATTACACTTCATAGAAACAAGGTAAAATTCGATGTTCAAGAAAAATTGTAGACTAGGTCTTTAAGTATTTTTATTTTCTTCAAGCACAGTTAATTTTATTTTACAATTATTTGTCTTGAAAATAACTGAGTTTAAATGACCACTTTGCTATGCCAAGTATATACATTTAATACGTAAATAGATCGAAATGTACACTAAGGCCAGATATTGTTCTATTATGAAATTACTATTTTCGTCGGGAATAAACCACAATATATATTTTTGATATCTCGATTTCGACTTCGGAAATGGTTCTCAAAATACAAACATTAATGTTTGAAGATTAACTTAAGATGGTGAAACTATTGTGAAAAGTAATAGTTTTAAATACCTAGGATCGGTGTTACAGAGTAATGAGGAAATACAGATTTATGCTCTAGAATTAAAATGGGATAGATGATGTGGAAGAAAACGAATGGTGTATTGTGTGAGACATATATTCCAATGAAATTTAAAGAAAAATCCTATAAAACTGCCATAAGACCAGCTATGATATATGAAAATGAATGTTGGGCAGTTAAAAACAAAGAAGAGCAACGAATGCCTGGATTCTGACCTGGAACTGGATGACTGGAGTGATACAAAGGATAAAACTGATAAAAAGTGAGTATATTAGAAGAAGTATAGGGGTAGCACCAATTGATTCCAAAATGAAATAGCATGAGTTAAGATGGTTAGGATATGTTCAACTTAGAGACTTTAGACCCCTTCTTACATTCAGCATCTCCTGTGGAGGTTTACTGATTATTATAGCTATTTAACCTTTCGAAACTGCTGCTGGGAATAATCCGATCGATGTCATTTTGAACCATTCACGAAAGTTTCTCAGCCAAGAAATTTCTTCTGCTTCCCAAGCTTTGCTCAGTTTTCTCTTGTTTATAGTAAATATAATTTCAGTCCCCCACCATGTGGAGTTCATTTCATTGTGCAATTCTATAAAAACAGGCTCAATTGTGTTTTTGTACTCAAAAAAGTTTAATTTAAATATGAACAATATTAAACAGATTTTACAAGACCTGCAAACATAAAATCCGCGATTTGCGAAGACTGCAATGAAAATTGAAATTAGGATTATAATTTTGTTTATTAAATGTAAGAGAAGGACATTTTAACTTTTATTTTGCATTTTTTAAAGATGTTTATTTTATCATTGGGTTTAAAATGCTTAAGATGTATTAAAAATGAAATAAAACAGGTTGTACATATATCAAATAGTTTTATTTTATTCCTTTCTAATGTATTCTGTAAATTAAAATCTGGGCCTCACAGACCTCATCCGACAGTTCATGTAATTTGCATGTAACCGATTACTCAAGGGTTAACATCATTAGATCTCTATGGATGTATTAATGAATGAAACCGGTAAGCGTATTGGATCACCACCATTCGAGTTCCAGCAACTATATCAAAGTGTCGCTGTGGTAGACCGTACACACATACACACACACCTGTCCCGCAATAAAGGTGATAAAATTCGCTTGGAACAGAAAACAAAAGAACAATTATTTCGAGTACGTAATCGCCAATAAATCCCACCATAAGGATGTTTACAAGTCCACCATACAAAAAATAAAGAACGTATGTTTACAGATTCTGTGGAGATATGAAAAGGAAAAACAGAACAAGACTTTGGTCGGTTACGATGCGGTGGACTAGAGATGGGATCGTGTCTGGGTGGCAGCGACGGTGTTATTGGATACAATTATTAATTTTAAGAATGAAAAGACTTATTTTAGTACAGTTTTTTCTTTTTAAAACGAGAAAAAATAAGTTATAGTTGTTGATTTAACAACTCATAGGGTTTATAGAATTAAAATTAATACTTTTTTCTAATGAATATTTTCTTATGGGAAAGATTTCTTACATTTAAGTAAGATATTGGAATACATTTTTTATTAAACGCATTCTATTCTCACGTTCTCGAAAACATGTCAAGTGCCATAAGGTATATGGTATTTAGTGGGAATGAGTTACGAACTATAGATTATGATATTCTTCTTCTTGTGCCGTCTTCTAACGAAGGTTGGCGATCACTTCTTTAAACGCTTCTCGATCTTTTGCAACGTGAAATATCTGTTCAACACTGAGGTTAGTCCAATCTCTGATATTCCTCAGCCAAGATTTCTCCTTTCTTCCCAAGCATTTTCTTCCCTCTTCTCTACCTTGCATGATGACTTGTAGCAGAGAGTATTTATCGTTTCGGAGTATGTGGCCCAGATACGCTGTTTTTCTTATTTTAATTGTGTTCATAAGCTTTCTGCCATGTCCAACTCGTTTTAACACTTCCTCATTTGAGACTTTTGCAGTCCAAGGAATCTTCAAAATACACCTATATAGCCACATTTCGAATGCCTCCAATTTTTTTATAGATTGGGCTTTCAGAGTCCAAGCTTCTACCCCATACAGTAGTTGCGACCAAACATAACATTCGACGAACCATAATCTAATGGCTATACTCAATTTCTTATTTGTAAACATTGACTTGTATTTTATAAAGCCTTTTCGAGCTATTTCTATTCTGACCTTTATCTCCTGCTCTTGATCTAACTGTGAAATTATAATTGCTCCGAGGTATTTATATTTGTCGACTCTCTCTAGGGTTTACCCTCCAATGTCAGTTGTATGTTGTCAACAGGGTTTTTTGAGACCACCATGTATTTGGTTTTATTTATATTCATTGTTAGTCCCATATTTTTGCTTCCTCTGTTAATCAGGCCTCCATACCATACAGTAAGATCGGAAAAATGTAGCATTTAACTAGACGTAGTTTTAGGGGAAGAGACAAATCCTTGCTTATGAGGAGCTTTTTCATATTGCTAAATGCTGCTCCAGCTCGTTCTATTCTCGCCTTAATTTCTGTGGCCTTTTCCCATTTTGCATTTACGTTGGTGCCAAGATACACATAAGATTATACATGATCAATTAGTATGTTACTTATCCGTAATTGTCGAGCAGGTTGTTGCTTTTTGCTTATCAGCATCCATTAAAGTTACCGATGATAATTGGGATTTCGTTGTTCTTAACTTGCTTCATTAAGTCTTTAAGCAGGTCATAGTGTTCTTCGATTAGTTCGTCATTACTGTCTGCAGTGGACCCTATATCTACATAAATTGATGTTGACAGGCGTTGCACATAACTGTAGAACTCTTTTATACGAAAATATAGTTCCGAAATATCCTTAATTTATTATTTTAATGTTTTCATAATAACCAGTTATTATTATGGATTAATTTAGTAGTGCTGATATATTTATGGGAATATTTAATAACGAATGGAAAATCACAGTCGATAAAGCTGAAGCAGTCCATCACTAGCCCTAAGTCCACATCGTTATACGTACGTATATATACCTATATCTCCCATTCTGTCGAGGCACATCAACACATGCCCACTTTGATTAATGAGCGATCTGTCGACAGTGTCTGGAATTAATTTTAGCAAACAAACAGCGATAGATAACCACCGAAGCCATAGAGTTATCGCGGATCCTCGCTAGGAAAACGTGAGAGTTCGCAAATCTGATAAAAATACCGGCGAACGCGTTGGTTCTGAGTCTGACGATCCCGACCCGGGGCTGTTTGAAGGAGATCGCGGACCGATTAGCGGAAAGGTGCGCCAATAGCCAGACGCTAACCACCAGATATTGTAACAATCATACACTTGGCGAACAATACCGCGGACTTTTTTATTGATAAAACCTTAAAAATTGCCCATTACAAAACTGTCGGTTAATTACTTCCTTGTCTTTGATCTCATCGCATCAGGTTGCGCTTGGGGCGGCTATAGATTACCGTACTTATGAAAACAAATAACCACGATCGTTAAATCGGACGCGTTTCTCTGCGTTTTTGATGATCGGTCTTCGATTTTAGTATTTATTTGATAGTGTTATTCCTCTAGCTATTTGTTTTATGTTACCTGGAGCATAGTATTTCTAGACGAAAGTATTAAATAATTTGGAAGAGCAACAATATTATTTATATAACGCCAACTATTAGCCATCTTCATGGGTGAATAATCAGTTATGAAGAAAATATTAAAAATCTTGTCTCCAAATAAATAAGATATACAGGGTGAGTTTAAAATATGGAAGGCCTTATTTAACTTAGAAACAGTGTGCACCATTTTTATTGATTTTGGCGTGTAAGGGTCTTGTAAAATAGCCAATATTATGGTGGTATTTACATTTTTGTTGTTTACTTGTTTGAAAAACATGTAGGTGTTTACGAATTAAGCAAACAGTTTCTAGAATATATAGAGACGGAAGAGTTAAATGTGTTATTCTACTGAGGCCAAAAAGATATACTAGAATCCCAAAAAGGAAGATCATATCGAAGGTGAGACTCGAACAAAGAAGATTATTTTTGAAGATACTAAATCGATTTCCTTCGAAACATGTTATTACAGAGCAGGCTGAGTTTCTTACTTAACAAATCGATATAAAGGGACCATTTAAGGTTGCTGTCAATGAAAATACCAAAAAATTTTACAGAATCAACGATACTGATCTGGCTGTTATTAAGAAGCAAGGGTTGAAAAGAGAGTACCTAAATTAGAGTCGGGCCAGCTTTTTATTTTAAGTAGATCAGAAGTTATAATTGCATAAAGATTTGCAATATGTATTAGAGTTCCTCAAGGTAATTGGTATCACCCAAAAAATTTTTTTTAACGATTTTTAAGTTAGTGATGTCATTTATAAAGATAAGGAACAGTAGAGGACTCAGTACTGAACCTTGTGGTACTCCACATACAATGCTTTTTTGACTAGACTCAGTATCATTTGCTCTAACTAGTTGTTTCCTATTCCTCAAGTAAGATTGGAACCAATTTAAAGAAATATCTCGAATTTCGTAGAAATTTAGTTTTTTTTATCAAATATCGTGATTTACACAATCAAAAGTTTTGGCATAGTCAGAAAAAACAGTGACTGTATACAGATTATTGTTTAGTGCTTGATAGATCTCATGTAGTACAGAAAACATAGCATCGCTGATAAATTTATTAGATATAAAGCCAAAATGACTTTGTGATAAAATGTTGTTTTAAATGAGAAAGAGAAATAATAATGGTTGTCTTTAGGCCCAGGCCCATGAATCGTTAGTGAGCCCAGAAAATTTTGATGGATAGTCCATCTGTACTACAGGAAGATTTGCTTTTGATACTACTCATTGTTTGGATCAGTTCAGATTTATCATCATCATTGTTTTGGCTTTACAACCCTGTGTGGGTCCTAGCCTCCCCAAGAATTCTCTTCCAGTCATCCCTATCCATCGCCTTCCTCCGCCAAGCACGTATTTCCATCTTTTTTTGGGTCTTCCTCTTCTTCTTTGAGCAATAGGTCTATCAATGAGCGTTTTTCTAGCTGGGTCGGTTTGCTCCATCCGCATTACATGGCCTACCCACATCAGACGTCCCCTGTTCCCTCCATCGCATTTCCTGCAATGCCAAAACATCTACTCTGTACATGTTCACTATGTCTAGTAGAGATGCGAGTGCTCCAGCTCAGTACAGGGTTCAGGTGTTCCAAGTTCTTAATCTTAATACCATTTTTTGTTTGCAGAGTCGTCGTCGCAAGTTCCGTCCGGCTAATAATTTTTGAGGTTCCGTAACATATGATTTTTACAGGAAGAGGTTGTTAGTCTCTAGCCTAACAACCAACCTGGAGGGTCAGGAACTCTGATTTGGTTCACGGGTGGTATTTTATTTCCCACCTACCCGCCAGTCCTAGGACTGGTTAGGGCGTTCCTCTATCCACCACCTGAGGACGCGTCCTATGGGCGACAGACAACATCCACTAGTCCTATAAAGAATGAATTCGAGACCTTATTTGAATTGGGGAAATAGGATCTTGTTGTGGCAAAATAGCTGATGTTATATGTTTGAGCTGTATTAGTTTTATTTCGAAGACTTTTATTATGGACCAAGTTTCCCTTGCAACATTTTTAGAGCTGCCCAGACGATTCTAATAATACATTTTTTTAGCTGTTTTGATAAGTTTTAGATAGTTACAATCTCTGTACTTGGAGATATATTAAGTAACAAAGACATTGGTAGTAAATTTCTTGATGTACAGTAGTGAACGCCTATTCTTGGCTGATGTGCGGATACCTTTGGTAGACCAGGCTTTGTGATATTTTGACTTAATTATAATTAAAAGAAATGCCTCATTGAAAATACAGCTTATCTAAAAAATTACTGAAATTATAGTCAACGTCCACAGAGGGAAGGTACAACCAGAAGTCAAACACAAATTTTGGAATTTACGAAAGTTCTGAGCGGAAAAATCCTACCTTATCTTTGGGTTTTCGAGAATTGTCTGATAAGAGTGTTAAAGAAGAAAAATATCGTGGCTTCGTAATCTACGTGAATGGTCCGGGTGTAGTTCGATTGAACTTTTTAGGCGCGCTGCTAACAAAGTCGCAGTGGCCATGATGATTTCCAATCTCCGCTAGGAGTGGCACGAGAAGAAGAAGAAGTGTTAAACTTGGTATATACTGCTTCATAGTCAGAAAGTCCTGCATTAATGATTGTAGAATGTACATCAAGGGGTGAGAAATATGAGACAATATAATCAATTATGGTAGATGTTGTTTTAGTAGTTCTTGTAAGAGAATTAACGTGCATTGTGAAACCATACGATTTGAATATATTGACCAAATATAATTGGGTAGCATAAGCAGCAGCGTAATTAATATTCAAGTCACCGCATAGGATCTTTCTGCTTTTGTTGGGCAGGTCGTCTTACAAATTTAACAGGTTCTGAAAAAATAGTTCCGTGGAAGATCAAGAGTCGTTAAAACAGCAAGGGACAAATCACGTGGTAGAAGTATAGGGCTACCGCACAATACGTAGAGTGACAATCTTCCATAGAGGCAACAACTTGTCTATGAACAAATAAAGGAAGAAGAAAGCAGAATATCACAACTTAGATGGTCAGATGACATAAAAGAACATGATAGATTGAGATGACAAATAGCCCAGTATAAAATCGATGGAGGGAAGAGGGAGATGTGTAAGGTCAAAGATAAATATTCTTGACTAATTAGATCTAGTATTCATTGTGTATTAATCAATTTTATCATCATTATCATCATCATATAATCATCAGCAAGCACCAAAACAGAATTGTGAAGGTCAATGTCGACGGAACAGTTCTGGAAAGAGTAACAAGAACAACGTACCTTGGAAGTAATCTTGATGAAACTTGGGACCACTCACTGAAATAAGAATACGCCTGGAAAAGGCACGTACAATGTTTTACAAAATGCAAAAAGTTCTATGCAACCGCCAGCTAAGCATCTCATTGAGAACTAGAATACTTAAGTGCTATGTTTTCTCCACCTTGCTCTATGGTGTTGAAGCCTGGACAATGACAGAAGTAACACAAAAGAGAATCCAAGCATTTGAACTCTGGTGTTACCGTAAAATGCTCAGAATATCCTACATGAGCCATACGACAAATGCGGAAGTCTTGCGGAGGAAAGAGAGCTTATGCTTATAATAAAAGAATAGAAAACACAATATTTTGGTCACATCATAAGAAATCAAAAGCATGAACTGCTCCAACTTATAATCGAAGGCAAAGTCAATAGCAAAAGAGGATCGGGAAGAAGACGCCACTCTTGGCTTAAAAACCTACGGCAATGGACGAACATGACCTCCATAGAACTATTCAGGACTGCTACAAATAAGATTAAATGGGCAAATGTAATGGCCAACGTCCTTAAGGATAAGGCACCGTAAGAAGAATCATTATTAATTGTTTATTTATTCTTCTGTTTACATTAAATGTGTTTTTTATATATTCTAATTTTTTTTACAGGTAAGTCGCAGAGATACTTCTGTAGATACCTCAGTACAGTATAGTAAGTATACATTTTTTTAAAATCCATAAGCAAAATGCATTTTCTGTACTCAGCTATATAACATAAATCACAAAAATTTATTTATTTTGTCCACCTCTTTAATTTTTCGTTAGTTTTAATACTAGTTTCCCATTTGTACCTTTCATCATTCCTGGTTTTTTTTAATATCTTTTCTGGTATTATTCTATTTTTGCGCATTGTTCTTTTAACCATTCTTCTTTCGCTTGATTAATTTTGTATTTTTTTGTTTATCCACTTTTTTGTACATATATCTAATTCTATTCTGACAACTTTAGCATGGTTTTGATTAATATTCGTTCTATAAGATATAAAACATGAATTATTTATATTTCTAGAGTAATTAGGATTTCTCCCGATAGTTGCAGTACCACAATTGCTAGGAATGATCGTCCAAGTTCAGCTCATGGTGGCACATGGCAAATATGACTTTCTATTGAATGAACGAATCCTTTTTTGAGTTTTCATTGGTTTATAACAAGAATGTTAATCTATACATCTATACATAACAAGATCCCATTTCTTATCTCCCCAATTCAAAAAAAGTCTCGAATTCATTCTTTATAAGGCCACTTGATAAATCTGAACTGATCCAAACAATTAGTAGTATCAAAAGCAAATTTTGCTGTAGTACTGATGGACTATCCATTAAAATTTTCTTAAATCTTCCCAATTATGCGTTGGAAGTCCTGGACTAACTAATTGACGATTTCTTTCAAAAAGGTATATTTGCAGAGTGTCTAAATATAGCCATTATTATTCCTCTTCATAAGAGTGGCGAAAAATCTTATGTCTGCAACTATAGACCTATTGCTTTACTACCGTTCCTATCCAAAATTATTGAGAGACTTATAAAAGTCCAACTTATGTTCTTTTTAGTTGAAAACAACATTTTATCAAGTCAGTTCGGCTGTTTATCTAATAAATGTAGGTACCAGCGATGCTATGGTATCTGTAGTACATGAGGTCTATCAAGCACTAAACAATAATCTTTATACTGCCACTGTATTTTGTGACTATGCCAAAGCTTTTCATTGTGTAAATCACATTTTGATAAAAAAACTAAATTTCTACGGAACTCGAAATAGTTCTTTGAATTGGTTCCAATCTGACTTGAGAAATAGGAAACAACTAGTTAGAGCAAATAATACTGACTCTAGTCACAAAAGCATTGTATGTGGAGTACCACAAGGTTCAGTACTGGGTCCTCTGCTTTTGCTTATCTTTATAAATTACATCACTAACTTAAAAAAAAATTTTAAATCGATGGAAAAATTTTTCTTTTTGCTGATGATGCCATATTACCTGGAGGAACTCTAATATTGCAACTCTTCATGCAATTATAACTTCTGATCTACTTAAAATAAAAACCTGGCCCGACTCTAATTTACTCTCTTTTAACGTGGAAAAGACAACAGCATTAACCTATAAAGGAGCTCTTTAACCCTTGCTTGCACAAAAAGTATACAACCATCTTCCATCCCTTTGCAACTTAAATCTACAACTTCTTTCCGTAAGTTCCGTAAATTGACAAAAGCCTATCTATCTGAAAGACCATATTATTCAGTGGAAAAGTTTTTTAACTATTAACTGAAAAATTACAGTACCTTTAGGTACAAGCAACAAAGTATTTTTATATATACTAAGTGACACAGAAATCCTAACACCTAGTTTAAATGATTTTATTTTAATAACATTTTGTATAAGTACTTAATGCAGCATAATAAGTAAATGATTAAAATTTAAAAATGATTGCATTGCTTTAAAGCCCTTTTACCTTTAATAATGTGTGGATGCACCCCGATGTGTTACGCATTCTCCAATACACCTAGGCATGCTTTTGATCAGGTGGTCAATGTCCTCTTGTGGTATCCCATTCCAGGCAACCATCAACTAATCTCGAAGTGTTTGTAGAGTCTGAGGAGGACGTTGCAAATTGAGCAATCTCTGACCCATCATATCCCACACGTGCTCAATCGGGGATAAGTCGGGAGGTCTTGGTGGCCATGCTAACAATGTGACATCAGTATGTTGAAAGAAGTCTATTGTAACTCTTGCAACATGTGCTCGGGTATTATCTTGTTGGAAAGTTGGATTTGTCAGGGTGTCAAGATAGGGTAAAAGGTGGGGTTCTAGAACTTCTTGGATATAACGCTGCGCGTTCATGTTACCTCTGATGAAGATTCACTAAGTTGACGAAATCGTACAGGTCTCCGTACTATAGGCATCGTAACCAATCGTAAAGAATGTCAAGAATCACAATCCGCCAAATTTGGATCTTTACTGCGGCTGAAATATTCATTTTTTGATTGTTATTGAATTTAAAAACAAAAAGTATAAAAACCGGGATCTCCAACTGATAAGGCTAAAAACTTTATCACTTGTTTTTTTCAGTAAGATAAATAAATAACACCACATTTTTTTGAAATAAAATCTTTTAAACTGGGTGTTCGGATTTCTATGTCACTTAGTATATATTTGGGTATGACATGCAGCAGCTTAAACTGATTCGTAAACTAGTTTCTAAGGTAACAATAAAACACTGAAAACTTTGTTTTCAAACTTCCACAAAATTTATTTTAAATCTTATCACTACAGCTGTTTCGGCTGATTGCCTTTCTCAAGTGATCTATTTTTGGCTTGGGTTTACAAATTTATAATCTCTATAGGTTGAGGAGGGGAGAACTGTTTGTCTTAAGTTGGTCATTCAGAATTATATCTGTGTTTTTTAATTTGTTGATTTCCATAGATTCTAACAAAGATAGCTTAAGGTCTTTATTTTGAATGTGAACAATTTTAAATTTGTCATTAAAAGAATGATTATGATCTAGAAGGTGAAGTGCGTATATGTCGAATCTGTTTTTCTATTCTTGAAAGCCCTTTTATTCGACATACGCACTTCACCTTCTAGATCATAATCATTCTTTTAATGACAAATTTAAAATTCTTCACATTCAAAATAAAGGCAACAAGCTATCTTTGTTAGAATCTATGGAAATCAACAAATTAAAAAACACAGATATAATTCTGAATGACCAACTTGAGACAAACAGTTCTCCCTCCTCAACCTATTCCATTAGAGACTATACATTTGTAAACCCAAACCAAAAATAGATCACTTCAGAAAGGCAATCAGCCGAAACAGCTGTAGTAATAAGATTTAAAATAAATTTTGTGGAAGTTTGAAAACAAAGTTTTCAGTGTTTTATTGTTACATAAAATGAATTTCCATCAAGTAACGGTCGAATCCATCAATTAGTTCCTAAGGTTTTATTATACAATTTGCAATTTAGTGAAATTTTGCAATGGATTTTATATTTTATTATGTTTTATTTTGTGATATTGACGATTTATATAGTTTTAGTAAATTTTAATTGTTATTGTTATTTTTTTGACTTTTTGTAAGCATTGTCCATAAAATTGTACAATTTTCAGAGAAAATAAAGCATATTTCTTTTCTATTCTATTATTTTTTTTTTGTATTAACGCATTTCTGTTATTAAATCTTAAATTTCGTCATCCACTGCTACTTTTTTTTCTGATTGGTGTCAAATTTCTTTTTGCGTTTTATCTATTTCTGTCTTAATTAATAACCATTTTGTATCTGTTTCAGTATTTCGTAGAATTTGTTCTTTAACATTGATTAATTGATTATTGATTTTATCTGTCAAGCGCTGTCTTATAAGTACGTTCCTCAATCTATTTGTATCGATGTGTGCATTTGTTGTTCTTCATAGGCACTAGATAAAAACCTTAAATTCTGTCCATTCTCTCCGAATTGACCACAGATATTTCTATAAACCAGCCGCATCTGTTTTTTCTTAAATTAGGGACATTTACGCATAAAATACGTGTAGATAAAGAGGCATATTTCTCTTAATTACTAAATAATCTCCTTAAAAACCTTAAAAGTGGTACCGAGCAGCCCACAAAGAATTCCCCTCCCATAAATACAAATATGTTAACTAATAAATCCGAGTAGAAACGAGCCAGACATATGTTTCAGCTATGTACGTAATTTGTTTCTTTTATCTACTCATCTGAAGCTGTACCTTAAATAACTGAGATAAAGGATCCGAAAGCTGACTCCACAATTCCGTCATCTTGAATATTATGAACGGTTATGTGTGGGATCGGTAGATATCTCTCGAGATGTTATCTCTGCGAACTGATATCGTTGTTGGAGTTTTTGTTTTTCTACGCATCCAATCTACGAGGGACGACGACTTTCTCGATGTTAAAGATAGAAAAGAAACGAGAGAAAAAAAATTGCCGGAAATTGTTCTATACATTGAAATCTTCAAAAATTTGTTGTGTATTATACAAAATTGCTTAACACATACCGCACATCAAATAAAAATGAAAAATAGTTAGTTACAGAGCCATTGAAAAGATCGAATGTGGAAAAAGTAATGAAATTACTTATTTACACGGCTTGTTGGTAGTTTAGTCACCGTTCTAAATGATATGAGAGTAATTGATTGACTCCGTCAATATAGTTTGTTTTTGTAGTGTATTATTGTATAAACTTGCAAATTTACAATCTGATAATGCAAGCTATTAGTAAATGTGAGTATTGAAAATACATAAGTGGAATTATCCACTCATAGCACTTCCAATACTAACACATACAAATTAAATTAATGTAGGATTATAATTTGAAACTAAAATTGAAATGAAAATTAAAATTAAAATTGAAATTAGTAAATAAAGTGTTAACCACTGTCTCTTCCATCTTCGTCTGACTTCTGGCTGGAGGTGTAGTTGTCTTGCTTCCTCGTTGGGGTGGGCTGGCACATGCACTAAATCAGGGGTGCTCAAACTTGAACTGCTGGCGATCTACCTCAATATTTTTAGACTACTTACGATCGACTCTGAGAGACTGCAAGTGTGTGTGATGCAGGGTTGTCGTACATACACGATACACCCTACCTACCTAGGTAGGGCGTACCGTAGCATATATAGATATTAGCTTTCTGCACAATATAGGTACATTATTTTAGTCAAGGTTTGGGTTAGGTTTAGTTAGGTTCTTCTCTACAATATCAATGAAAAAACTCATAGTTATTCAAAATTGCGAGTTTATTTGTTGTTACAAAACAAAAGAGTTACATATGGTGGTAAATTTAACTAAGGAGTGGCTTTGGATGTTGAAGCGTGGCACTGCATGTCCTCAGCATACTTTTCATAAGATGGTACGTAACCACTGAGTGCTAATCGCAAGCATGATGTCATATGATCGTCAGTTAGTCGATTGCGATATTTTGACTTAATTATCTTCATTTCAGAAAATGCAGACTCGCACAAGTAAGTTGACCCAAAAATGCCGTCAGTTGAAGGGCGATTTGCCTTACAGTCGGATATTTATCTTCAGATATAAAACGCCAGAAATTTGTATCAGATACTGTAGCTTTGAGATGTATATCTGATATAATCTGCACCAACTCATTTTCAACAGAACATGAGTTCATATTAAACTGACTTGCTATTTCAGTAGCTAATTCCTCAATGTTTTTACATGAAAAAGGATAACTCATAAATGATGCTATATTTTCCAATTTACTGCAATCATAAAAACGCATCTCGAATTGTCCCAAAATATTTGATAATTCAGCCTCATACATATCATAATTCAACTGAGGAATCCTTGCTTTCAAAGTCGGAAAATGTTTCAGATCCTTTCTTTTCAGTTGATCTATCATAAGTTGCAATTTACTTTTGAATGCATTTACTGCGTTAATCATCTCAATAATAGTTTTTCCTTTACCTTAAAGCTCCAAGTTAACGGTGTTTAAGTGCATTGTGATGTCAGTCAAAAATGCCAAATCATTTAGCCATTTTTCGTTTTTCAAAATTTGAGTGTAATCACCTCTTTCGTATAGAAAAGCTGTTATTTCGGGCAATAATTCTTGAAACCTTTCTAGGAATTTTCCGCGACTCAACCACCTGACGTCCGTGTAAAGAACTAAATCCAGCTGACTCCCTATCTTCCAACTGCAACTGAAAGAGCCGACGTTGCAAGCTACGTGCACGGATGGAATTCACAATTTTTGTTGCAATGCCCATAATTTCCTCCGTGTTTAAAACTTTTGAACACAAAACTTGTTGATGTATAATGCAATGGAATGAAAAAAATGAAGGGAATTCTTCATTAGCTCGACATAATGCCACAAAACCGTTTTTGTTTCCAGTCATTCCTGGTGCTACATCGGTTGTAACGCACATTAATTTATATATTGGTAGCTCGTAGTTTTTTACAAAATTTAAGAAAACGTCATATATATCTTCGCCACGGGTCTTCCCTTCAGAGGAATGATTGTCAAAAATTCTTCCTTAGCCAACATGTCATTGAATACCATCCGAATAAAAATACACAGCTGGGCAGTGTCTGTCATATCGATGGATTCGTCGAACTGTAAAGAAAAGTATGTACATTCCATGATATCATATTTTAGTTTATCTGCGATGTCTTGACTCATGACTTGAATACGCCTTGTGACAGTCGGACGAGATAACTGAAGTTCTCTAATAGCAGACATGATTTCTGTTTTATTTTTAAAATCTCCAAATAAAGTCTCACCCGCTTCAATAAATGCTTCCTTCACCACCGATCCATCTTCAAATGGTTTCTTGTGTTTCGCCAAAATATGAGATATTTTAAATGACGCGATCGTAGCAGCTTTTGATTGTTTGGCTGGTCTTGTGAACATGGATTGTTCTTTTTTCAAACAAGATATCAAATCACTTACTTTTCGTTTTCTTAATTCACTCTGTGACGGAAAATCCTTTTCATAGTTTTTATAAACCGTTTTATGATGCCTCTCTAAGTTACTACGCTTAGGTATTGCAACTGACGCACGACAAATAACACAAATGCACTTATCCTTCACCATAGAAAAGAAAAATTCTTCCTCCCAATCCTTATTAAAATGATACGTTTTAGATTTCTTCACTGCACTCATTTTCCACTATTTAATAATAAACTTTGTATTGACGTAGGATCGCTATCAAGTTACAATTCAGAATAACTCCAATTCCTGCATGTGCAACATTTATATCGGCGTGAACGAAAGTCTCGAATGTTCCCGTCAAACGCGCCGCCCGAAACTAGACTGTACTGTCTCTCGTCTAGAAACAACACGGCTTTTCTTTGACAAGTGCCGCGCGTTCCTTTGATAAAGCCACCTTTTGCCGCAAGCAGTGTTATTTTATTACGTAATACATTTTTGTAGTTGATAGAATATCATCCCAAATTTGATTGATAATTATAATAAATACTGAATTAATAAAATAATTAGTTAATATATGTAAATATAAAATATGCTGTGTGGACAGTATTTTGTTGTCCCCACTTCTTTGAATTGTAATGATGCTTAGTCAAGCATTCTATGTATTTGTATAGTTCAGTATTAAAAAAAAACGTTTAACTCTGCTGACAATAGTTTAGTTACCTACCTACTTATTAAAATTTTTTTTCTTCTCGAGATCTACCCAAAAAGCACTCCGTTTGAGCACCCCTGCTCTAAATAATTTCTTGTTAGTCTGCTGATTTCGTCTTCAACGAACGGTATGCCAGAGTCACCATGCACTGTGTGTAATGGTTGCCTAGGCCGTTGGTATTCCATTGTGCAATTCGTAGTGACTAAAGTTCTATTACTGAATTTATTTATTACTATGGAAAGCATGTTTAAGATCACGCTATTTTGATTTATTAGTTGTGAAAACATCTCTTCATCATGTCTCCAATGTCACTGTTTGTATTACTAACATGTGTTCCACTTATTATTATTTAAGCGTAAGTTGCATAACTTTGGTTGTATGCGTTAGTATTATTATGGATTTTATTTACATTTGTTCCACCTGTTGCTTGTGTGTAAGTTGCGTGATTTTGATTGCTTCAGTTCGGATTAATCTGTACTGTATTTCTGCTATATTGCAGTTGATTGTTCGGAGTGTGCGATGATACTCCTCTTACTCTGTTTCTACTGCTAATTAACTCTTTATATGCCATGCATCCTTTGACATTTGCGGTGTGTGCTCCAATGCAGAGAGCGCATATGGCAGGTGTGTCCCTAGGTTTTTTACAATCGGCTGACATATGGTTACCTCCACATTTGACACAGTCATAAGGTCTATTACAGTATGTTTTAGAGTGTCCATACAATGGCATCTGGTACACATTTTCGCGTTATTTATAAATTGAATTTCATATATTTTTTTATTATTTTGATTAAGTTCTATATCGACGTAGGGCATCATTAAAGGGTCCTGTAATCCTACTTACTTACTATTTTACAATATTGCGTACTAAATGCCCATGTTTCTTTATTTCACTTTTTATTATACTAATGGGCACTGTATGATGTAGATTACGTATTACAACTCTGTATGCTCTATCTTCTTTCATTTAGTACGTATGATGCACAATTTTTTTGCTGTTTAAATGTCTTACCAGTTTTCGGTATCTTTCAGAGTCCCAAAAATTTATTTTTATTGTGTTGTTTTTTAATGCTGTATAATAATATGACTCTGTTCTTGGTACTTCAGATAGGTTATTAACCATTTTATTGTATTCAGTAACACCATATATAAAAATTGGTGGAGGTTTAGAAGTTGCTGGAGTTTCGATGGTATTTTCTGTACTGTTATTGTTGTCGTTTTCGTTTTCATTTTGTAGAATTTGAAATTTACTGCTGGTTACTACCGTGTCTTCGTTTTCTGTTGGTGTCGGAGGTTTAATTTTACGTTTTTTGTTACTATGTTGTATAGTTTGCCATTCATGATGTCAGATGACTTAATGTCGCTGATTTCCCCTGAAGATTCTTCACTTTGTAATGTATGTGTCATCTCAATAGAATCAGAAGCTTCGTTTTGGGGGGTAGATAATGTGGGATTTATTTTAGGATTGTATTGTTTGAGGAAGATTGTGATAGTACTTAGTTAGGAACATAATATATTGTTGTTGTGGGTTGTTTAAAATTTGTGCTGAATTTGGTTGTAAATTTTGGTTGTAAACATTTGGGCATTCTGGTTGAATTTGCTATTACTGATATTAAATACTTGTTAAACTGTTTGTTCGGGCTATTAGGCCGTTGTCTTCTGAGATTAGTTCTCGACGATTCGCCAACACTAGGGGTTGGCGAAACGCCTACACCTCTACGGCCCTCTATTTTGCCTTTAAGGGTCAGTTGTAAAATTTTATATCGACTTCTCCTTATTTTATGTCCCAGATAAGATATTTTTCGATGTTTAACAGTCTTTAGCAGTTCTCTATCTTTGTTGACGCTCCTTAGTACTTCTTCATTAGTTTTTCTTGCTGTACAAGGTAACTTCAGCATTCGTCTATAAACCCACATTTCCAATGCTTCAATTTTGTTCACGATATACTTTTAGCATCTACACTTCTGCACTATACAAAAGTACAGACCAAACATAACACTTAACCATTCTTTGCCTTAGTTCTAAACTGAGATGATTATTGCAAAGAATTGCAAATTCATTTTCATAAACGTAGTTTTAGTCATTGCTATTCTACGTTTTATTTCTATGTCTGGATCTAGTTGGTCCGTTATCACAGTTCCCAAATATGTCATTTTGTGAACTTTCTCAACTTGGACTCCGTTCAATTGAAGCTTTCCATCGGGATGTGGGTCACGACTAAACACTAAAAATTTGTTTTTGTTTGAGTTTATTTTAATGCCCATTTCCTCTCCTACCTCTTGAATACGATCAAGCAGAATTTGAAGACCTTCAATATTATCTGATTACTGTATCGTCTCCATATCTAATCACATTAAGTAGTTCCCCGTTGATTTTTATTCCATATGGTTGTCTCTCAAGTGCCTTTTTAAGTAACTGGTCCGAGTAAACATTGAACAATGTTGGCGACAAAATGCAACCTTGTTTGACTCCTCGTAGCAGTTTGATTTCAGTACAAATTTTTAATGACACGAATATCCTTGTCATCTATTCCGATATTTTTCAGTATTTGCATTAATTTTACATGCTGTACTTTATCGAATGCCTTTTCGAAGTCCACGAAACATGCAAATACATCTTTTCTTTGGTCACGGCATTTTTGTAATAGGATGTTAACCGCAAAAAGTGCATCCCTGGTTCCCATAGCATTTCTAAAACTAAATTGGGTATCTTCAAGATCTTCTTCGCTCTTGCGTCTAATTCTGGTGTGAAGTATTCTGAGGAAAATTTTAAGAGTGTGGCTCATTAGGCTAATTAATCGATATTCTGAGCATTTTCTTGCATTGTGTTTTTTAGGTATTGCGATAAAGATGAATTTGAGCCAATCTGCGGGAATCACTCCGGTGTTATATATCGAATTAAAAAGTCTTACTACTACTTTTATGTTATTATTCTCTATTAGGTTCAGCAACTAAGTTGGTGTATCATCTTGCCCTAAAGCTTTTCTAATTTTAGTATTATTTATAGCGTGTTCTACTTCGCATTTCATAATTTCTGGGCCGTCAGTACAGTTTTGGTAGAATTCGGCAATATTATTCCTGTCATCTTCAAACAACTCTGATATATACAGCTGCCATTCTTTTCTGCTCATTTACAATAAATTCGTGCTCATTTACAATAAATTTGTAATTATTGCCAACAAGGATAGAATGAACTCCTTTTTTTAAATATATTACTCATTTCTTTCAGTTTTTTGTGCACATTAAATAAATCGGGTTTAGATATTATATCCTCCATTTCGTCGCACCTTTCTCTCATCCATTTTTCTTTGGCTAATTTGATCTCCTTTTTTATTCTTCTCTGCAGGTGTCTATATTCTGTTACATTAGATTTTATCAGTCGACGTTGTTCCATTACTTTCAAGATGTCGTCTGTCATCCATTTATTTTTCTTGATTTGATTAAGTTTTTTCTATAATCATTGTTTGTCGAGATTTCGTTAACTTGGTTTTTAAATTCACTCCATAGTTCTTCTGGATCTTCTAGTTGTTCTCCGATGTTTTTTATTCTTGTGTTATTTTCTTTTCTAATATTATGTTTTATATTTATATCGTCAAAGTTAGGTACATTAGTTTTTGTTTTTTGTCGGTGAATTCGTTTTAACCTTAGTTTAATATCTGCTAAGAGTGGTTGATGATCAGATTCAATACCTTCCCCATGATATGTAGTGACTTTTTTGACGGCATTTCGGAAACGCTCATTTACAAGTATATAGTCTATTGCAGTAAGTACACTTTCACAAAATTTTGTTGAGATCGGTTCAGTGGTTTTTAAATATTAGCTTGGACAAACAGCGTGACACGAGATTTTTATAGATAAAGATATACTACCATAGCTATCTTAGTATCGGACATTAAAAAATGCGGTATAGATAGGTTTTAAACCTGTTGACGTTTTATTGGTATAAAACTTAGGTAGGCTAAGATGCATCGTCATAAAAGACAAACACCGATACGGCCAAAAGATAGGACTTTTTGCAATAAGTAGGAGGTCCTAGAAATCGCAAAGTACCGTTTTTATATCTCATTCACTCCATTCTACAGTTATCTCCTTAAAAATCCGTAGTTTTCTGTTTTAACGGGTTCTAATCAAGATTACAGCGCCATTACCGCATCATGAACATTTCAGTATTATCTGCGACTTTATAGCTTAGTGGGTGGAAACACCAACGTCTATTTTTGATTACTTTATTGTGATACTGATAAGAAATCTATTTCGTACTTTGCTTCGCTTTTCCCTGCACTACAACTAATTATATAATACGGATAATGGGACCATTTGCTGCTGACCTAATTAGTTGCTTATTGTTTAAAATCTTTTCTACGGTTCAGGATGGTTATAGTCTTATAACCAATTTTTTAATTATGTAATTGGTGTTATATCTGATAGTTTTAACACGTTTTAGACACTTCTATTACGACGCTAAAGTTGTGTTGTAAAAAAATTCAGAAATTAATGTTAAACATTAGTTTTTATTTTTCTATTCAAATATTACTGTCGTTTTAACGATCTGAAGATGTTGAGCGAAACATTACCGCGTATCAAACACGCGTAAAAATCTATCTTCTTCTTCAAGTGCCATCTCTGCGACAGAGGTCGGCATCATCATAGCTAGTCGTACTTTAGACACAGTTGCTCTGAAAAGTTCATTTAATGTACATCCATACCATTTTCTCAGGTTGCACAGCCATGATATCAACATAATCAGTTGGGGTAAATTGTATCTCTCTCCACTTGTAGCCATTTTCTTACTTTCAGTGCATTTAAAATTTCCATTTCTTTATTTATCCCCACGATGCTTTCAGTATTCTTCTGTACACTCACAATTCGAATGATTCCAGTTTTTTCATTGATGTCCAAGCTTCAATTTCAAAAAACAAAGTCAAGAAAACGTAGCACTTCGCCAACCTAACTCTTAGCTGCAACTTTCAATCTATTGTGCAGAGCACTCTTCTCACTTTGTTAAAATCCCTCTAGTCTTCTATTCTTATTTTGATTTCTGGGAAGTAATTGTGTGTGAAGTTAATCATTGTCTCAACATATGTATATTTAAAAATTAATGGGAAAATCCCAGTAGTTGGCTGCATACCATCGTTTAAAAAACATACAGAAGTTAAAACACTTCACAATTGTATTTTGGTATAAAAATATATAGTTAAAACTTTTTAAAAACGTGCCGTCAAAATTTATATAGTAGCATAACGTTTTCGGTCTAATAAGATCATCCTCAGTGCCTTATGTAGTTGAAGCTAACAATAAAGTTGTGGCCGTGACATCCATATATGGGTTTACATCATTTTGTGATATAAAATAATTTCCAATTTTTTCCTAAAATCCTTTTTAAAACAACAGTAGGAAGAGCACACTTATGCTCTTCGCAAACATCGTAGAAAAATACTTCAATCCTATCACTACAAGACAGCGTTTTTTTAATAATGTAGTTTATTGATAGTGTTTTTTAAATGTTTTATATACATAGTAATTCTTAGCAACAATTTTTATAGTAAAAAAGATATTCTCGAATTTTTCTTAGTTCATCGGCAGACCGGGAGATTAGAATTTTTCACTGGAAAATGAATTTCAGTTAAGTTTACATAGTGATTACAAATTTAAGAAAAAATCTTGATTAGGTCTTCATGAAGACCTGTTCAATCAACACGTTTCTGAAATTTGCATTTAATTAGCTGTGTACTGCCTTACACAGTAGCACTATTTTCCACCCTAGTCATTGACCATTACTTCTTGCACTTCTTCAGCTACTCTCTGGTAGTTGGTATCCATCTCTTTCAAAAAGAAGAAAAGATTAGCGACCACTTCTCACAGCTCTTTGGTAATTAGTGACTACTTCTTGTACTTCTTCACCGGCTTGTCAACAGAACACATTAAAGAGGAATTTGAAGAAAAACTTATAACAGGGGCTGCTTTTGTAGATCTGACAGCAGTCTATGACACAGTAAGGCACAAATCATTGCTCCGCAAATTATACGACACTCTCAATGACCACCATCTGGGAAAGGTCGTATATTCCTTACTGCAAAATAGACGTTTTTTCGTTATGCTGGAGGGTAAAGTAAGTAGGTGGAGAGTTCCAAAAAACAGCCTCCCACAGGGAAGTGTTTTAGTATCAATGCTCTTCAATATATACACAAACGAACAACCTACTCCGACCGAAACCAAGCACTTCCTCTATGCTGACGATCTTGCAATATGTGCTCAAGGAAATAGTTTTGAAGAAGTGGAGGAGAAACTCGAAACTGCCTTAAAAACAATGACAGCGTACTACCCGTAAAATTCTCTTAGACCCAATCCATCTAAAACCCAAGTCTGCGCTTTCCTCCTTCGCACAAAGGAAGCCAAGCGAAAACTCCAAATTGGGTGGAATAGTAATACATTAGAACACACAAACCAACCTATATATCTTGGAGTAACTCTGGACCGGTCCCTCACCTACAGACAACAATGCATAAAAACGAGAGGGAAAGTAACAACTAGCAGACAGCAACAGCATACTCAGAAAGCTAACGGGAAGTAAATGAGGCGCACGTCCTGGCGTTTTAAGAACGACGGCACAGGCACTGTGTTTCCCAACTGCTGAATATGCGTGTCCCGTTTGGAGAAGATCTGCCCACAACAAACAAGTTGATACTGCGCTAAATTAAACATACAGAATAGTAACGAGGTGCATGAAACCAACGCCACTTTTAAATCTATATAGAGCAGTGGGTTTTGCAGAACCCTCAACATACAGAGGCGCTGCAGAAAATTAACCAGATCGCGGACAAGCGGCATGCCCTATACAAAGCTCGAACACCACGAAAGCGACTAAAATCTAGGAAAAACTTCCTTGGAACAGTGCAGGATGAACCGCCTGAGTATTTTCCACTTTCCCAGGTTCAATGTACCGGCCAGACCCTAGACTTTAAAACGTGGAAAACTTTGAATAGGATAAGAACGGGGGTCGCTACAGTAAAATCAAACATGGCAAAATATAGAAAAATAGACCAAGATGAGTGACTGTGGAGAAACACAGAATATGGAACATCTTCTTACATGCAGAAACTGTCCTCATCTATGTACCCTTGAAGATTTGTGGCTCGCCAAGAAAGATGGAACCGACGTAGCCCGATACTGGGCCGAAATTTTATGAATGTCCGGACACGATAAAGTAAAGCAAAGTACCGGCTTGTCAGGGACAACAACACCATCCACAACGGAGGAGAACTCGACGGAAAGACGTTGCAATGAAAGTAGACAATTGCATTTCTTTTTAATTCATGTAATACATAAAGGAAATGCAATTTAACATTGTTCAAATGTTAGCCGCGCCTTTGCTGGATGGTGCGCGTCCGAAATGTCTAATTTTTCATCACTGGCGCATATATCAGGCTGAATTTGATCAATGGCATAAGCTATGACGGTCTCTCTGTTGTTGGTGACTTATTCGCGTACACGAGCGACTTAAGAAAATCCAACAAGAAAAAATCTCACGGAGTCACATCGCACGATCTCATTGGTTAATTCACAGCAGCTCTGCGTGAGATGACCATGCCTTGATAGACAATATCCAACGTGGTATGAGCTCAATTGAAATCAAATGCCGTTGGTGTCCATATCATCCAATTTAAGGCAAAAGAAATTAGTAATCATTGACATGAACGTAGCGTTCGAACGTCTTCTGAATTCTTCGGTTTTATCGTTCGTATTTTTTATGCCAGCGGATGTGTTCTGCAACTTCTCTTGCCTTTTGGGTAATTCTTAATAGAATTCTTCGGCTAGTTCCAGAATTTTATATCTGTTATAATAGTTGTTTGGCCTTTTTTAAGATGTTTTAAAAGGTCGTAATTATTTATTCAAGAATACATATCTAATGAAACAGATTGCACGATGGGCAAATAGTTCTCACTGTATTGCTACAACTAGATTTTTTATAAAATATTTATGTATATATAAGTTTTACCAGCAAAAAGTATTACAAGATATGATAAACAGAGTAATGATCAGGTAAGACAAGAACCAGATATCTGAATGTTATAAACTATACGGATAGCAGTTTTCTGATTCTCCCTGTAAATTAACTAGTTTTTTACTTCCTACACTACTTTTGAGCAACAATAATACATCCAACGACACCACAACCTTTCATAATCAATCATTTTTGTGCTTCGTCCTAAACTGTTTATCTAAATACAACGACACCAACAACGGCTCTAGCTGGTAGAGAGAAATTTAATGAATTTGTTGGTGCGCTAACGTGTAGACAACTCCAGAGACAAATGCTCTGGTGACAGGGAATGGAGAATGTCGTCATGAAGTGCACAAAGTGTTGTTAGGTGTACGGCCATTAATCTCTCTAACAGTGGAGCTGTTTTAAAAGCAGCGGGGGAGTTGTAATTGTGGTGTGTATCAATCGCGACCGATGCGGATTCCTACCGGCATATGTACGAATTAGACGATACAATTTTGCGCATGTGAATGAGAAAAATGGGCTGTTTATTCCGTTGTCACATTTAGTGGAAACATCTAATAGTATGAACAAGACGTATATCTTCTTCTTCGTGTGCAAGCTTCTGCATAAAAGGTGATAATTAACGTTGAAATTGTTTAATCATATTTTTAAAAAGAATTATTTAACCAATATGATTTTGGTAAGAATCCCCAATATTTCACATTATATTGTTTCCTCAATTATTAGCATTATTTCCTTGAAAATAAACAAGCATCGTCTACTTCGTTTTTCAAGTTGTTCTAGTTCTACCTCTCCTCCTGTTTTCGATGAGTTTCTCGTTCCCTCTCTCTCTCTCTCCTCCTGTTTCGATGAGTTTCTCGTTACCTCTCTCTCTCTCTCTCTCTCTCTCTCTCTCTCTCTCTCTCTCCCTGTAGCTTCAAAACCCATCATGGGTCTTCGTTTTCTATATGATTTATCTGTATATACTTCGGAGCATCATATTTTTTCTCTCCATGATTTTATTCTCATGGCATTTAAACATTTTTAGGTTTTATCCCTCAAACAATAAGCAATATCTAGAAAAACGCGATATACTAGCTTTAGAAGTCACCATACCAGTTAAAAATATTATAACTGGAAAACCCAGTGTTTCAGATGAGACACATATACAAATATTCAAATTAGTGAATGAAGAAGACATTCTTATGACTGTTCAATGAAATGTATGTATACATTCATTACTGGATATATGGAAATGGACTTGGGCATTTTGATTGTCAAGGGGGAATTACAACTAGGGAAGCAATATTTGGGTAATTTGTTCTACTACAAAAATGCAGGAATCAACAAATACGTGTATGTTCCACGGACTCTGAGAAGGCTTTACATAGAGTAGACCATACATATATTCTTAATATTCTACAAGAAAAGGGCATAAAATGTCAACGATATTCAATTAAAGCTGCACAAGAAGGCACCATAAGATCTCTCCGTATTTTTCTAGGTTTACCTAAGGTTTTTTTGGAGCTTGGATTTTCCTCTTACAGGAACAACACAGGCTACGTGTATGATACAAAAATTTGCAGTGAAAAAGAAACATAATCAATAGAAGGCACATTTGATCAGAGAATTGTACTAAAATTAGATGAAACAATAACAAGCACTAATGTAATTACTCTCTATGACAGACAGAAGGAGTACCAAATGGTGGAAAAAGGATTTTTTTTCGATCTTAAATATAAAAATGACATTCATTGATTTTGTTATCGATTTGGCAGAATTGCTCATTGGTAAAGGTAGATCAGCTTCATCGAACAAAAGAAAAAGTAAACAAGGCTGCATTTCAAAGAGAGTAAAGTATTGCACTAATATTGGTGATCATCTTCCAATTGAAAAAGGTAGGAGGAATAGATGTACCTATTCACAGTAAAAAACTTGAATTCGAAAAAAAAAACCAAAAATTATTCGTCATCAGTTTTAAGTATTTGTATTGAATGATTTACTCCCTATCATATATAGTATTTTGTCCAGTTCATAAAAATCCAATTGTTTCTACATACTGTATCTTTATTACTGTTAGGGCATAGTTGCCCCATTATTCATTCCTGCTGAGATAAAGATGTCTTTTCTTTTAGAAAATGTCTAGTTTATGTAAAACTCCATATGACTAGACCTATATATTTAAATGGAAGATATAAACAAATCTAAAAATCGTATTGAAAGCTCTAAACAACTACTATACTGAACAAAAAAAAAGTGTTTTTGAAAAATATTTTCGAGGAAAAAGGAATTCTGAGTATTTCAAAAACAGATTTGGGGGACAGACAACGGGAAGATGTCAACTTTTCCTGGTTTCCGTATTAAACCGCATCGAATTTGAGTACACCAAGCTTTTGACTTACTCTCTGAACTCTTCATCAGGACTTCCGGGTTCTCAGGTCCCTGTAGTGTATACTGTAAGCAATATACAAGTGAACTGATCTAGAGGATCAGTAAGACCAAGGACACCCCGAAGAAGACTTCAGAGAGGTAGTCGAAAGCACGTGTACCAAATTTGTTTGATATTAATGTTTCAAATATAATTACTCTCTTAGCTTTAATTGTACTATCACGAATTTTAATTGTAATACCGTATATATACTAGTTATAGCATATCTTATGCAAAAACATGTAATACATACAACAACAAATTCTGATGTAGTTACGGTATAAATAACCACATAATTAACATACATTTAAATTACATGTAGGTATAATCAATTCAGATAACGCTCGATTTATCCACGGTTTCTTTTTTTCTGTAAATAATTCAGAAAATCCGGAAAAATATCTCCCAGAAAGAGTTTAGAAGAAATTCAGTTATCTCAACTTTACTCTTTTTTTAAAAGTACTGGTATTAGTAGGAATGACAGATGGAAGATAAAAGCTTTAGCCAATGTAGGTGTCTTAGGGATATCAGATTCCTCCATTGGCGTACACTTGCAATGCTAAATGTCTTTTTTTCTTTCGGTTCAAGGATTTCTCTTGTGTAATAGCATACATGAACGTACAGAGTGATTCTTCGGACAATAAAAATTATTCCTAGCGTTTTTTTAACATATTTACAACCAAATTAAACAATTTGGTGTGTGATATGATGAAGTATTTCTTGTTTTTATAAGATTAGATTCAATTCATATTTTATGTATAGCCTTTTTGTAGTTTCTGTGACGCTAAGTTTCAATTTTGGTACCATGTTTTTGGTTATTTGCCTACCAGTCTAGTAGATGAACAACACGGCCATGACTATAGACATAGGGAAAACAATGTGTTAGAGAGAGGGAGAGAGAGAGGGAGAGAGAGAGAGAGAGAGGGAGAGAGAGAGAGAGAGAGAGAGAGAGAGAGAGAGAGAGAGAGAGAGAGAGAGAGAGAGAGAGGGACATCACGTTTCATGGTATACCTTTCCACTTTTTGTCAACTTAACCGTTATTCGTATATAGATACAATTTTGCTTAACAAAGTTTTTAATTGTTTCAATAGACCGTCTTCAGGGCAGGATATCCCAAAAAGTTCCCAGCTGAACGTTCCTGCTGCTACAACTTTACGTGTGTGTATTCGCTGTACTTATAATAGGTATTGTTCTAGAAAAAGTAAATAAACCCAGTCGCGCATCGGAATGCTGATGTTATTTTATCTGGTATACCAGGGAAGATATAATTTAGAGGTCCACGGTTTAAGACATCTATAGCTTCGTTAAATTTAATGTATGAATTATCACAAAAAAACGTGACGTCTTCTGTCAAAAATGAGCCTTCGTAACACACAACGGTCGTACCTGGTATACAAACATTTTAATGACCCCTGTATACCACGGCTCGAGTCGCTATCATTCTATACCATGAAACGTGACGTTTCTCTCTCTCTCTAACACATTGTTTTCTCTATGTCTATAGTCATGGTCGTGTTGTTCATCTACTCAGTCTACGTGTTTTGTCATCGTGATATCTTCTATCCTTTTGCATCCTGTACTGTGATCTCAGTTTTTCCCTAATCACCAATTTTTTATAAATACTCTTTACAAAAGAAAACTACAAATTCTGGAAATCACTTTATGCAGATTTGACGCAAATGTAATAAAGAAAATGTAAAGGTATGAGAATACCAATCAACAACCAACTAAATTTAACTTAAACTAATTTGCCAAAGTTGTCAAACGACAATTTTAATTTTTTTCTTCAGAAATATTGCAAAGTTAACATTCCAAGCCAGATGAAATAACTGATTCCGCTGGGCGTTATATAGCTCATTTATTTATTGGAGTTCTTGCTTAAACGCACATTTAATTACCTGCGAACAGATAAAACAGACGAATGCTTAAACAGTTACGTAATGAAAAGATTCGTACAATAATAACTAGCGAACTTGTTTCTACAAGAATCCATTCCTTGTGAAAAGTTCTTTCTGTTCGTACCCGATGCTGCATCCTATATGGTCAAAGCACACCAACATATTAAAATATTTTAATCAATGTTCAACATGTAACATATTATGGTGTTGCCGATGAAATTAGAAAATCTTTTCCTCTTATTAGCGACCTTGTATCTAAAATAAAAAAAAGTTTTTTTCAAAGCACCTTTAATTCTTTCCCATCAACTAGTAATAACAAGATGGGGACCTGGTTGTTTTTATTGCACACATTTTAATGATCTAATACAGTTAATTACATAGTTATTCTTCTTCCTACTTTATAAATAGGCTTAATGCCTGTTTTACTTCGGTTTTTATCTTCAATTGACGTTGTCTGACTATCTTTTGCTCGGTCGTTCCAATGATCTTCCATTTGTCGATTTGTCTCTTGCTATTCGTACTATTCTATTTTCTGTCATTCTTTTGAGGTGTTGATTCCATCCACTTTTCTTCTTTTGGCCCACGCGTTTATTTCCTCCATACCACATCTCGCTCGTATTTCCTCACTTCTTACTCTGTCTCTTAGAGTTTGGTTTGTTATTTTTCGTAAGACTTTCATTTCTGTTTTTTCCAGCAGTCTTTGTATTTTTCGCCGTACCTGCTCTTGTTTCCCTGTGTACGTCATTATCGGTCTTATTGTTTATGTATATATCGTGGTTTTCGTTTCCGTTGTGAGGTATTTGTTTCTCCAGATTGTGTTGTTGATCTTGCTGCTCTGTTTGCCATGTTTACTTGTTTTTTGTACTTCTTCTTCCACTTTTCCGTAGTTTGACTTTTCTGTAGTACAGTTAAGGTAGTCTTGTTCAAGAATCTCGTTTAGTTTGTTTTTGATTAGTATGTTCCTATTGCATTTGTTGGAGATAATAATAGAGAGGTGTTGCAATTTAGGATGCTTATTAATCATGGAGTCGGATGTTGGATGTTACAGTGAAATACATCTGGGATTGTTGTGTCAAAATTATTCAGAATTGATTTTACTCGTGTATAAGGTTTTCCAGTATGAGGTTTATTAAAGAGAAAGTCAAGATTAGTTTTAGAAAAAGTATTTTCGATGAGTGGATGATCCTTATTGGCAGCTACAGAAGAAGCGTGTGAAATTAGTAAAAGTGCCCACCTATACTGCAATGATGGTTCTCCAGTTTCGGAATATAAGCTTTCTATGGGTGAAGTGTGTAAAGCTCCGAGAACGATCCGAAGTGCTGCATTGTGGATTGTATCTAACGGTTTTAGGGTAGGTACTCTTGGTTGCGGCGGCACAAACAATTAAACCATAATCGAGTTTGGATTTAATTAGTGTTTTATACAAAGAAGGGGTAGTGTAGAAAAGTCGGAACCCCAGAAACGATTTTATACGACGGTTTTAAGCAAATTGAGTCTTTTGTTGCATGTTAGCGCCAAGTGTTGTATGTGCTTTTTCCAGGAAAGTTTTTGATCCAGCCACATACTAAGGAATTTCACGGAGTTTTGGAAGGGAATGATGCTTTTGTGAAGATAAAGGACTGGTGTAATGAATGATTTTTTCGTAAACACCATACCAGTTATCTGTGGAACGGAGAATGTCGGCATTGAGGCTTGTCAAACTCTTGTTGATGCGAAATAAACTATTATTACAGCAACTGTCATTTATGAAGAGCAATTATGCTTTTGTACTTATAGATGTTATATTAAAGTTGGAATCCAATAGATTGTCTTTAGTATAATTTTAATATTGATAGAAACATACTTTTGTATGCAGTGTTGTAGTTAAAATATGGATATGCAAAATATACCTACTAACCAGGTACTGACGCATAATATACACTTTTTAAAATGGACATCGTAAAAAAAATTGTAATGCTTAACTTTGGCTATATTCCATATCGACTGGCCTATATCGTATTTTTTTTGTTTCGTACAGGTATAAATCAGATAGTATTTTCAAGGTTCCACAGATAGTTATCTTGGTATGCATCAGTCTGTGTCATTATGACCCATTGTTTAGAAATCCAATGTTTATCACTAAAACTGTGTTTTCGTGTCGGGAATTATCGATCCGAGTGTGGACTGGTTGCTCAAACTTGGGAAAACGAGATGAAAAAGTCATCGTCTTTGTTTTAAGGAAAATGTTGCGACACCATCGTAAAAATTATGTTGGTTCTTTGCTATTATTTATGTTGTTGCATCTGACAATGCAGTGCATTGGCGTGCTTAAAAATATTGTTATTTATGAAACAAAACGGTGATTTATTTGACGTTGTATTGAAAAATTATAAAAACACAATACCTTGTATTAGAGCAGTCCAGAATTTCGAAGAATGTATTCACTGATGAGTATAAACATTTCCGAATTTCTAGATCAATAACCAATGCAACAGGTGCCTAGACAAAAACAAGAAAATCTATTTTGATCCAATAAAAACAAGTACTTGTTCATCCAAATATATATATTTAGTGTTTGTTGATAAACAAATTATCTGTTTCTACCTAATCGTAGTTGATTTTAGTCAAAAATAAAAACACAATAACTTGTATTACAGCAGTCCAGAATGTCGAAGTAAATAAGAAACAAGTTCTCCACTTACAGGAATTTTATTGTAAAACAACTCGTTTTATATTCACTGATAATTTTGACTCTATCATTATTATAAGAATTTAATGATTCCCATGATTCCCTTTTTAACCCGGCGTCACCCAGGTGAAAAACCCTTTTTAACCCGGCGTCACCCAGGTGAAAAATGTGTGTATAATAACACAAGTGAGGAATTATTGACCCCATTTAAAATTGATTGGAAAAACTATTTAGGATAAACTGATTAGGAAAAATTCACAAAATAATAAAATTCCTACAAACAAAAAACACTATGGTCTGTTTTTTAACCAGGAGGAGTAATTCAAATTTTCCGCGCCGTAATGCTTGTTTGCAATTGGTCCAACCGCAGGCAAGTTTACTCCACTAAATTATGACAAATTGACACTAATTACATTTGTGAAATTTATTTATTATTATTTTCCTCTAATATATAAATCGATTTCTGACTTTAAGTTGTTTGTAATAACTTGGACTTGGTGATATGCAAATAGTATTTAATGTGATATTTTTCTAGATGATATTTATATTAAATATAGTTTAAAGTGTTTATAAATTTATAAATGTATGTTATTTATATCTAATTATCATAAGAAAAACGGCAACTATCTTCTAAATTTAGTGTATACTTGTTAAGAAGCATTTCCATTTTGTTTTCATCACAGTAAAAGAACATTAGTAAAGTAATGTTGTGTATTAGTTTGATTGTATGATACAGTTGGTTTTGTTCTTCCTGGTTGTAGATCATCACAAGAAAACTGCAAAATTATACAAGAATGTAACATAATAGATTGGATTTGATTATCTCACAGAAATCCAGTATTTTTTAGTAAATTTTTTTTGTTGATAACAAATGGGACAAACTCACTGTCAAAATTAAACAAGAATCCAGCATTAAAGAAATTGTAAGTACACACTTATTTATACAAGGTATCTGGTAAGAAAAAAAACTAGATTCAAGAAATTGATCATACCAGAATAAGAATATGGTCTACTATTAAAAGACAAATTTCTGAGAGAAACCATACTTAGATCTGTAACATTATTGACTCCCGATAAAAATATTATCTAAATTATAATTAAATACCATAGACTTAAGAGATCTATAAAACTCGATCACCCGATATTTAAATATATATATATATATATATATATATATATATATATATACATGGGACCAAATGTGAAAAACTTCCTTTTTTTATTGTAATATATATTGGAAGTGAATTGAAAAAAAATTATTTTATTATTCAAACATAAATAAACAAAGTTAGGTTAAAATTGACGTGTGAGGTTGTCCAATATTGATTACTCGATTACCGCAAGGCCGAGATAATCAACAAAAAAGAAGATGTATTTGGTGACTTTTCTAGTAAGTTTCTTGAGTGTGAATCTGTCTTTTTGGTTTACTCCTCCTGGTTAAAAAACAGAGTATAGATACATAAAAAATTCACAAACAAAAGATAATTATTCAAAATCAGAGATTTTCCAAAAAAGTTTTTTTAAATGATTTAAATAAAAATGTAAAAAGCAGGACATTGAATATCCAAGCTCGAAAAAAGTTATAAGTCCCTTAACTGGATACATTCGTCGCAAATGCGATGAAGGTGATCTAAACAATAAAAATTTTGGCATTAATCGCACGTTTGTTTAGTTTCCGGTCAGATTTTCTGTAACACTTTTGACACTATCCACGTCCCGTACGTTGCTTTTTCGGTGAAGCTTGGTCACTTTTTTCCAAAACTTAAACTATTTTGGACCATAAATGTTTTGTAAGTCGCGGATTACTTTTTCGTTCTTCCAGAATTGGCGTAACTAATGCTAATCCCAGATCTTCCAGGAATAAACTACGTTTCTTTGAATAGTCACTAGTGTTTGTTCTGTAAATTACCTGGCTGTTAATTCCAGCTGTGTACATTAGTGAAAAAAAAATATTCTTAGTGGCCATCTTCTACAATTACTAGCTGCACTGGTACTTCCTGTTGACTCATCCACCGTATCAATCCCTCCTTTTGTAAAGTTATAGAAACTTATTTCTGGTAAAAGTTTCTCGCCGGTAGATTTATCTATTTCATCATCGTGATGAAGTGATGATAATAAAATCATCGTGAATAAAATCACGTTTTTCCCTTTTTTGGCACAAAGGATACCATAGTTACATGTTCCTGAAATCCCAATACCGAGGACTGTGGTTGTCTGTTCTTCTTATTCTTCTTCTTCTTCTTCTTCAAGTGCCCTGTCTGTTGCGAACGTTGGCTATTAACATGGCAATTCTGATCTTGTTTGCGGCGCTTCTGAATAGTTCGACCGATGTGAGCCCGAACGACTTCCGCAGATTTTGGAGCCACGAGTGTCTTCTCCTGCCTGGCCCTCGTTTACTGTCTATTTTTTCCTGGACAATCAATTGCAGCAAACGGTACTTATCGTGTATAAAATATGTGGCCTAGATATTCAAGCTTTCTTTACTTAATTGTATTCACGATTTCTTTCTCCTTTCCGATTCTTTGGAGTGCCTCTATGTTGGTGACATGTTCGGTCCAGGATATACGAAGAATGCGTCGGTACACCCACATTTCGAATGCTTCTAGATTTCTCGTGAGCGTCTTCGTCAGCTTCTAGGCCTCCACATCATACAGTAAGATAGGAAAAATGTAGCATTCAACTAGACGTAGTTTTAGGGAGAGAGACAAATCTTTGCTTATGAGGAGCTTTTTCATATTACTAAATGCTGCTCTAGCTCGTTCTATTCTCGCCTTAATTTCTGGGACCTGTTCCCATTTTGCATTTACGTTGGTGTCAAGATACACATAAGATGGTCAATTGTATGTTACTTATCCGTAATTGTCGAGCAAGTTGTTGCTTTTTGCTTATCAGCATCCACTTTGTCTTCTTGAAGTTGAGGCTCACTAACTGAAGGCGTTATCCTCACTAACTGAATAAACTCTTTTTATTACCTGTTTTACTTCGTCTATGGTACTGGCAAGGATCACCGTGTCGTCGGCATATCTTATATTGTTCGTTAACTCGCCGTTTATTTTTATGCCCTCGTTTGTATTTTCCATACATTTGATAAATATATCCTCGGAATACATATTGAATATAATGTCTGTTCTTAATCTGTATAAATTCTGGGGGAATCTCTCGCTTGTTTTTCCTCAGAGTTTATACAGAAGCCACATTATTAAAGAGTCTTAGCGTTTTTAGCATATAATTTGGATCTTGGTAAGTTCGAAATTATGTTCTCTACCCTCGTTTTAACTGCTTTATTACTATGGTGTTTTCTCCATTTTGTTTTGGAATATCTACCTAAATAAGAAGGATACTTTTTATCTTATTTTCGCTTATTTTCAGATTCCAATACAATTCAAATACAATAGTCAATTTCGTTTTCATCGGAGTCCATAATTTCGTACGCATCATCTTCAAGTTCCTGCCAAAGTGCCAGTAGTTTGGCTTATTCTTTTTCGTAATTCATTCTAGTGAAAAAAGTTGATATGTACAACAAATAACGCCACAAATTAAAATTGTTTTAGATACCTTGCGAATTAAAATTGTGTCTTCGGCACCTAGGTGAGGTCTAATAGGATTGCAGATCACTCACTGTACTCACTTTGACGATCAACTTACATTACAACTGAAATTGGTTCAGAATTAATCAGAATACCCTACGGCAACATGTTTTAGGAAGCTATAAGCACCCAATAAAACATCTGTGTATTAACCATAGAAATATGCTAGTGGGTACCATTAGACCATTAGACCGTGAGTGTTGTGGGTACCATTAGACCATTAGACCCGTGACGCCGGGTTAACATTGATGTTTTGATTTGATTTGTAATTTAGATATCTGTTGGTGTGTAAGTACTCAATATTTTATAGATCCATCATATTATGTCTGCTAGCTGCTTTTATTTAGAGATATATTAATTATTACAAGATCTATAATTGACATTTTAGAAAGAAATTTCGAAAGTATATCCACCGTTCTTTTCATTTATCTAAATAAAATTATTGACGACGGTAAAAATGAGTTAATTGCTTTTTATATGTTCCATGAAAAGACACTTTTACTCCAAAATCTATTTTGTAAACATATTTACAACTGTATTTATTATGTTTTAAGAGCTTTTCTTTAATTGGTACTCACAGTTTCTTTCTTGCTTACATCAGTTGAATGAAGGACATAAAAACTTTCGAAAAAACAATAAAATTTATTTTGTCCGATAAAGTGTAAGTAAACATATATAAAATTTATTCCATAATAATTTGGCGATAAATTTGCTTCGGGGTGTTCAACATATACAACAAATAGTCGATTAATAAACAGCTATAAATCGTAGCGCCGCTAGCTACTTACTCGCTATTTGAATAAGAATTTATTATTGCTACAGCGCCAAAGGACATCTGAAGGTGAAATTGTGCACCTGGTGTCTTCTTTTATCGCTCTACGAGATTTAGAATATCTACAGTGGACGAAATATAAGAAATGTATACGTAGATCATCTAAAGATAGTGGTAAATGAGGGAGAAGACCTTAACGACTGCAACAAGGCAACGAAGTACGACAAGTTGAAATTCTTTATAAACAAATACAAAATAAATGCGTGGAAATAAAAAACGCTTATCCATCAATATATCTACAGGCTATTCTCTACTCATATTAGGAGTGTAATCGACAGCGACCACGCAAAAAAAAGAAGCGCGATTTAAGGATTGTGACTTCGTTTTGGAATACCCGTACATTGTACATACAGGGAGCGTTCCAAAACTTACTAACTGTATTAGATAAGTATAAAATAGACACCCCATTACAAGAAATCAGGTCGACTGGAAGCAATAACGTATGGTCCTAAAGTTTTGGGAAAAATTTCACCTGGTCTGATTGAGAAGCAAAATGCATTTTACAAAGAAGGCCATGGAATTGAAATGTCATCAGTTATTGACATTTAATAAACAAAGCAGAATATTTTGGTTTGTGCTGTGCAAAATGTCTTATAAAATTGATATTTGTCGAGGTGTTTATAATATGGTTGGGCGAATGTCGAAACGAGATATTGTTAATATTTATCGAGATCAAAACATAAGCAAATCGACAATTTATCGCACAATCAGAGAATGTGGAGAAGGGATACCATGTGTTAACTTGCGTAAAAGTGGCCGACCGCGGATTTTGAACCATATAAGAGAGGCGAGACTGATTGAAGCAGCTAAGAACAAAATATTTTGCATCGTCCATCACGATCAACTTGTTGACGAAATGCTCTCGCCTTAACGCGCGGCAACATCTCGGAATTCTCTCTAACTGATGATCCTCTGTGTATTTTGGAGCTTTCCTTCTTTTCCGGTAGATAATATTGTTACTCGACAGGGTCCTGTATAATGTAGTCTTTCCAACATGAAATCTTCTGGCCAGTTTTCGCTATGAGACTCCAATTTTGTTCTTAGCTGCTTCAATTAGTCTTGCCTCTCTTATATGCTTCAAAATCCGCGGTGGGCCACTTTTACGCGAGTTAACACATGGTATCCCTTCTTCACATTCTCTGATTGTGCGATAAATTGTCGATTTGATCCTTGACTTTGATCTCGATAAATATTAACAATATCTCGTTTCGACATTCGCCCAACCATATTATAAACACCTCGACAAATGTCAATTTTATAAGACATTTTGCACAGCACAAACCAAAATATTCTGCTTTGTTTATTAAATGTCAATAACTGATCACATTTCAATTCCATGGCCTTCTTTGTTAAAAACATTTTGCTTCTTAATCAGACCAGGTGAAATTTCTTCCAAAACTTTAGGACCATACGTTACAATAGAAAAAAGGAACCATACTATTTTTTATAGCTTCGATAGCAATTTTACACGCATTAACCACCACCAGAATGTGCATTCTAAGACTTAAAAGACGGTTTGCAACCGGAGGGGTTCTCTAACACCGTCCAAGTATATCTGAATAAATATTTCGGCTGGTTACGAGTAATTAGGTAGAATTACTTCAGATTATTCCTTCGACTTTTGGGGTATTTCCATTAAGCGGTGGTTCTTTTTGTTGTATGGATTTAAATAAGCTGCTCTTACGCTCAGTAGAAATGTATTAAAATTATGAGCAGTATATTTTTAAATTTAATTTTTAAATTTTTAACGGAGCACTGCTAAAGCCCAAATCATGGGTATAACAACATGGAATGTCAGAGGTCTCAACGGCAAAGAAATCGAAGTTACTGAAGAATTTGAGAAAAATCAAATAGACTTACTGGGTATAACAGAGACCAAAAAGAAGGGAAAAACACACAGTTTTTATAAAATGGACATTTCCTCGTCACCAGTGGAGTGTCACTTGGCGAAAGGGCAAAAGAAGGGGTAGGCTGCCTGATATACAGTAACCTAATAAAGAATATTCAAGATTGGTAATGCATTTCAGATGATAAGAAGAATACTTCTGAAGATAAGACTGGTAACTACGAAACACAAACTAGTCAATATCATCATTATGTACGGAATAAATGATGACGAAAGAGGAGCTAGCAAAGACCTATTCTGGGATAAGGCCTCAGAAATAATAGTTTAGAAGTTTAGACAGTTTAGAAGGCAATACTATAGTACTAATGGATCTAAAATCTAAATGGTCGAGTGGGTGTAAGAGATGAACATAACCAAGATGTATTAGGACCATATGGAGAAGAATTTAAAATAGACAATGGAGAACGTATTATTGATATTTGCAGAGAAAATAATGTAATAATAGTGAAAACATTTTTTAATAAAGATAGAACAAAGATATGTAGCTTAAGGCCACATTCAAAATAAAGGCCTTAAGCTATCTTTGTTAGAATCTATGGAAATCAACAAATTAAAAAACACAGATATAATTCTGAATGACCAACTTGAGACAAACAGTTCTCCCCTCCTCAACCTATTTCATTAGAGACTATAAATTTTGTAAACCCAAGCCAAAATAGATCACTTGAGAAAGGCAATCAGCCGAAACAGCTGTAGTGATAATATTTAAAATAAATTTTGTGGAAGTGTTGAAAACAAAGTTTTCAGTGTTTTATTGTTACATAAAATAAATTTCCATCAAGTAACGGTCGAATCCATCAATTATTTATATTATTATTATTCAATTTTTGTTATTGCTCCTGAATTGCTTCCAATTTTATCCTGCATGTTTTAAAGATGACTAATCTTGATTACTACTAATGACTTTCTATGCTAATGCCTGATTTCCGAGTATTATGTTTGATTTTAGTAATAAACATACAATATCAGAATTCCTTGTATGTTTTCTGTATGAGTTCTATATTAGCATTTATGAGAATAAGAAAGGAAGCTAACCATTCAATATAATTTTAAAGATGTAGATAATATTTATACATCTACCAGAGAGTCAATATTTCAATAAAACATGGAAACAGTAAAAGGAAACATTTAGGAAAGATAACAAGGAGTTAAAAATATGCTCACAGACGACATAGTTACTTGAACTTCAAATATTATTTATTAAAATCCATTCAAAATGAACCGTTGATAAGTAACAAAAATTTATCCTTGAATTAAAAATGTTAATTGATAAACTAACAGGAAGAAATATATTAAGGAACTTTATTTTTGATATTCTGATCACCCACTTAGATCGGATTTACTAGATTTAATTGGTTTCTAATCAGCAATCTACTTTTAAATTACATTAAAATTGCGATAAAAAACGATTGAAACAACACTAACCATATTTTATAAATATCTGAATAAGCACATACATGAAAACTTATAAAAAATGATTGTTATTGAACACCTTAGCGTCCACACAAATTATCCCAAAATAAAACAGAAGAACATGCTATAGAAAAGCTTTATATATCACAGAACAATGCAGAAAATAATAAATGTTTTTGGACTATTTAAAGCGTGTTTTCTAACCATTATTGGTAAGACCTAGTAAACATTACAAGAATTTTGAGCCAAAATATTTCATCCGTCCAAATATCCCCGATCCTATAATGGCCAAACGCATCGTAGAATCCAAAATAGGATTTGTGAACATTCCATTTATGTTCGCAATTCCGATTTAATTTTAGCTCAGGTCAACACCATCTTCATACCGGTCACAAAATTGATTTTGAAAACTCCAGAACCATAGCCCCCATCCGCTTCCATAAACCAATTATCCGAGAAGCCATAGAAATTGAAAAATGGACAAATTGTCTCAATAAAAGAGATGACAGCATACGGTTATTTTCGACATAGAGACTTCTCATAAAGATTATATCGTCCGCACCATCCGCCAATCAAAATCCCACTGCCAAAAATGTTCACGCCAACCCCCGCGCCAATGTAATAATGTTCCCAGTATAATAATGTCTGGGAGCTCGAGAGACTGAGACCTCGGAAGCCCTGCAGATGACATCAAAGATGATGTCGAAAGCTCGGCACAATGATAATCGACGCGGTTTAACCTCGAAAACTGCTTAGTTTAATATTATTCTTGTAATGATGTTAATCTTAGATATATGCAGGCATCGGTTTTAAAATTAAGATATAAATGAGAAGATATTGTACTCCAGTGAAAAGTGCGTTATAGTAATTAAAGTAATTTCAAGAACTGTTAATCCTCAATCGATTTTAATAGGAGGTATAAGAGTCTTAACAAACAATTTCAACTGCAATTTTATCCTTTCCCGGACATTTATTCGTTTTTAGTTGATTTTCCATTTGAATGCCATTCTTATTTCATAGTCGGTTATATCCGATATTTCTTCTGAGCCGATGTTAATTATTGTTCGTTCAGTACGTTGTTGTTGTGGTTGTGTATTTACCAAGTATAATTTGGTGTACAATTTTTCAATAGCCTCACTTATTTCCTTTCTGTTTCGGACGGTGACGTTTTTCTCATTTTTTATTTCTATGATTTTTGTTATGCCGCTTGAGTTTTTTGCTTTCAGTACTTCTTGGAGTAGTTTAGTTGTATTACTTTGGAGTTTAGATGATTTGGCTATTTTCGTGTTTAAGCGTATTTTCTTAACCGGTGTTGTTACTTCTTCTTCATGTGCCGTGCTCGATTATCGAGCGTTGGCTATCAAATTATCAATAGTAATTTTGTTGACGGCAGCTCGGAAAAGAGATGCAGAGGTTTCTAAGCCATGACGTTCTTCTTCGACCTGGCCCACTTCTTCCGTCTACCTTGCCTTGTATTATTAAATGGAGTATATTATATCTCTCTGGGTGGCGCATAACATGGCCAAAATAGGCCAAGTTTGCGATTTTTAACTGTTTTGATCACTTCCGTAACTTTTCCCATCCGATACAAAGCAACTTCGTTACGAACTCCATTCACCCAACTTATTCGTAGGATTCTCCAATATACCCAAATTTCAAAGGCTTCCTGTTTCTTGAGAAGTGTATCCGTCAAAGTCCAGCCTTCGTCACCATTCAAAAGAGTAGAGAACACATAACATCTCACTAATCTAATTTTCAGACTTTTTTGTAATATTGTTTCCACATAACAGTTTTTTTATCTTAAAGAATGCAGGTGTTATTACAGTTACTTTTATTTTATTGGCTAGTCCGTTTTTATCCATTTGTTTCAGTGTCTCTATGGATTTTAGTGTTTTGCTTAGCTCTTTTTGGTATTCGGTTTGTTTTTGAAACAGGACATCGGTGGTTAGGTATCGTTCTCGTTTAATAAGTTTGCTTAGTTCTACCCTCATCTGTATTTTAATATTCGCTCTAACCAATCTATGGTCACTGCCGGTAGAAAATTTGTTTAGTATTGTCACGACGGTGCATATGTTTTTGTTATTGGAGAATATGTAGTCTATTTCGTTCTTAGTTTTCTTGTCTGGGCTGATCCATTTTCATTTACGTTGTTTAGATTTTATAAAGAAAGTGTAGAGACAAAATAAATTTTCATTGTTTAAGTAGTTGTATAACATCTCACTGGTTTCGTTCCTGTTGTCCAGCCCAAAGCGACCGATATATTGAGTTCTGTGATTATTACGAAGTGTAATTTATCTTGGTTCCTTGCTCTTGTCAGATCCTTATAAAATGATTAAGCTTCCTCGTCTGTTGAGTTTCCTGTCGGTGCATATCCATGTATTATCTGTAAGATGTATCTGCTGTTCAAAGCGATAACAAGATATATGACTCTGATACTGCACAGAACTTCGTTA
Organism: Diabrotica balteata; assembly: GCA_918026665.1. Lineage (NCBI taxonomy): Eukaryota > Metazoa > Arthropoda > Insecta > Coleoptera > Chrysomelidae > Diabrotica > Diabrotica balteata. The sequence goes on from OU898276.1 coordinate 5,322,790, forward strand.
CTTCGAAGCCCAAGGATAAGAGTGACAAACTTTTTTGTATATCTTTTGGGGTTCCAAAGTTGACAATCTCAGTAAAATTCAGCTTGTTAGTATGATTTTTAGATTTTAAACCTCTAATGACTGGACTATTGGTGTTAGAAGGCTTATATAAAATTAAATAAACATTATGATTTAGGGTATTATAGCAGGATATTATGTTTTATCGTTCGATCACTAGTGGATCACGTTTTAAGATAATATAGTAATTTTTATAATTCTTAGTCACTGTTTTATGACATTACTGGTTTACGTTAGAGATTATCAACTGTGTGATAAAAATATGCTATCAATAATTTGTAAACAGAATAAAATTTATTGACGTTTACTGACTGATTTATGTTTAAAGTTTCTGTAAAACCAACGTGATTTTATATCTCTTCACAAAAGTTTACAGCTTTTATCTGTATCATATATCCTTTCTCCACATATTGAAGTACCGCCTCTGCAGTCGATATCGAAGGAAAAATAAAAAAAGCAATTAAAACTATTTCCAGACAACCACGAAATCATTATTTTTTAATTTCTCTATCCGAATTCAAATCGGTCTGAGGTGGGTGTGTAAATCGAGATAGCCGTTTGGTTTCAACGATTCCTGTGGTGTGGTGTAAAATAGTTCTCAAAGCGTGACTACACCTTTCACAAGTGACTCTTATACAGAACATGCATCTCGACCTGCGGTTTGTCTCTTTCTACATCTCTCGAAACAAATTCCGCGAATCATGTACGAACAGCGAAAAGAATCAATACCGAGAAGAGAAGCTGCTATATTGAAATTAACAAAGTTCATTACGGGAAAATAACCAATTAAGATGGTAGATGTGGCTGCTGCTAGATAACGGACACTTTACCAGGCAGATCTGTTAAGCGATTAACTTTTGCTACGTTTAAAGTTATAACAATTTTAACGTCTTTAACAATTTTATTAGGGCAGTATTAGCAAACATATACAGAACATTATGTTTATTGATTCATTTTTATAATTGATTTGTCCAAAATGGTAATATACCCTATCTGTTTGCAACTGACAGCTCATTACAAATGCAAATCTTCAAATAGAGGTTTAAGGTCGATGCAGACACATCAGTCACGTCACAGTCTCGGCGCCGAACCGGTCCTGTTTGGTAACAGAACTATTAATTATTTGACAGCTGGGAAACTGTTCGTCGCCTGATGAATGTGTTAAAGAATATTTTGTATGACGGATTGTTCGGTTCGGCACCAGGACTGTGACGAGACGTGACTGATGTGTCTGAATCGACCTTAAGAGGTTCCTGTCAAAGTCATAAACCATTGCCATACGGATGTAGTTGGAAACAATAAGGTTTATTTTGAAATATTACGAGTTTTGCATTAATTTGTTTAGTTACATATACTTTAAAAGAAGATCCCATGAAATTAAAAACTCTTATCACTAATAATAATAAGAAAACAGAAAGTACGAATTAACTGTGTTAAAGTTTTTACTATTTTAATGGGAATAAGCCACAATTAAAGGTTTTTTTATTTAATTAATGGCTTTGGATAACTTGATCCATTCAGCCACGATAATGTATTTGAACTATTTGAATTTGTTATTGATGTATTGACCTATTGCATTTGTTAACAAAATATTACTTCGCATAGAGGTAAATTAAAAATATAATGTAAATATTATTCTCACAAGAATCAGTAGATTGACAAGAAATCATACTTTCATTCGTTCCATTTAAGGCCCTAACCAACTTAAAGTGAATATTTGGAATCAACAATTGATTACATAATATAGGGATACTTTTCACGCTAAGGTGCCTTTCATAGCGACTTTATTATAACACAAGACAGGCAACGGCTAGGAGGTAAATATATAACATAAGGATAGACAGAGGGAATAAAGCTAGATTTATACATTCACATTACACATTCCATCCTAAATTTTTTTTTAGTCTTTTTTAAATATTCCCAAAAAATTTGGTTAATCCTAATGTTATGACGAGAGATATATAAAATAAAAGATTGACACTGAGGAAGAGGTATTTGATCTTTTATCAGATTTTCCAATAGATACTTAATAGCAGCATCATTATATATGCACCCGAACATCCAATGATTGATATCGTCAGTGTTATCATTACTGTTTCACTTAAATTAAATCTACGAAGCTAGGCTTTCACAGTAGCATGATTAACAAGGCATCTAACAAACATTGAATATACTCTTCTATTGGGATGACTCCTTGAAGCAAAAGGCGCAGTAGGTAAAACAGGGTGAATTTTTGTATAAAAGTTGTTACTTCTGTTACACAAAATTATTCCATTCAATTTCCCAGTTTTATTTTAATTATTGTTTACGCAGCGAGACTAAATTGCTTCTATTGAGCCAACTGATTTCTAATCCTTTTGAAGCCGCTTCTTTAGCAAAATAATCTGCTGTGATGTTACCGAGATACCAGCATGTCCCTTTACCCAAATGAGGGAGACTGAATTATTTCTTTTGAGTAGCTTTAGTTGATTTTCTAAAACTTTGACGATAATACTGTTTTTGTATAAATGCTTATGCGAATTATCTAAAGTAGACAACGCAGATTTTGAATCCGAAAGGGTTACTATTTGTTGATCAGACATTTTTTTCTCAATAGTCCATTCCATATCCATCTATTCTCAATAGTCCATCCCATGAGGGGATTTTCCCAGATATTTTAAAAGTAACAAAAGTGCTACCAGTGTTCAAAAAGGGAGCTTTAGATGAAATTGGAAATTACCGTCTTATCTCAATCATTCCCATTTTCGGCAAAATTTTTGAGAGTATTCTAAATGTTCGTCTGGTAGAATATCTAGAAAAACACAAAATACTTCACTTTAACCAATATGGCTTTAGAAAAAAGTGTAGCACTACACTAGCTATACAGAAAATTGTGAGAGATATAGTTGATGGCTTGGAGGAAGGTCATTTTGTGTCTTTGACATTGTGTGACTTATCCAAAGCTTTTGACTGTGTTTCGCATGAATTACTGTTGGAAAAAATGCATAAGTACGGTATTAGGGGAAACACTCTTAATCTATTTAGATCATACCTAACAAATAGAAAACAGGCAGTTTTTCTTAATAACAGCTATTCTGAGTTTAACACTGTCGAATATGGTGTACCTCAAGGTTCGATATTAGGACCCACTTTGTTTCTTATTTATCTGAAAGATTTATTTCACTACACTTTTCCTATAAAATGTGTTTGCTTCGCAGATGATACAACTCTCATAAATACTGATATTAATCAGAATAATTTAAAAATTAAAATAGATAGTGATACCAAGAAAGCAAAAAACTGGTTCTCACATAATGGGCTAATGCTAAATGAAGAGAAAAATCAGAATTTGATTTTTAGTTCTGATTGGAAGTATATCTTAAGAAATAGTGTTAAACTATTAGGAATCTTTATAGACGATAATTTGGATTGGAGTGCTCATATAGATTACTTAAGTTCTAGACTTGCTACAAGTATATTTTTAATACGCAACTTAGTTTATATGATTCCTAAAAATACCCTTAGAATGTGCTACTTTGCACTATTTTATAGCCATTTACAGTACGGAATAACTCTTTGGGGTAATTCTTCTTAAGCAGATCGAATTTTTAAATTACAAAAAAGAGTAGTGAGGATACTTGCAAGAGCAGAGTATAGGGAACACTGTAAACCTTTATTTCTGGATTTAGGTATTATGCCACTACCTTCACTCTATATATATGAGACGCTGATTGAAATTCATGCCAACAAAGGTAAGTTTAATGTAAACTCCAACGTCCATGATCACGATACAAGATCTAGAGATGCTATTAGAGCACAACGTTTTAGGTTGACAAAGAGCGTAAAAAATTCGACTGACGTTAGTTTGTATAACTTTTTGCCAGATGAAGTAAAAAGTCTTCACTTGTTATCATTTAAGCATAAAATCAAATCACACTTTTTGGAACATTGTTTCTATTCAAAAACGGAGTACTTAAGTACAGCTTTTACACAATAGTACTAGTTTGGTCAGGGCAGTTGCCTATTATAATTATATTTCATGTTTTTTTATAATTCCACAAAGTGTGTTTGTCGTTTTTTTTTTAACTGTTAATATTAAATACATACATGTTTGTAATGTTTAAATTATCCAAAAAAAAATTATATGTTTTATAAGTATTCTCACTATTCCTTTGACTTGTCAAAAACAAAACTATTTTTGTATATTGATTAAATAAATTCTATTCTATTCTATTCTATTCATACCGGCGAATCTATACCATAACATTCATAGAATACTTTGTTTCATTAGGGGATAATCCTTGATTAATGACTTTGACGAATTTGACAAAATCCATTTTTGGGGTACCTGCCTACCTGCCAACCGAGTAAGGGAGTGATGAATTTGATATCGTCCGTGTTATCAGTTAGCAGTTCAGTTCATGCGTTAAAATGGCATCATCGTTTCAATTCGTTGCTGCTAAACTTAAAAACAGCGCCTATTCTGCGAAAAAAGTATTGTGTTAAATGTTCATTAACAACGATTAAAGATAGTTCAAACACTTTTGACCATGGAGCTGCGCGAAGGCGGAGTCAAATTCACCTAAGGGCAGAAAGGTTCTATTCTAAGTGGAATTATACAGTGCATAATTCAATGCGTTTCGCATGGAAGTGGGGACTAAACCAAATTTAGTCTACTGCGCCGTGGTCAGGAGTCTTGCACTATCTCTAATAATGTAGTGATTATCTGCTTCAGTATGATATGTAGGTGTTAGTGAAAGAACCTTGTACAGATTTTAAAGTAAAAGAAAACAAGGAAATTATCAAAAAACGTCCTGGGAGAAAAATTTAAGGTAATAAGAGATAATAATTTTTCTCACTTTGGCCGAGATAAGATATCGAAAATACTTAATAATTTTTTTTTCAAGGTTCATAGGTTCAAGACCTATTTAGCTAGACAATTGATTGAATACGTAAAAACAATCTCCTACGCTTCCTCTAAATTCATGACAATCTCCTAACCGTTCGATCATTCACTCAATTTCCTAACCTTCCCATTGAAAACACTATTGGGTGACTATACAAAAAGGATTGAACAGGAACACACGCTTCACGCTAAGGTGCCCTTCATTTTCTAACACAAACAATACAGGCAACGGTTAAAGGTAAATTACATGAAAGGAAAGACAATGGGAAATACAAGAAACTGACGTCCTACCATTTCGGATTCACACAACACTGAAAATCGAAAATACTTAAAAAATCGGTTTTTGGTACGAAAATTAAAGAAAAAAACCTATATTGAACGATAAAGAAGAGATTGTTTTGAGAACGAGAAAAATATTTAGATTAGGAGGAAGACGCATTTTTTCTATTTAGACGAAACCTGGCTAAACGTAAATTATACCGTTTCAAAAGTATAACAAAAAATATTTCAAGTTTTATACAAGCCTTTTTAGAAGGATGTTCTACTGGTTTAGATGCTCCAGCACAAAAGAGTCGAAGATCATGTACATTGGTAGTGAACATGGTTTTGTGGAGAATGGTTTATTTGGAATGGAGTTAATGAATTCGTTGAGAATGCTCAAAATTAAGTCCAATTAATCAAGTTCAATAAAGAAATAAGAAAACTAACACAAGTTACAGATGCAATCCAAAAGATTGTAATGTTAAAATGAAACTGGGCCGGACATATAGGATAAAAGAAGTAGAGGCAGACCTCAAACCAGATGGACTGATAACATCAAGCGAATGGCTGGTCCCGAATGGATGCAAAAAACAACAAACAGAAATGAATGAACACACTTAAGAAAGGCTTACATCTGACGATGGATAGAATAGCTGTTGATGATAATTAATCGTTCTATAAAATATTATGTGTATTACTTTTTCCACCCTATCATTGTCAACTATATCCTATAGAGTTACTACTACTACTGCGACTCCGGCAACAGCCACGATTGCGGCACACTCGAATTGTACCAGTTTGTAATGTCGAAATGTGGCCACATCGGCCACATTTCATTGACAAACCATTTAACAAACATATCTGCATTTATGTTTTCATGGTAATCAGCTTATTTTGATTATGAATAAAAAAATCGAATCTACGTTTTATATAAAGCCTTGTTTCCCTCCTGCATGAAGAATGATGTGTCTTTTGCCTTCACTATCTGTATGTTTTATTGATTTTATGCTGTCGTCTTATCACATTCTTCCCAAAGATCCCAAATACATTAAGCAAATTAGCCTAATCATCATTAGGAATGCCGATTGTAAGTTAATTATGTTCTCTAACAGACATATGGTCAATCTAACCACCACTATTTAAATTGACACAATTTTCTAGTTTACTCCGAAGTATGTTTTAACAAAAATTAAAAGTGATATTTTAGTACTTTGTATATAAATTATCCCTAGCACGGTAGTATTTGTTTCAGAAGAAATTATTAAACAAGTAGGTGAAAGAAATTTACGTTAAATAACATTATGCAAGAATACTATTTATTAAAAAAAATGTAACAAAATAATATGCAAAACTATGAACAACGGGATAATGACACATATATTTATTTTATACCTAAAATTTAGCAAAGTGTTAAACATTATGGAGAACACCAGTGCAGTTTATCGTGCTTTTTACTACAACGAAAGGTTTAGTGCGAATTCCACTAATCGTTTAGAGGTGTAAGTTGGTTCAATGTACTGTACCTCCATCATATCGTACTTGTTTTGTTTTTATCTTTTGAATTAACACAAAATACACAGGAACGATCGAATACAGATAAAATCTCTCATAATTATTTTGATTATAATTAAGCACCTAGTTAAACTTGTATTATATCGTTGATTTCCTGCTCCCGATAAAAACTGAGTGCGTTAAATGGAAGGAACAACTAATTCAAAGTATTTGGATTATCATTATCAAACAGTTCGATAACAAACGGCAAGATAAAAAACAATACAATCTGTAATTATGGCGGATGTTGATAGTTCTGCAATTGATAAGGTCAAGGAGATAAGGACTTCCTTTGAAGATGATGATAAATTAGTCAAATAGAAATAATGTTTGCGAATTGTAGGTCCTAACTACTAAAATCCCTATAGTTTGTTAGGGAAGTCAAGAAATTTGGTGTTTTAAATGAAATTACATTAACAAAATAGAATATAGTGGTAGTATAATATCTAGTATGTTCTTCAATGAGTGTGGAGTGATCTTCAGGTTTAGCGCTCATGAAAGTTAGCACAAGCCGCAGTGAGTGCAGTAATTCACTATTGTTATCCTTTATATTTTTACATTACTTGTAATTGTAATTTTCAACTTTATTCAACATTTGTAAAAGTCCTGTGACAGCAAATATTTATTGTATGTAACTTCGGAGAAAAGACAAATTTCCATTTATTTTAATGTAACTAGTTGATGATTATTTTTCAGCCGTAACTATTCTTACTTGGCTATAACTCTCACGTCTTCTCAGCGCAAGGTCCGGAATAGCGTGAGGAGCTTTGGTACCATGGTGTTCTTTTTTAGTCTTGTTTCAGCTAAGTAGGCCCTAGAAGCTCAACACTCGGATGGAAATGTGTCTCTCTTGCTCTGGTTTCTAGACTTTTGCTAGTATTTTTTTGATATGTGCCGTTTTTGTTTTACAATGTTGAAGATTTTTTAGTCTGGTTTTGTTGGTTTTTTATATTTTATTTCTTTTTGGGTGATTTTGGCATGTGGGTCAGCAAGAATGAGTGTGAATTGAGAGTTGCAGAGCCACTTAAGTCGATATTCTATTTATTCGTTTCCAAGCAGTTGCTGTTTGGGTTTTCTACTAATGTCGTACCTTGTGGTATACCAGAAAATGTCGGGATATTATAATTCAGCAAATTATATGTTTCATCATTGTTGTTGTATTATACTGTATGTAAATCTAGTGTTGTTATTTATCTATACATTTTCAACGTTTTCGTAAGTAAGAGAAGCATATGCAGTTATACCGATCGTTTTTACCAATAATTATTATTTTTTAATAATTTAAAAGCTTCTAAAAATAAACTAAAATATTTATAACAAACATATAAATGTTTTGTGAATACTATAAGAACTTATATGACTTCTCTTTCCGAAAACTGTGATATTCGACCTGGCCTATAGCGATACTCGTTGGCTCAATCTTGCTTTAAACCGACCAAGAACGAGAATAATTGGATACCGGTATAAAACACCTCGTTTATTATGTTAAATCAGGTTTCTGGTGGTTAAGTAGTGAGAACATGATACAGTGTTTAAGGTAAGTAATTCCGTATTTATTCATTAATAATTATTAGCCGATGGATAATGATGATACGAGGTGTTAGTAAAAAGTAGTATCCATTACAGATACAACATTAAACCTGTATTTACAAAGTGTTCAATAATAGTGGCAGAAAATGAGGATGATATTTATCATTATTTTATAATCTGAATAATACAGCAATACAATATTTCAAAATATTTCCATCTTGTAGAAATTTATAGAGGGCGAATTATACAACAAAAAGTTTTTCATTCTGCTATTTTCTCCCAGAGTCTGTTCTTCGTTCATACAACGACATATATTATTTCAGTGTAGTTGGGCTTCATCTATAGTAGTCTTCTTCTTCTTCTTCCCTGGCTATACAACTCGGGGTGAGTCTTCGCCGCATCCACTACCGACCTCCATCCTCTACGATCTTGCGCTTCTATTTTCCATTGTTTTACCCCAATTCTAGATAAATCGGCTTCAACATCATCCTTCCATCTTTTTCTCGGTCAGCCTACTGATCTTCTACCATCTGGTCTTTCAAAATACACTGTCTTTAACACTCTGACTTCCTCTGATCGTACCACGTGACCTGCCCATCTTATTCGGTTTGCCTTGATATGTCTAGGTTTTCAGTTCCATATAGAGTCACCAATTCAGCATTGCGGCGTCTCCTCCAATCCCCTGTGAATTCATCTCTTTGAGGGCCAAATATTATTCTGAGAACCTTTATTTCAAATATTAGAAGCTTATTAATTTCCCGCTGGTTGAGAGTCCATGTTTCACTGCCATGTGTAATAATTGGCGAATAATCGACTTGTACAGTGTTAATGTAGATTTTCTTTTTAGCAGCTTCGATCTTAATAATGTTGAAAGGGAGTATAATGCTCTATTTCCCGCAGCTATCCTTGCTAACCTCTTTTTCTATGTGGTTGTCAGCTGTGATTATCGCCCCCAGGTATTTAAACTCCTTTACTACTTCGAAGTTGTGATCATTAATACTGATGTTCTGCCTAACTCTTGGTCTTGGATTTTTGGTTACTACCATATATTTCGTCTTTTCTTCATTTATTCAGAGACCCAGACTACCTGTTTCCTCCTCGAGCTGTGAAAACACCTCCTTCACGTCTCTTGTAGAATGCGTGATTGCATCTATATCATCAGCAAAGGCCAGCAACAGTTTTGATCATTGATCAGTAAATCCTGCAGCTCAGACGATATTTTACTTATTGCATACTCTAAAGCAAAATTGAACAGCAACGGTGACAAGGAGTCCGTCTGCCTACGTCCTGAATTTATACCAAATGGCATCGATGTTCTGCTTCCTATCTTTATTTGCGTATATGATTCTCTCACGCACATTTGCGTTAATTCAACTAATTTTTTTGGTATTCCCATTTCTAACATTGCTATCCATAATTTGCTTCTTTTTATGGAAGCATATGCTTGCTGCAAATCTATGAAAATTTGGTGCACATCGCGGTTGAATTCCCAGTTGTCGATGGTAAAGCCGCATTGGTAGTCGCCTAGAATATCTTCAAATTATGGTGTGAGTCCTTTAGCAAGATAATTGATAGCACTTTATATGACTATAGTAGTAGTAGAGCCGAAAACAGACTTGGAGAGAATCACCAGAATAAAATATATTTTTTTTGGAATTCAAGTTATAGAATTTTTTCTAGAACAAGGAGGTTTTCAAATAATTTAAAAATGGATGTGTAATTGAAAGATACAAAGTGGTGGTCTATTTTCAGTCATCACTGGCATTACGTAGCGGTACTAACCTGTTCCCAATGTACCCAATGAAAACCTTGTCTTGAAAAAGATTTCTGTATTTCTTTTCTCTAGTCTGTCTTTGATCTGTTTTTTTAACCTATTCTCTATCCTTACATTGTTGGATATAGGTCTCCCCCAGTTCTCTCCATCTTTCCCTATCTTAAGCTGTTCTCTGCCATGTGGGAACTCCTTGTTTCCTGATGTCATCTTTCCACATCATCTGTAGTCTGCCTCTTGATCTCTTTGCATTGTATGGACGCCACTTTCCGATGGCATTGTTCCATCGTCCGTCTTGGAGACGTTCATTGTGTCCAGCCCATTTCAATTTCAGTTTTGGTGCTTGTTCTATCGCGTCTACTGTCTTTGTTCTGGTCCTGATCCACTGGTTACGTTTTCTATCTTTAAGTGATATACCCAACATTTGTCTCTCCATCGCTCTTTGTGCCTTCCTTATCCTACCCAAATTTGCCTGTAAACCCCCTCTGTGGCTCAGTGGTAAGAGCGCCTATCTTTAAACCTAAAGGTCGTGAGTTCGAATCTCATCTGGGTGGAGAAATTTTCGTTTAATAAAAATTAATAAATGAAAATAATTCTCACTCACACAAGCAACAAATTCATGATTTGAAAATAATTTCTATCCTTGTGCATCCACTAGGTACCTGACTGTACCATGCCAATGATCTTAGTTGTCGAGGCATTAACTCAATAATAAAAAAAAATTGGCCTGTGTAAATGTCCATGTCTGTGCTCCGTAGGTGAGCACCGGTATTATACAGGAGTTATATACCCTGCTTCGTAAGTATAGAGGGATTGTTTGATTTTTTAGAACGTAAGAAAGTTTGCCGAATGCTGCCCATCCCATTCTTACTCGTCTCGATATTTCGGCTGTTTGATTTTCTCTGTTAGGTCTGATTGATTGTCCTAGATAGATATACTTTGATCTGCTAATAATTAATGTGTCTCAACAAAGACGAAATATGACATTAAAGAACAGACTTTTGGAATGAAACGACTCCAAAGGTATTATGATAAATATAACAATAAAATATGAACAACAAAGATTACAGTACAGCAGAAAACAGAATAGAATATAGAAATTGGCCACTTGTGAATTGAGGTGTTATAGAGGAGTCCTAGAAGAGTCATACGAATATAATGAATTCAAACAAAGTCGCAAGTGGAAGTAACTATACAAAAGGGTGGGAAGTGGAGCAGAACTAATATTGGCTATCAGAAGACAAAAACTTACTTACGATATGTGATAAGGAGGCAAAAATACTCAAGATTATAACATTATGCTAGGTAAAATTTGAGGAAAACGAAATGTGGAAAGAGTAAAAATTTCCTGGCTTAAAAACCTGAGGGAATTGTTTAAATTCAGTAGGGCAGAGCTATTTAAACCATCTTAGGTACCAACTAGCAACCTTGGCTAGAGTATCTAAGGAGGAAGAATAACTGAAACCATCTAGGATACTAAGAAAAGACAATGATTAAGTATTTTACTCTTAAATATATAGAATATGCCATTTTCATTCAATTTTATTGAACGAAAGAAGAAAGAACATAACGATATGTCCTCTTTTTCTTCGTGTGTTTTCATTTGTGCAAATTTTTCGGTTTTGGTCTCAGCCCAAACCTGTTAAATCTTATATCTCTTTAATGGATATGTACAGCATCTAAATGGATAAGAGCAAATGTTTTTTTGTGTAGAGGGACATCTGGATCTCTTTTTAAAATGGGACACAAAAGGAAAAGAGCGTTCCATCTAAAAATGTATTCACCGAATATGATGAATTTTTGAGCTTTTATTTCTTGTAAGAAGTGGAAGATTGGCTAAGAAGGAGCTATGAGAAATAAATGGACCTCTTGTAATGGAAATATAGAGAAAATTATGAAATTTTGGGCAGAGATTTCTGGGAAAAATAAAAAATGCTGACTAGAGATGGATAGTGAGTAGATTTATGTAAGACCTTACATATCCACTGTAGTGGAATTTAACTAGACAACTTGTAACTGAAATGTAAAGAAAATTAAAAATAATAGGGTAGCAGATAGATAGATATCTAACAAGTTAACAAGAGAAATCGTTACTTCATAGTCAACAAACAAATAAAACAATGCTACAATTAGATAAAATCAAAGCCTTGCGTAAAAAAGTAACATTTTTCAAAGTATTGTAAAGAGGAACCTTACAAATTTCTCTCAATTACTAGAATTTGTTATAACAAATGAAATCAATCCTCAAACGAACTTCTTTGAAATTGGTATTGCTTATTTGCCAGGTTTGGAAGAAAGTATTGTAAACTATTTTCCTGACATTGACTCCGATGACTTATATAGTTGGATGATGGACCCGTTTTCGTGTGACCCAAAAAATAAACCTGTTGGAATGACAAATGAAGTTCTTCAAAATCTACTTGAGATCAGCGAAGATAGCAGTTTCAAACTCAAATGCCGTGAAGGAAGCCAAGAAGAGTTTTGAATGCAGGTATAATCAGAAAATAATGTTGTTGGTAAGGTTGCAATGAAAAAACTTGTGTGTTTCACATCGACTTATCCCTATGAGTCTTTTTCTCCGCATATGCTTACATTAAAAACAAATACAGAAGCAAACTTTAAGCATCAAGGGATTTGAGGGCCAGCCTTACAAAGATTCCCATAATTATAAAGGATATAATGAAAACATCATCAAAATAGTTTCATTCATCACATTAAGTAAGGATATTTGAATATCAAATGTACTGTATTTTATTGATCTGAAATAAAGTTTATATTAAAATCAAATGAGCATCAGGAATTGTTTTTTTTTCATTTTTTGTCTTTTCCCAGATCGCTTCAACGGTTGGTGTGTCTCGACCAAAAAGGTTTCAGAACCACTGAGTTAGATAAACGAAGGATGGAGGAGCACAATATTAGCGCTTATTTATAAAAACAAAGATGTTTAACAATGCACATACTACAGAATTATAAACCTACTTAATCAGTGTTAGAAGAAACTAATTGATAAATAGATAGAGAGAGGAATATGTGCAAGTTGTGTTTCGGCTAATTTGATTAATATTTTTTCTGTTCATTGTCAAAAAATTCCCGAAAGTGCAGGGATTAAAGTTGTATTAACAAAAAAAATGGCGGCTGCGCTTTTTTGAAAACAGTTGTACGTATTTTTAAACGCAGCTTTTCTGAAGATTCGACAAATCTGGAAGCACCGACAAATGTCTTATGAAAGTAAGACTACATCATTGTTCAATGCTTAGTGCTTAGTGTTGAGATTTAGAGCAGTGCTTAAAAGAGTTAAGTGGTTTAAATAAAGTAGATCTGATATTGTCATTGTGGTAAACGCCATACAGACTAAAAACTGTATTGATTACAGAATCATTATTTATAAAGGCTTACTTTGACAACGAAACCGCTCGCCCCGTACAATGTTTACAAACGAAAACTGCTACCAACTGAGTTGAATTGTTTTTATCGTAATGAATAATTTAGATGTTTTGGTGATAACAGGTAAAAATATACCTTTTATCTTGACGTAGCGCGTTGGTCGTTTAATTTATTTTTTTATCGACAGACTAGTTTGCGATAAGATTTTCAAAAGGTGTTTTTATGATTCATATTTATCTGCTTTACCCGCATCGAACTAAATTATTGGAACAAACTGTTTGTTGTTTTAAAAAATAGATTACTCACTGGGAAATATGACGATGGGTGACTATTCTTTGGACGTTGGAGTTAATTTATTAGGATTATTCAGTGGAAAATCGTGTGATCAGAAATCAGTGATTTCGTCGTCGCTATAAGGTGATTTAAGTTATTGTTTGTTTAAGTAATGATATGCTAAAAATATTTGCTTTTGGTTCATGATTACAACTTCGTTCAAAAACAGAATGAGCTGTTACTTAGTTTTTTTTCATCTGAAGCTTGTTGAACATTGAATACTTATACGAGAACGATATAGTGATAACAATAATTGTTGTACTACGTTAGTGATCGAATAGCAGACATTTTTGACAATGAAGAGAATGAAAAACCATTCAGAAATAAATGCTGTATCAGATAAAAATGTAAAACAGCTGAAGCTGCTTTACATACACTTAAGTGTTCTACAGAAAAAAGTTATGACAGGGATTATGTCCCAAAAGGACAATTTGTGTATATAAAATTAGTATCTACACAATACGTGAAACATGAAGAATGTCCTAAATGAGAGAGAGAGAGAGAGAGAGAGAGAGAGAGAGAGAGAGAGAAAGTGTATAACATATATTGCTGGATATAATATATGAGAGCTCTTGCTCGTAATATAGAAATGTCTTAAATACTAACGGTTCAAAAAGTTATGCATAGGTACAAAACGATTTATTAAAGAGAAAGAGAGAAAAACAAATAGCATAAATAAAATCAGTACAAATACATAAAAAAAAACAAAATTCCCACTACTAAATACTACTTACTAGTAACAAGTGTTTCAAAAGTCTATGTGCGGATTATTGTCCATTCAAGTCACTATCACGAAGATCCTGGATTATTAGATGTGGAGATGTGGCAACCATGTGTCAAAGGCTACCCAGAGAACTATGTGAAAACTTCTTGTGAAAAATTGAACAGCAAGGGTGATAAGGGGTCCCCTTGCCTAAGTCCTGAATTTATACCAAATGGCATCGATGTTCTGCTTCATATCTCTACTTGCGCATATGCGCATATATGTGAAAAATTCAAACACTTCTCATTAATCCAAAAAGGCACTACTGTATAATAATTGATTTCTGTATACCAAAATCGGGACAAATCTTTGAGAAATTTGGAGAACACTGTATAACTTTGTGAGGAGTAAATCTTTGTCGGGGAGTCTTTTTTTCGAATCAGAGTTTTAAACGCACAAAATACTAAGCACTGTTCATAATGTTGTCATTTATATTTATACAGTGGGGGAATTTTTGTCAAAAGTAGTAGTCAAAATGAGTTGAATACCAAATTAAAAATATTGATTAATAGTTTTACATGTTCGAATGGATTTCTTCGAACAATTTAGTTTACAAATTTCATGTGTTAGTATCATAAAAAGATGATAGTGCCAGATCAGAAAGTATTAACTTTATAACTTTTATGGTTCTTTGATGTATTCTCCTTGACGAATCAGAACTAACAAAGCCATATCAATAGAATGCCACACAGAGTAATTTTTATGTATTATTTGCGTTTCTAAAGTAAAATAATTATTTTATAAAATCTTGGGCACTTTGGCATAACTTTGGATCGTTTTGTATGTATAATCTAAGGTAGAATACAAAGAAGGTGTAGATGTTGTTATATCTATCGGCAAAATAATAAATAAGACACTCGAACGGACACTTCTCTCAGCGATCTCATTCGTAACAGGTTATTAAAGAACAATTTGTTGTAGATATGCCTTATAGTACACCCTGTAGCAGATTTATCACTGGAAGTGATTATGGAATGAGTTTTACCTATTTACTTATCAAAATGAATAATTTATACCATTAAAGCGAAAGATTAAATGCCGGACTGTCCTTGCCACTATCGCTTCATATCTCTAAAGCCAGACTCGTCGTCCATGTTGCTTTTACGTTTCGAAAAAACTTACCTACCTAGAGATACTTACTCCTGATTGCGATACACTTATGGGACTTTATCACATATCGCTTATCAAATTTATGTTAATACTTCCAACTGACACGCAACTTTTCATTTTTTTAAACTCATTTACCAACTATGGACTTTTATTCAAATACCGGAGAAAACTGTTTGTTTGGTGAAATGTTTGGAAATGGAATTACGATACTTAATCATAGTTTATCCAACAGAAAAATATAGCGTAAAACGGTTAAAATTTCCAGGATTCACTACTTTAAATCAAATTTATAGATTCATAATTCTAAATTAATTAGTTCTTAAATTGATAAATAAAGAAAGCAAAAAAAATATTTGATAAAGAAAATATCTTTATGAAAACCCGAAGCTAATATTCCCGAATATAAAGCAATTATCTCAAAATTTTTATAAACGATAAGCTACAAAGTAACGAATTTATCACTTTTATTGAATAAGCGGAAATAAAGACGTTATAACGTTAATAATAGAACACAATTTGCAAGAAACTACATATATGTAGTAATAATCAACTAAATGTAGATATATACCACGGTGAAAATAACTGAAGCTGATTTTTTAAAGTTTAGTGCGCCTGCTGTCCGCTACGTGAAACAAATTAGGGGGCAAAAAATATAAACAATGTGTGAAATTTCACTTGTTTCTCGTGGTATTTGCATGGCATTTTGTGCGAGTGATTTTTTAGTGTAAAGTGAGATAATCTTCTGACCAAAAATATTCATTTTTTACTTACACGAGTGTATTTTTAAATCATAATTAGATAAGACAGTTTTTGTATTAAATAGGGGTTAATTTTTAAGCCTCATGAGTAGACTTCAGCAAATATGCATATTGCATATTTTGCATATTGTGCATATTTTATGCAAATATTTCATATTTTGGCATATTTGTATAAAAGTTTGAATAAAGTGCATAAAAGTTCAGATTTTTATACTGTATTTGAAAATTTTTAAACATACCAATTTATTTTAATTCTTGTATAAAATTTTGTAGTCATTTTAATCAAGAAATGATCTAAGTACGTAATCTCTACAGGTACAAAACATTTACAATTTCAAAGAAGATCAATTTAAGTAGCCCTCAACATTCTTAGAAAGTCTCGGTCACTGAGGCATTCAGTTATTGGATAATCGCTAAGAGTTCGCTCATTTGCATTTTATGATCTAATCCCCAAATCTATCTACAATTTATTGTATCTTAACAGCAGGTAAACGGCTAATAGTTTTGTTTCTAATTTAGGGATTTTCCAAAATCTCCCAGTTTATTGAATTAGGTACCTAAACATTTCTAATTTGATGCTCAGATTTGTAAATCATTTTTGTTTTGATATTCAAAGCGTAAACACTCGTTGTGCGTAACAAAAAGGAAGATTGTGATTTTATAATGCCTAAAACAACCAGTGCTTCAACTTGGATTAAACCTTATAAAGAGCTGTCTATGGATATGGGAAAAATCTACTGTTCAGTCTGTGGCAAAATTGTAAGTATCTAATATTACTTCTCGAAAAATTAAACAAAACGATATAGTTAATGAGGGGTTAAACTTATTTACTTTTCGAGATACAGGGTGTTAAAATTAAAAAAATTAAATTCTTTTAGTTAATAACAACAATAACTTTAAAACCAATAAACGTATTTACTTGAAATTTAGTACTCGTAGGTTGTTTTTAAATGAAAAATAGCTTCCTGTAGTGAGAAAAAATTGTCCATGGTACAATACAATGGTGTGTATTTAGAAAAATTTTTCACCTTTACTTTTTTTTATGAAGTCAGCTATTCTAAAACACAATTATTTTTATTGTAATTGAATTAACAAAAAAAAAACTTTTGTTGAATTTTAAAATAAGTTATATGATGTACTAATGGTTAGTAACAAAAACTAATTTGTGGATTAATACTGCATTTAAAACACTTAGCGAGTGTTTTTTTTCCAAACCAATTATTTGATTAACCAAAAACACCTTGTATATTTTTTATATTTTAAAGGTTGGGTTAAAATAAAGGTATTTATTTTTATTTATAGATAGCATGTGAGAAGAAATTTCAGATAGACCAACATGTGAGAACTGCTTCACACATTGCAAAATAAGGAAAAATAGGAGGAAAACATCAAACTTCAATGGCTAAATGTTTCCAATCTACTTCAAAAAAATTAGATGAGCAAGAAACTTTTAATGAAGACTTGTGTCGCGCATTAGTGTCTGCAAACATACCGCTTTCAAAATTAGCAAATGTAAATTGTAGTTCGTTTCTAAAAAAATATTGCAAACTTAATGTTCCAAGTGATCGGTCTCTAAGAAGAAATAATGTGAACGGGCTATACTCGTCTGTGTTAATTAATATTAAGGAAGAAATTGCAGATAATTATTTTTACATATCTGTAGACGAAACCACTGATTCCTCAGGAAAGTATATTGCTTATTTATTGATTGGTGTTCTTAAAGAAGATACCTTAGCAAAATCTCATCTTATTTCATGCCAGCAACTTGAGAAAACAAATGCTTTAACAATTTCGCGTTTTATACAAGAAACATTAGCAACTTTTTTTCTTCCGACAACTATTCCTTCTAATAAATTACTGCTTATTTTATCGGATGCTGCTCCTTATATGGTGAAAGCAGGACAAAATTTAAAAATATTTTTCCCACATTTAATACATGTTACTTGTGTAGCGCATGGATTAAACAGAGTTGCAGAGGAAATACGAAAAAAGTGTCCTCTTGTAAATACCATGATATCCAGTGTCAAAAAAGTATTTCTTAAATCTCCTATAAGAATTCAACTTTATAAAGAAATTCCTCTAATATTCCTCTTCCACCACAACCTATTTTAACGCGATGGGGAACATGGTTAGAAGCAGCTAATTTTTATGCAGATCATTTTGTTAAAATAAAGAACATAATTGATACGTTAACAGATGAAAGTTCCCAATCTCTTTTGGATTCTAAACAAACTTTTCAGAGTAACTTGCTTCAACAAGAACTTTCATTTATAAAATCAAATTTTAGTTTTGTTCAAAAAACAATTACTCAGAATCACCAAAACTGTCATTGATCGAAAGTACAGCATTAATAAAAGAATTTGCGTCATGTCGGAACGTTAGAGGTAATATTGGAAAAGATATTTTAAAAAAATTTGAAGCTACTATGGAAAAAAATAAAGGTTACCATATTCTTTCTGAAGTAGTCAGTGTTCTAGCTGGAAATATTTCGGAAACAATTAATTTAGAACCAAATGTTTTGGTTAGTTTGAAAAATACTCCCGTTACATCAGTTGATGTTGAACGAAGTTTTTCCATATATAAATATATGTACTCAGACAGAAGCCACAAGTTTTTGTTAGAAAATTTTGAACACCACTTGGTCATTTATTGTTACCATAATTCTAAATAAGTTTATTCATACTTTAAAATGATGTAGTTACTTAAAATAAATGTAAATCTTAATGAATAGTAGGAAATATTTAGTTATGTACACTTTTTTTTTTTAAATAAAATTGTTACTATTTTACGATTTTTTTATTTATTTGTATGCATATTTTGTAAAATATTTGCATATTTTCAGGTAAACACGTGCATATTTATGCGCATATTTTCTACATTTTTATTTGCATATTTGCCGAAGTCTACTCATGAGTCATCTCCTAAAATTGTTCTCAAAGATCTTTCATAAGAGAATCTACAAGCTGTGTGAAAGGCAAATTTCCTGCAACCTCTGGAATAGCGTACCAACCACCCCAGCAGGTGGAAGCACTCACCGACACCATATAACTTATGTTTTTTGAGTAATTTCCTACCAACTGTAAAAATTTTAGACAAATCGGTGTAGTTATAAAACTTTTATAGTAATAATCTAAAAGAAAAAAAAACTGAAAATATTTCAAGGAATTCACCTTAAAATATTGTTGTATTCATAACCTTTTTCTCCACAGATTTCTCCAAGAATATCGCGTTAATTATAGTAAGACAATATGGTCTTTTCTAGGCATATCTTTGTCTCTCGGTGTGCACTAATAAATCTAATAAGGAGCGCTCGTCGAAACGTTAAAAACAAAACAAAGAGGGAGTATCAGTTTCCATTAAAAGCAGGTATAAACTATCTCGAGTGTAGAAAATTCCCGTATTCTCCGCATCGTCATCGTCGTCGTCGTCCCATCCCGTCTCCATCGCCATCACACCACTCTCCCCAATAGCTTATCAGGTTGTGCTTGGATTGGCTGATGCGCTGATGTATTTCCTCAGATTTATTAAAATAAATTGAAAGCAGAAGCAGCGGCCCGGTTATATTCTATGCAGATAAGTAACAGCGATTGCGTCCAGAGTCTCATTTCCTGCCCGAAGGCCGTCGCTGGCTTCGTTTCTGGATTCCCTGCAGCTCAAACTCGACGGAATCTGGTTAGAGCCTCGTGTATACGTGTATAGAGAAACCCTATCTGCTCCTGTGTATCGGCGGGACATTACTCAACGGTGGATTCGCATTAAATCAAACCCGAATGCACCGCGCTCGCAAACCATGTTTTCCTACAGATATACTCACTCTCTGAGGCTCTTACAAATTGACCGCCGATACGTACTTATGGTCTTTCCATTTCTGTATTTCCCCAGATATACGAGGATATTTCGGATGAAGTGTGAGATCTGTGCCAAATATTATATAGAGATATTGTCTTATTATTGAATTCTCTTCAATGAATTTTCATTACAATTTTCTATCTGAATAGATAAGTTAAATAAATTGTTATCCTAGTTAAACTTTTTATTCTTCTTGAAAAATAAATTTTTTATTTAGCATTACCGAATCAACCACTAAAAGTCATTAGAGGATTATATAAAGAATATTTACGTTAAATTTTACGTTTATACGGGATTCGGCCACAATTGATTGTTGAAAATAACATTGCATAATTAATATTAAAATTATTGCATTAAAAAAGAATATCCAAATTAAGGGTTGTGTAACGATTTTACTATCCTTATTTTGTAACGATATAATTTATTTATTTCAGCATCATTCACTCTACCTTTGCTGTTGGTCCAGCTGTCTTTCTTCCTCTTCCTTTTTTTTGATCACTGCACGGATATAACTGTGTATGTTAATCTAACCTAATTTATTTTCAATCATTCTCTCAATCATTTCTCTCACTGTAACAAAATTCACACCTGTCTCTCTCTCCATTCTGTTCCTTTCCACTATCCATCTGCTGCAATCTAACATCGTATGTGTCACAGTGTCCGAGTATCCACAATATAGGCATTCATCTGTATCAGCCTTACCGATCCTATAAAGGTAGGCCCTAAAACACCCGTGTCCTGTGTCCTTTCAACTGACCTTTCCCTTACCTGTCTTCTCTCAGCCACAGTAAGGTTTGGGCCTCTTCTCTCATAAAGCTCTTTTCTTTCCACCGCCAAAACATGCAACGGAACTCATCCAAATAATTTATATAATTATTTGGATATAATTTATAATATAATAGATATAATTTACCTACCGCATTGGGTATCACTTATATGGGCTGGAGATCATCATCATCATCATCATCCAGCCTCTATTTATTACGTCCACTGCTGGACATAGGCCTCCCTTAAACTCCTCTATTCCTCACGATGTTGTGCTCTTTGTTGCCAATTTTTAGTGATACGCCTGATGTCATCGGCCCAACGTGTAGGTGGTCTTCCTCTACTGCGTTTGTCTGCTCTTGGCCTCCAATTTGTAATTTTGCTCGTCCATCGTGAATCGTGCATTCTCGCTACATGGCCTGCCCAGTTCCATTTTAGTTCCGCTATGCGTTCCACAACATCAGTAATACTCGTCCTTCTTCGCAGATCTTCGTTTCTTATTCGGTCCCTCAACGTCACTCCCAGCATAGACCGTTCCATTCGTCTCTGTGCCACTCTCAGTTTCGAAGCCGTGGTCTTGGTTAAAGTCATAGTTTCCGCCCCATAGGTCATGACCGGTAATACGCATTGGTCAAACACTTTTCTTTTGAGGCTGATTGGTATGTTGGCCCTAAGTGTGTCTCGCAGTTTTCCAAAGGCTGCCCATGTTAAAGTAATTCGTCTTTGGATCTCACATGTTTGGTTATCCCTGCTGATTCTTATTTCATGACCCAAATACGTATATTTCTCCACCAGTTCTACCACTTTGTCTTGAATAGTCAAATGGTTATTGGGGACCAAATTTGTCATAAACTTAGTTTTGGTCAAGTTCATTCTCAGGCCCACCTTCGAACATGCAAAATCCAATTCGTTTAACATATCTGTAGCTTCTCCTAAATTATCTGTGATAAGGACAATGTCATCTGCGAAACGGAGATGGTTAAGCTTTTCGCCGTCTATCGTTACTCCTCTGTGGTCCCAATTGATCATCTTAAAGGCATATTCTAATGCCGTTATAAATAATTTCGGCGACAATGTATCTCCTTGCCTTATTCCACGATTTATTTTTATTGGTCGGGTTTTATTGTCTATTTTAACAGTCATAGTGGCATTTTTGTAAATATTATAAATAAGCTCACTATACCTATGGTCAATCCTGCTGTCATTCATTGCTTCTATAAGACTGTCTTATTCGATCGTGTCGAACGCTTTATGAAAATCTATGAAAGTGAGAACAAGAGGTTTGTTATATTCTATAGATTTTTCATTGAGTGTCTTTACTGTGTGGAGGTGATCATTGGTACCATAATTTGAGCGGAATCCTGCCTGCTCTCTCGGTTGGTAGAAATCTAATTTTTTCTCCAATCTTGATGTCACTACCCTAGTGAAGAGCTTGTATATGTGGTTCAACAGGCTAATAGGTCTATAATTTTCTAGGTCCGTTCTATCTCCTTTTTTATGCAAAAGGATGGTTGTAGTATTGTTGTACTCTTTGGGCACCTCTCTTTGCTGCAAACATAGATTGAATAGTTTCCTTAATTTATTTAATAGCATATCTCCTCCATTTACGATAGCTTCTATTACGATTCCATCCTCTCCTGGGGCTTTGTTATTTTTCATTTTTCTTAATGCTTGTCGAATCTCATCTAACTTTATCTCTGGCATTAGTTCGGAACCTTGATTCTTGATCTTCTTTGAAATGGCTGTTTGTATTCCTGTTTTATCTTCTCGTCTACTTCTATATAAGTCCTCGTAAAACTCTTCGACGACCTGTATTAACTCGTCTCTACGTGATATTATTTCATTTTGCTTGTTTCTTAATTTATGAATTTCGCATTTCCCATTCGTTAGCTTTCTACGTAGAACTTTTAGGCTGTTATTTTCCTCTATAGTGCGTTTAATATAATCGGTATTAAATTTCCTTAAATCTCTCCTAATGAGATACGGGCTGGAGATACGGTAAGCTAACAAAACGAAACGTTTGCGAACGGTCACTCTTGTTTTGGTGGGAGAGGTGGGTCGTATGTAAGTGAATAAAGGAGGGACAGGGTGATGTAACTACAAAGAAAAAAATCAAGAAAATACTTACATATATAAGGTTCCTAAACTATTTGAAATTGACGCTGTTTAAAAAAATCCTCTTGCTGGATGGAAAGAAATGCTTTTCTTTCCTTAAAAATATTAAAGGTTAAAAATCTTTGTAAAGGAAATAATTCTACAACTTCTGGTTTAGAGAGAAACATTACATATTTATTATTACTTCACATCAACAGTTACAAATAATATTAAGAAAATTTATCAACAAACCTTACAAGTTGGGCGACAGTTGTAACGACTTACAACAAACTCCAGACGTTGGGGACACTTAAAGGAATTTAAATTATTATTACAAATGAAAATTATCTAAATTTTTCAACGGAGCCTACATTGAAGTTAACCTTTAAACAAAACAATTCAAATTTATGGTTTTGTACCAATTGTCAAAAAAGGATAATACTGACTATTGAAATATCAAACATTTTTGAAATATGATTAAATTTTAAAATCAATTGAATTTAAAAGGAGACTAATATGACAATTAGCTAATCCATAAAACTTACAATTTATTTATAATTTTTTAGTTTGTCATGAAAGCAAATTTTTTATTAATGAAAAATGATTGTATTTTTGCTTTGAATAATTTTAATAAAAAGTACCTGGTATCACTGGCTGATGTATTTATTTTAAGAAATTGGAATTGAATCAAAACACTGCAAACAACACACAACTGTGACCCACACAAGCTGGAATTGGTCTGAAGTGACCATGGAACACAATTTGACAATTCTTGGAAAGTTGGACACTGATTTGGGCTTCGGATTATCCTGGATAACAATAAACTCCATTCTTCAAAACTCGGCCACTCAATTTTTTCTTTAAACCATGTGCACCTCTCAAATGGTTGGAAACGCCATATAACAAAAACTGGCAAATCGCATTTTGAGCCCAAATTCAACTCTCAACTTAAAAATTTGCCGGCTTTGAAGATTAGCGCCGAAAACTATCTCTTTCAAATCGAAATCTCTTTCCTCACTTTAACTGCCATATATATTGCTACTATACTAAACATTTTCCCACGACAAAAACAAACAACGAACAAACAATAACGAATCGCTTATAAAACGCTTTGGCGTTCCATCGTGGAGTGATTTCATAATCTTCCTTCCCCACAATACTTTATCACCAACCTAAGTGGATATTTATTTGACGCGCAATATTAAGCTCAATAAACATCAAAAGAATGCAATTAAAATTATTATACACAGTCCAGAAATTAGAGGATATTTTCCGGTGTTTTAACATATAAGAAAATCAAAATGCTACAATTTACAGCCTTTTAATTTATAATTAAAATGTTATAACACTAATTTATTTTACACTAAGAACACAATATTAATGTAGTATACAATTTATGTTAGACTTATATTCACGAATTTATCTGCCTGAATCTAAATTATTTCTGAATATTTATTTTAAGTTCCGTTAACCTAGAGTTCCCTTAATTTTAATGAAAGAATATGGATAGAGAAGAAGAGGAAAACCCAGAACAAGGTTCCTTAATAACATCTATGAAGACATGAGAAATATGGGAATACGTGTTTGACGGAAAATGCGATAGACTGGATAGGGACGATTGGAGAGAAATTCTTGAGCATACTAGGATCCACGCAGGGTTGTGAAGCCAGAATGATGATGATGAATGTGGACTGATTTTTTTACCTTCGATAGCCACTTCTCAATTCATCGGAACCAGTTTTGAAGCCTTTACCATTAGCGGCGAAGGGTTGGGAAATATATCTGTCGACGCCTTAATCTTCGGGAAGGTTACATGTCGGTGACCGGCGGCTAACATAACAGTTGACTAGCTTGGCCTTGATCTTGTAAGCATATAGCCATGTTTTAAATTGATAATTCTGAGGGTGATGTTTGTGTCCTCAGGATGATATCAAATTCGGATTGTTCTTTGTCTTTATGTATTATGTGTTTTAGTATTATATGTTTATGTTTTGTATTCTTCTTCTTAGAGTGCCGTCTCCCTACGGAGGTTGGCAATCATAATGGCTATTTTTATTTTAGAACTTGCTGCTCTAAACAAATCAATCGATCTGCATTGGTACCAATCACGTAGATTCTTTAACCATGAGTTCTGCCTTCGGCCAACAGATCTTCTTCCTTGAATCTTTCCCTGTATTATCAGTCTCAAAATTTCATATTTTGGTCCCCTCATCACGTGGCCTAGGTATTCCAGTTTCCTGGTTTGTATAGTGGTGATTAGTTCTGTTTCTTTACCAACCCTCTCCAGGACTTCTTTATTTGTAATTCTATCAGTCCATGATATTTTCAGTACTCTGCGGTATAACCAGAGTTCAAAGGCCTCGATTCTTTTTAAATTACATTTTTTTAATGTCCAAGTCTCAGCTCCATATAATAATATTGAAAATATATAACAGCGAATGGTACGTAGTCTGATCTCCAAATTTAGATTTTTGCACGTTAGGAGTGGCTTCATTCGTATAAATGCTGATCTGGCAATCTCTATTCGTCTGTTTATTTCTACAGTATGATCATTGGTTTCATTGCTCAAAGTTCCCAAATACTGATATTTTTCTACTTGTTCTATCACGTTACCATTTATTGTCAATAGGTGATGTATATTTTGCGGCCTTTTTGTAATCAGCATGTACTTCGTTTTTTTGTCGTTTATAGTAATTCCCATCTCAGCACTATTTATACTCAAGCTTTCGATAATATGTTGTAGATCCTCTATACTCGTTGCTATGATCACAGTGTCGTCTGCATATCTTAAATTATTAATTAATTTTCCGTTAACGGTGACTCCCGCTTCGATATTATTGAGCGTGTTTTGGAAAATTTCTTCAGAATATAAGTTAAACAAAAGTGGTGATAACACACATCCCTGTCTAATGTTTTGTACGTTGTATACTTATTGTAGATTATGTGTCTCTGGACTTTCTTTCAATTCATCCGTTAATGTTGGTTCGTTCTTATTGCTGACTTCTTCTTCTACTATTGGCAACCAGAGCTTGCTATATTCTGCTGATGGGTTTGCAACACATTTTGTTTTCATTTAGAACTGCTTTGATGACAGCTGCTTCTTTGATTTTTCTCTTTTTCATGTCTGTTTCTTTCATGAATATTGATGCATCTTTTCATTTTACGCTGTGCTCATTGTCCAGGCATGTTTTTATTTATATCACACAACACACACGTCCTAACTCTAGTACATACATCTTGAATATAGGATAGACAAAACAATATTGGAGAAGTTTTTGATGTTTTCGGACAATGTCGATAAGCTTATCACCTTTTAAACACTATCTAAAAAATCGAATTGTCTTTCTAAAATAGGTCAATCTAGTAGAGGAAGAACAAATGACGTTACAACCAGCAATTGCCACAAATGATATACCATGAACAGACAGTCACCAATGAAGAAGTACTGCGGAAGATGAACACAACCGCGGATTTGGTCAACATCGTGAAGGGTAATAAGCTGCAGTACTTGGAACATATAATGAGAAATCAAGGCAGATATGAGCTACTCCAATGCATTTTGCAAGGTAAAATTGAAGGAAAAAGGGCCCAGGACAAAGAAGAATATCCTGGCACTAACCTGAGAGCATAGTATAGAAAGACCTCAACACAGCTATTTCGTATAGCAACCAACAAAGTCATCATAGACAGAATGATCGTCAACGTTCGGAACGGACAGGCCCTAAGAAGAAGCCACAAATAAAGAAGTTAATATAAATACACAATAAGTTTGAAAAATATTTGAAAAAGCTAATAACGACAAGCATCAGAAAAAACCTGATATAGCCACAACACAAAGACTCCTGAAAACGACAGAGTTGAGAATATTGAAAAAAATTACAGAAAATACTCTGATAAATCGAAAGACGAGTGAAGACATTAGAAAAAAATGTAATGTACACTGTATAAACGAATGGACTTCTTCTTCTTCTTAACGTGCCTATCAAGTCCTTGACGTTGCGATTACTTGCGAAACTGTCTCTGTCTCGAGCTATTCTAAAGAGTTGCTCAGCTTTCTTTATACCTGTCCACTCTCTGATATTCTTCAACCAAGAGTCCTGCTTTTTACCAATTCCTCTGCGTCCTTCGATTTTACCCATCATAGTAAGTTGAAGAATATTATATCGGTCTCCCCTTACTACGTGCTCAAAATTTGGAACGAAAAAACGAATGGACACCAAACAGAAAATAATGGAATAACCACTTAAGAAGAATACCAGACTGAAGCACCCGTCTAGTCAAAATAGCATGAGATAAATCACCAATGGGTCGAAGAAGTATCGGACAACCACGCAAAATATGGAGTGCTTATAAAGAGGAAGAAAAAGAAGACCTCTTTAACATCAAGCCATTGGTTTGTTTGAATAGAAAACAATGCTTTACCAAAATACAAAGTGTTTTATTGTTTTTAAAATTGCGTAGACTTTTTGACATACATATGGATTTGTTATTAGTAGCGCCGTCTGTAAATGAAGCCTGGAATTTAATGATATTAACGAATGTGTTAGCATATTCTGTATTTTAGTATAATACTCAGGTGAAAATAACTAGTAAAAACTTAGTTTTTAGATCAACTCGCATTTTGTAGACTATATTTTTTATTTAATTTATTTTATTGCCTAGAAACATTCCCTACACTTGACTTAGCTTCTTGTGGGTTATTTGCCATTTACGTTTTGTTTATTCTTACCCATCTTTTAAATGTGGTCGTAATATCTAAAATCAAAATTTATTCCAGTATTTATTTATTTAGGTAATTTCTTCGAGGTACGTGAAAGATGATTTCAAAACTTTTATTAGATTATATTGTTGTTATCTGCCCACAGTGATATCATAATTTTAAATTTATGGATATTTTCATTCGATTCCAATTAGGAATAATACGTGTCAAAACATACTAATCTATTTGTAAAATCCAAAAATTCTCTTTTATGTTTTTCTAGAATCATCAACCAATTACTAGATTACGACTACTTTGATATTTATATCTGAACTGAGTGAACTGTTAAATATGAAAATGTACGATGAAAATAAACAATATTATTGCCGCATTCCATTTCCGCGATACAAAACGTATACATAGAATCTTTTAAAAGATAACATCATTCTGTTTATCTGTCTGGATAAACTGCTGTTCTGGTGTATTCTAGACACTGCCTATAACATTATAAAGTTTTCTTCTTCTGTATGTAGCTTATATGTTTCTTCTCATATTACCTAAATTGTTTAAATTGTCGCACCATCTTTTTCTTGGTCTGCCAATACTTCTTGTCCATTTGGTGACTATCTCGTGCTATCGTACTATCATATCCTCTGCCATACTACTAATGTGTTTAATCCATTTAGGTCTTCTATATTGCATGCTCTTCTTATGTTTTTACTTCTCTCCCTATCCAACAGACTTTTCCCTGATATTCGTTGGAGTGTTTTCATGTATTAGAGTGCTTGTATTAGTTCGTCCATTATTATATTAAAGAGAAGTGGGCTTAACGATATGCAATGTGTTAGTTTTCCATTTATCTTTGCCTGTATTTGATTATGGAAGTAGATGTTTTGGATGGTTTGTATATTATTGATTGGTAATTATGTAGTTCGCTAAAATATTTAAAAATATCTTTATTTTACAGGGTTACACAAATTTTTTATACCATTCTTCACTTCGCTTACTATTAATCCGCCCGATATTTTCTTCATTTTTTCTTCATTTTTGCTGTTTATTTTTGTAATTCTAAGAATTCTATGCGATTTTATGTGACAAGTTTGTATGGTAGTCTAACTTTTTCCTTCTGTTATACATATATTGTACTTGGACATTTTGGAAGGTACCGGAAGTTCATGTGGGATGGAATGATATGGAAGGAAGCGAGAAGTGTGTTGTGTATTATAAAGATTGCAATGAAACTGGAAGGAAAATTCTATAAAACTATTATATGATCAGCTATAATTAACGGAACTGAATATTGGACGAAAAAGAAAGAAACACAGTATATATATTTGCGGGCAATAAGAATATTTACATGGATGAGTGGGATAACAAAAAAAGATAAATCTAAGAATCGATAGACTAGGAATGAGAGTCTTAGGCAAGACATTGGATGTTCATAGTGGTATGATTCAAGATAGCAATACATGGAAGCATATTTAGGAAAGCCGTATAAGCATAAAGATAAAGAAAATATAGATAACTGTGCGGAGAGGAGAAGCTAAGAAAGACACAGAACGTATTGCACAAGAAATATGGAAGAATAATTGAATAATCTATTAAAACTGTCTAGAATCGCTGCTAACAAGATTTAAAATACCGATGATCAATTCCAACTTCCTACAGCAAAACTAACATGAGCAGATACTCTAAAGATACGGATCACCAACTGTATTTCAATTGTTTTTGTATATTTTGTATGTTCAATATACACCAACCACTTCTTGAAGAAATATGTTCAATATACTATATAAACGGTGACGTTGGACAGGAGATTTCGAAAGTAACAAAGAGGACCTTTCTAGAGGTATCAATAGATTATTATTTTCTGAGCTAACAATGCATCATTAAAAAAAATCTGGCTTAAAAGCACAACATTTTGTTTCTATTTTAGCGAAAATTGACTCTGTGTATTCCAAGCCACACTTTTTCCATTCCATCTCTAGAAAAGTTACCCACGAAATCTAAATAAGGTCGAAAATTTTGTGGCACATGTTAAAGATCCGCTAATATAACGGACCGGTATCAGTATCGATGTTCAGTGTATCCAATACATCATATATCCGCCATCTGTTTCCTCCCATCGAAACTTATTTTTATATGACGCTGATACGGCGCGGCGTCTACCAGAGCGAGATCTTATCGGATCTGTTTTAATGAGAAATATTAGAATCGACCAGTGGTATGACGATAGATAGGGAAGTTTTACCGACATATATAGAAACTTTGCAAGGAAATATCTTATTTGAAATTTGAGGTGAAAGTTCTTATTTTTTGAGTAACCTTTTTCTTCTTATTATTCTTTTATTAAGGCAAATTGTTTTAAGTCATACGTTAAGTGGGAAAAGACTATTTTGTCTCATCTCAATCTCTACTCTGAAACAATATTTCGCGAAACTTTACACGGAATTGAAATGAGAATTCTACTAAACGAGTACCCGTTGAACAACATCATATGCAGATGACACTATAGTATTTAAATGAATGAAATGAGGTTGAATGCTCGAATATATAATACTATAGTATTTGCCTAGTAGACCTATAAGTCCTTAGGAACAAAATCACGTATCACTGTCAATAATATGGATTCGATATAAACGGCAAAAAGACAAAGCTAATGATAATTAGCAAGAAATAGATAACAGAAGGTCAAGACTACGTCAACCAAACCCCAGTAGAAAGAGTGACGTCAAGAAGAGCGCGCATCGGAAAAGCTAGATCCACCTTCAAAGTCTTGCACTGTCTACGCTGTTCTGTTTTATGGTGTTGAATCGTGGACCTTGAACGAAGATACGTGCAAGAGATTGGAGGCATTTGAGATGGGGCTGTAACAGAGAACACTCAAGATCCCGTGGACTGACCGAATTTCAAAAAAAGGTACTCAGAAGAACTGAAAGAAAAATATTTAGAAGGCGAGGTCCAAGAATAAGAAAAACACTTTTTTAACGTTTACAATTTTTCTATTGGAATTTTATCATTATATATCTTTTTAGGTGAACTTAAAAAGTATGTTTCTTCTTCCGATTGATTGCTTGTCTTGGTGACTTGGTTTCTGCCATTGTGTTATCAGGTCGGTTTTATCCTTCCCTTCTATCTTGCACCTATTCGCTCATGTTGTTTATACTGCAGATGTTTCTGTGCTCATTACTTCTTGTTCTGTTCATGAATATTTTCATGTTATTCTTCAAGATTCTCATTCCACTTGTTCCCCATTTAGGTCTTGTTTCTGCAGTGTATGTTATGACAGACCGAAATACAGATTTGCGTGTTTTGGTTTTTATTTGCAGGTGTTTACCCATAGTGTGTCTTTGGACACAGTGCTGACCAACTACCTGCTTGCTTTTGTTTCTTCACTTTTTCCTTATTATTGATGTAACTTACTGCTGATATATGCACGTTAAATTAACGTTAGCTTCAGCATTGAACTGGCACAAGATTTTTTATAGATCGTCTTCATCAGTCGTATCAGAACTGCGTCCTCAACATAGCTAAACTGTCTTGATTTGCCTGTTTCCCATTTGGTATCCTTTTTTTTCGTAGTAGCTATCTCCCAATGGATCGCTAATTCGGAAAGTGATTCATAGTTAGTAACATAGTATCTTATAATAAACTTTCAATCAATTAACAATAGATTATGCAAATTAAGAAGCAAGGCTTCTTAATTTGCATATTCTATATTATAATTCTAATTACTCAATAATAAATGCTCATGAAAATATATCAGACGAAGAAAAAGAAGAATTCTATTAAATTCTACTTAAAAGAACAAGGCGAAAGAATGCCACAAAACTATCCCATAACTTAAAGAAAGTAAAAGAATGTAAAGAAGTTAATAGTAGATTTTAAGGCAAATATAGGTAAGGAGAAGGAATACGTACCAAATATTTTAAAACAACAGTTTACATAAAGATTCCAACAGCTATAATGACAGTAAATCAAATCAACCATGTAGTAGTCGAAGCAAGACACTTTAGCAACGTGATTCATTATAATTTTCAATGCGAGAAAGGTCAGAGTAATAAAAGGGAATGAGTTTAACATAAAGGAATTAGAAAACCCTGAGACAATTAAGTGATTTGAGAAAACTCTTGAAGGTAAGTTAAAACACTGTGCGGATGATGTAATTGAATATTTAGACGACTATAGGAAACAGTCGTAGCAAAAGAAGTAATTAGAAAGGAAACAAGTGAGAAAATAAGAGACTGGTATGATGAGGATTTTGCAACACAGAAAACAAATCAAGCACATATAAGATTTCAAAGGGGAAAAACAAGACAATTTGAGATAGAGTTTAGGTAGCTGAGACGAGATAAAAACAAATACCGAAAAAAAAAGAACAAATGAAATTGAAATGCCAACTGCTAATTGACAAGAATAGGGATAGGGATCTTAGCGACAGTGATAGCGCAGGAGGGAACATCGCAACGGGACATTCAGCACAAAATTCAACAGGGCTGAAAGTGGTACAAGCAACTTATTACTTTGGTCTCCTAAAATTAGCTTATGACCATCTACAAGTCGGTTGTAGAACAAATTTGAAAGTAGGGATCTGAATGTTGGCAAATGATGATAGAAAAAAATTGGAAGTTATAGAAATGAACTATCTAAGAAGTGCGTGTCGGTATCCAAACTTGATGACATCCCAAATTATGAAATAAGAAGAACAAGAAGGATTAACAGTACGTAAATTTAATAGAATCCAAACAATTTGTATGATAAGGGCACGTAATGCGAATGAAAGACGAACGATGGCCAAAACAGGCCTTGAACTAAGTTCCATGCGATAGAAGTAGGAGAGGAAGACCAGCATTAAAATGGAGAGAAGTAATCAGGGGAATAATAAGAGATAGATCCATAAATGAGGAGGAATGGGACAACAAAAAAGGTGGAGATCGAGATGCAGGGTGCAGCAGAGGCTGTAGATATATAGCCTGTAGATATATGGTAAAAAAAAAAGAAAGAACAGTGTTTCGATGTTAGGTTAGTGTTATAAATATAGCAGGAATGAAGAGTTTGTTGTCCTCCCACGAAGGAAAACATACGTCTTCTTTAAAAGACGAAGCTGGACAGAGAAAGAAAAGAAAACATTAGAAAGGAGCTAGAACAAGAACCAATAAAGAGGATAAAATACAAGGAAGAAGAAGAAAAGTTAGACCTATAAGACATAGGTAAAATATGAGAAGTATATAGAAAATAAGACCCGAAGTTCTGATAGGACATAAGGAATACGAGAAGAAGACAAAGAACTGTTGTGTCCATTTTATCAAAAATTTGCCACCAAGGAAACTTGTTAGTCAAATCTAAAGCAAAGTACTTACATATAGCTCTAGACAATTCATTTGAATAGTAAATAAATTGGAAAATTTAAAATATTAGAATGCAAAAAAACAAAAATATATGTTTTCAGTCTCTTTTCGAAATATTTGTTTCTTCTATTTATTCGAATGTCTCCTCATATCGAAGATCGGCAACAATTTTTTCCTCCGTCTTCGGTGTTCCTCAGCTAATTGATTCCAAGACTGTCCAATCTTATATATTTGATACTGATGAATGGTAAGATTTTACCCTCTATTATGAGTTAAAATAAGGGGTATCTGTTATGTCTTATTGCAAAATATACAGTTTCTGCTTTTTCACTTTTCCTGCTTGTCCTGCCACAAAAAAATCAAACTGTTATGATCCCTGACAATAAGTTATGACCACTTAAATCAAAAGCGGAAAGATGCTCAAAGCTGCAGAGGAACATTTATGAAGAAGATCAGGAAGGATATGCAGAAGAGAGGAACGAAAGAGTGGGAGAAATAAACGTCAACATTGCAGAAGGAAGTAACCGAAGTAGAATCCCAAAAAAGTCCTAAAATGGAAAACAATGGGAAAATAAATGCGAGGCATCCCATGAACTGGAGAAATGACATTAATTTAAAGAGGAATTTAAAATTGAAATGCAAAATCTGAAAATATCGGAGAACATTATAATTACGGGATTCTATTGATAATAATGACCGATTTACTTCTGGATTTTCTTATTTTTTATTTGATCTTGTTATACATACTTTACATGAGTTTTAACAATTTAACGATGTCGACGCCTCTGCAATATTTGAACGGTGCGTCAAGTATTGGTTGTATTTGAAACATCGATAAAGACGACTGGTAAATGGTAAGCCGGTGATTGAATCACAGCGGTCGCCCCTTTCTTCTCCATCGATATCAAATTGAATTTTATTCGAGTATTTTTGATCCTGCTGCGACTTCCCACCTTGTTTTGATACCTTTTAGCTCGCTTATCGATACAACATCGCGCTAGTCACATCGAATCAACATTTACAAAGGAACGACGCAATTGATTCTTACTTTTATTAGCGATACTCGATTATTAATAAGAAATCGCCCGTGGTTATCTTTCTTTGGAGGTGTTTAAAGGCAACTGCAGATAGTAGTTCAGATTTTGAAGATTGTATTTTATTCAGAACATTTACAGTGTGTTTCAATATACTCACATTTTTTGTTTTAACATTGTATTATAAATAAATTGTAATGTAATTTATGAGCCAAATCTTACTAATTTTGGGTTAAGGTTTATTTATTTATTGTATAAATAACACATATTTCATTATGTGTTATTTATACAATAAGTATAGTGGTAAAAACAAAGTTTATTTTGTGAAATGGAAGTAGTTAAAAATGAGATTGATGATCCTGGTGGAAAAACTGTATCATTATCTGGTGAGTCGTTTCCAATAACAAACAATTATAAAAATGATAATGATCCGAATCTTATCAGAAAACATTACGATAAAAACATTCGATACCGGTTGTGTGACACTGGCCCATTCGTTGTGTATGTAGAGTCTATCGATAAAAATATCGGTAAATTACATCCGATAAGAGTTGGACATTATTTACATACGAATAATTTTAAAAACAACATTACTGAAATTAAATCTATTGGTAGGAATAAAATTAAGGTAATTTTAAATAATGCTTTTTCTGCTAATAACATTGTAAGTGGAGACTTTTTAGAAGCCAACAATTTAATTGCTTATATCCCACGGTTTTTTGTGGAACGTCGAGGTTTAATACGTTCAATTGATACAGGGTTTACCGAAACATATCTACTGGAAAAACTTAAAAGTGAGAATCCAAATAGTAATATTAAAGAAATAAAACGACTAAACCGTAGAGTCACTACAGAAACAAATGAAACAAAACTAGTACCTAGACAATTTGTATGTATAACATTTATCGGAGCTTCTTTACCAAAAGAAGTCATAAGTAATAGTTGTATTTTTCTAGTGGAACCGTACATATTATATCCTGTTATACAGTGTCAGAAATGCTTAAGATATGAACATATGACACAACAATGTAATGGGAAAGAGCGTTGTAAAAATTGTGGTGAAAATCATAATAATATATACATAAACTTAAATTTGAGCAACACACTGTATATTTAAGCAAAAAGATATCATCGGGTTTTATCAATCTAACCATTTAGATTTCAAGATTGCAACAAGTGTTTATGTGGCTGTGATTGAATCTAATTTGAGATACGTTATTGACTTTTGGGGTAGCTGTTCTCTTCATCATTTCAGTAGAAATTTTATGCTACCAAAGAGAGCACTTAGATATTTATGCAAGGTCAAGTCTGGTACCGTTCCCGTCATAAAAAACTGGTACAACTCTTATAACCGAAAATCGTGTTTTTTAAGTTGTGTAAGTTGAGCTTGTCATATGTGTCATTCTAATTTCGAAGGCAACGATGCCAGTTCAACGAAAATATTATATCAAACCAGCTAAAAGCAGAGCTGTGTGACGGGACGCAAGTTTTTAGTATACTAAAAACTAAAATCATATTGAGCATTCTCGATCAGTCAGTCACATTTATATTTATACATTTATTTAAACATACATCTTAAAAAATTCTATTAATTTTGAAATTTTCCATTCTCTCAGTACCCATACATTGATTCGTGTTTTATTATAATTTAAAAAAATATTTCAATTCAAAAATAATGATAGATAATAAATCTAGACATGACTTTAAATTTATGTTTAATTTCAAATCGAGAGGTATGATTGGTTTCTCGTAAAGTGTAGCACAAAACTGTATTGAGTTGTGGAATACTACAGTAAAAAACCCCTCTGTGGCTCAGTGGTAAGAGCGCCTGCCTTTAAATCTAAAGGTCGTGAGTTCGAATCCACCTGGGTGGAAATTTTCGTTTATTAAAAAAATTAATAAATGAAAATAATTTCTATCCTTGTGTGATCGGTACACACCGGAGGGACCGCAGACGTTCGGATACAATTAGCGTCTCTTAGCAAAGACAATGACGTCGACTTTGCTAAGTATCAAGACAATTACTCTACACACACACACACACACACAACACACACACACACACACACACACACACACACACACACACACACACACACACACACACACACACACACTACACCTCAAATTGTAAGATTGGCGAATGGATTTAGTGTCCGCAGTCATTTAAACACAAACAACAACAAAAAATACTACAGTAAATAAAACCCACTAGAAAAAATTAAAATTTTATTTGAAATTAAAAAAAATAATTCATTTTTACAGTGAACAAGTGTGGGTTTAAATATGTGTATATTACAATTAGAACAGTTAATATTTTGTCACAGTTCCATTATTATTAATCACTTCTTGTAATCTTCTGGGAACTGAGTTAATTAAATTTAGTGACAAATTTTCATCTTCGGCCAAGCTTTCCCAGGTTTCTTCAATGATGGTCCATAAATGATCTTTGTTTTGGGGAACTACATTTAATTTTTGTATTTTGTTGATCATAAGTCCCCAAACATTCTCTATTGGATTAATATCCGGACTTTTAGAGGGCCATGGAAGAGCTTCAATGCTATTTTCCATAAGGTAATCCCGTACACGGTGGGCTGTGTGGATTGAGCAGTTATCATGCTGGAAAATAAAATTATTGTTGGGAAAAATTTCCCTAACCGATGGCAACATCACATTATCTAATATATGTAAATAGTTTTCAGTATTAAATCGTCCTTCAATTCTCCAACACATTCCTAAACCTCCTCTATACATCCAAGCCCAAACATTTATAGAGAACCGTCCGGACTTATCACTTGATGAAATATAGTTTTCGTTAAACCTATTTCGAGGCGGTCTATAAACCCTAATATGGCCATCATAATGAGACTGGAATACTTTTTCATCAGTAAAAATTACACGGTCCCAAAAATTACCTGGATCATTTAAAACGTAATTTAAAGCAAAAAGGAGTCTACTTTGTTTATGTTTCTCGCTAAATTTGTATTTTCGAGCGGCTGCACAATTTTTTAAATCTGTTCTTCTAATTCTCCTTAATGCTGTAGTTATAGAAGCATTAAAGTTTGTATTAACTTTTGCTTGCCTTGCCGTATGGAAAAGATGCGCTCTTAAATAATTAGATAATGTTTCATCCTGTTGGGCTGTAGTAATAACTGGTCTCCCACTCCCTCTCCTTCTATCCAAAGTCTGGTCGTTTTCCCATCTTTTTTTAATGTTGTGGATTGTGGTTTTGCTTCTATTTAACTCTTGAGCCAGTTGTCGAATAGACCAACCATCTTCTATTTTTGAAATTATTCTCGTTTTATCAAACTGACTTAACTGACGTGGCATCTTAAAAATTCACTTTGACAAACTTGTCAAATCTGACTGAGGGCAAGCAATATTTTTTATGTTTAATTTTTTCTATTTTTAAATTATTCTCGTTTTATCAAACTGACTTAACTGACGTGGCATCTTTAAAAATTCACTTTGACAAACTTGTCAAATCTGACAGATGGCAAGCAATATTTTTTATCTTTAATGTTCGAATATGATTGAGACTTTTCACGTACTGATAACATCTAAAGATACTAAACCGGCATTTTTCAGTTATAAGAGGATTTTTTACAGTTATAAGAGGATAATGTAATACTGTCACGTTTTTAAAAGCGTTTTTCGCCCCAGATATTTTATAGTTATAACCTATGTAGGATAAAGTATAATGTTAGTTTTTCACATTTACCGTTCATGCAATAAATAATAAATAAATTTAGGTAGCTTGCCTATTACTAAATTGATTGACATAAAATACAGTTAACAGTTTGTGTTCTATAAGTAATTGAAGTATAAAATTGCAATAGATGCATTCCAATGTTCCCTATGCCAATACTCTGAGTTTAAATATCGTTCAATATTTTGGACATTAACTCAATCCTCTTTCTGGTTATTAAGTTTATTAGATACGGTTTTTTGTTGGTAATAATAAAAATAATACCTATCTAAAAACTTTATATATTTTTGAACGTTATTTTTTACGTTTTACGTTTTATTTAAATTTACTGAAATTCCGTTATCTGTAATGGCAACAACGAATTGATTCACGAGCCATTGTGTCCAGTCTGAACACAGGTTTACATTGGGAAAAAAAAGTGTACCAGTTTTATATGACGGGAAGTGTACATCATTCTACTCTTCTACATTAATTAAAAAATCATTTATTTACACTGTTAAGAAAGTGTTTAATCACCAATATTTTTGTATTCCGAAGAGCAATCAACAAGTTTTTATTATCTAAATGTTACTATAAATTGTTCTTATAATGTAAGTGTTCTTTTAGTGAATATTTTGATTCGCTATGTATGTTTGTGGTATTGTTTGTAATGCGCATAAGTCCAATTTTTCGAATTTTTGTTCTTGTTTTAGTCACGAACTCCAAACTTGTGACTGGCCGAGAAACGTAAGATGCGACGGATACATTTTTTTGCATCTCATGGAGTATTTAAGCATCTATCCGAACTACTATACTTCCTAAAACGGCACTCAGTCCTAACTGCAAGATCAACAGTTTCGCAGGCGTAGACTTGTTCTTGCTCAAATCTTGCACGGTCAGTCTTGGTCTTGCTAAAATTAGGCGGTCTTGGTCTTGGTCTTACGTAAAAGCAAGAACAAGACCAAGACCGATTTTGGGCAATATTATTTAGCACATTCTTTATGTTTGTCTTCTTGTATAGATACTAATTTTACCTACAATATCCTTTTTATATAAACTTGCTACTTGCTTGCTTTTACATAAAACCAAGCTACCAACGCAACCTTGGTATTCGCTTTAATATCTTAAGAACTTTCATAGAGAAAAGTTTCCACTATCTATAAATATACATACAGATGCATCTAAGACGTTAGATGTATTTTACATACACATATAACTTAATAATATGAAAAGTCATCTATCATCTAAATCTAAAGAATTAGAAGATAGGTATGTAAAAATTGTCACCTACCTGTTTTCTGATGCTCTTGCAATTCAAACTGAATTTTCTCAATAACAATTCAAATAATAATTATAATCTTTGATATATAATAAATATATTGATAGTTTGGTGAGAGAAGCCATTGATTACGATAGGCATTTCATATAAGCGTGCTTTGCATACCGGATTTAGTTAATACCATTAAGATAATGTTAAAAATCAATGAAATTCAATGTTAATTCGCCTTTCCTTGCAATTTTCCTCAAAAGCCAAATTCAACCCGTCTCTGAGATTCAATATACCCGTGTACTTTTTCTGATTTATAAATATCGACTGGTCTGTAAATATGGTCGTCGAAGTAGAGATCAAGACAAAGAAGGCGGGCTGGCTGGTCAACATGGGAATGTGTTACTGTGAGATTCTACATCGAGATTGGTCGCGAGATTTCTAAAAATTTGTCTCGTATCGGATTCTAGACCTTGTGAAACTCGTTTTACTGTCGTTCTACTTCTACTCTGTTTATTTACTTAGTTTGTACTTCACTTCCAAGGAAGTAAGTACAAGAACATGGCCAGGGAATGCCATGTGTGAAAAGTTCTTGACTGTTAGGCCAGTATCACTATGATTATACAATATCTCAATAAGATACTAATTTATTAACAAATAAATAATATAGATCGAAAATACTAATCAACAATTTGATATGAATATATTTTTAATAATTCTAAAAATAATTGTTTATAGAACAAATATAATATTTATATTAACTTTCAGTCTAATACTATTTATCATCTAACATCTATTACAATCCAAACATTACTTTTTGAAGCAAAGTTTCTATACTGACGTTGATTAATTCTTCTTGATAGTAAAATGCTGAGGCGATCGTCACGAAATTCTTTTTGTTTATGAACGGGTACTGATAGATTGTCTTCATTCCATCTCAATTAAACAAAATTACTAGCTGACTTGTTTCTATCACTGCTATAGGTCTGCACTTGTCAATATGACAAAAACAAAAACTGACCAACACTGACATTCCCAAACTCAAATCAAGCTTTTCATGCCACACTGGTGTTGTTGATAAAAAGACAACGTTGGAAGGAACCAAAATACAACATTGGATACCTTACAAAGGTAGACGAGTAAGAAATAGACCACATATGAGATGGGCAAATTACGTAAAAAAAATAGCCAGAACAAATAGGAAATATATTGCTCAGAATAGATATCGATGAAAGGAGTTGGGAGAGGCCCATGTCCAAAAATGGACTATAGAAGAAAAAAAAAAGAATATATTCTAACAATATATTCGGTGTCAGTGTCAAAGGAACTGCTTCATTTGCCTGCTTAGCAGTCCACGATATTTTTAGTGTTCGTCTAAACAACCAAATTTGAACAGCCTCCAAGCGATAAATAGTAGGGGAGGGTCATGTATATGGAGCCGTCTTGTACCTCGAGCCACCTCCCTAAATATATTGCTATTTCATGTGAATGGGTTGGCATCAATATAAACCATCGTCTGCA
Organism: Diabrotica balteata; assembly: GCA_918026665.1. Lineage (NCBI taxonomy): Eukaryota > Metazoa > Arthropoda > Insecta > Coleoptera > Chrysomelidae > Diabrotica > Diabrotica balteata. The sequence goes on from OU898276.1 coordinate 5,363,458, forward strand.
CATTCAATGCGATTCCCATTCAGTTGACTATTGTTAGATCGACGGCTACACGTGTTATTCATGAAATTTTGATTTTGGGAGTTTAAAGTAAGTAACTTGTTTTCTAATAATTCTTGTTTTATGTATAATAAACAAAAGTTAATGTAGAAGCTATTTATTGCACGGAATACTATACTTATACCTAATATATCTGATATACTTTATCTATACAACTAGCCTTTTTAGCGTTACGAGCTTCAACAGATATAATATTGGAATTTTTTTTACAAATTTAAAGAAGGTTATTATGAAATACAAATTTACTGTAGCAGACGTTATCAACATGGAGGTAACTGGAAATTGCACCGTTCAAAACAGTACAAACATAATTGCGTGGTGTGCTAGCAGATTCAATTGGATCAGCTTATATAACTGGACGGTCAATTTCTGAAAAATTTGTTTTGTGGTTGCAACATTTTATTGATAAGGAAAGATCAAGCGCAAACCAGAACCAGAAGGACCAAGAACAAAAATCTATTAATATTGGATAACCACGAAAGTCATTGTTCTATTGAAGCAATAACATTAGCCAACAATAATGGGATAATTTTGCCAACATTGTCACCCCATATGAGTCACAACTCCAACCTTTGGACCGCACCGTTTTTAGACCTTACAAACAATACTATAATACTGCTTGTGATGAATGGCTTTTAAGCTACCCAGGGCAAACAATTATATATAATGTCGCTGAATTGGCAGGAAAAGCATATCCACCTTGGCCCCTAAATGAACACTTTCTTGGAGATAATGAGACCTCAACGTATCAGCGGAACAATCCATTCCTTTCTCAAGTAAAGACGCTTCAATATTTACATCCCCTGAAGAAATACGACCATACCCAAAATCACAAAAACGTGCCTAAAAATTCAACAATCGTAAGAAAACTAAAAGCCGAATTTTGACCCACACTCAGAAGAAGGACGACATTGAACGAATTTTTAATGAAAGACGATGAAAGAAGAACTGCAGAAAAGCAAACAAACTATTTGGAACGTGTTGAGTGTTCAAAAGAAAGCTAAAGTTGAAGTAGAAACGTCAAATGAAGATGACATCTATTCGTCTAGTACAGATAGTTCAGAGATATCTGATAAGATTTTTTAGCCAGAGGAACAGAGGTTTGATATCAGCGCCTTTAAAACAGGTAGATTATGTGTTATATGTTGAGATTATGAGTAAAAATAGTTGAAAAGAAAACCGAGCATTTTTATATAGCGGAGATAATACATATCAGGAGTGAGGAATTTCATGTAAAATATTTAAAAAGGTTACTATTCCACGAACAAATTATTAAAGGAAAGTGACGAGATATTTTCTATTGATAGAGCTTTACCCCAGCCAATCCACCAAGGCTTCTCAGAAAGACAAAAGAATATATTAACTTTTGGAATTGATTTTTCGTCCTACAAGGTTGAATAGTTAAGTTACCATGTTATATAAAATTCTATTTTAAAATAAACCCTTATTGATGTTCCTCTTTGCTTTTTCTGTCTATGGTCCAAGGTACATTACATCTTAATCAGTTTAGCATTTCAGGCATTAGCATTTCTCAGTATTTTATCGCATAGGTTTTGTGCCCTCCACCTAATATTATTTACTTTTTTGCACTTTTATTGTACATAAACTCCACGATCCATGTCCAAAATGTTTCTCAATATACTGTAATATAAAATTAATTTATGCAGAGCTTTACGTTCCTATTTTCTGTGCATAACACAAATAAAACGTTTATTGTTATTTTCTCAGCACATGAACGTCTTGTGAATGTTTTCCAGTGTAATTCATTTAGCACCTTGCGTTGGAAGAAAAACGCGAAATAAATATATCAAGTGAGGTGAGCGTTTGCACTACCTCGGGCCATTTAACCTGGAAAAAGGAACAAACATCTAAATTAGATAAGAGCGAAAGGATAGCAATCGGCCGTTTTAAAAACTCCGCCAACTTAGAACTAATAATAATTAAGATAAAAATCCGAGATTAATGGAAAACTGTACCGGAAAATTTTATGTAAAAATTCCACTACTCTATATCTTCTTGATAAGTATGAAATATCACTTACTTCCAGGTATACACCGACAAAGAAAGAAAACGAGGGAGCGAAATAATTACCGACGCCATCTTAACTGCTATTTACATTATCATTTTTGTTCGGTATCTACTCCACTTGGACCTTAGACAAAGAAAACGTTGAGATATTTTCGAGACATTTTAGGCACAAACGCCATTACTGGATTTTTTATAATCCTAGCTAATTGCCTAAAAATTGAGAAATGCTATATTTAACTATACAATACTGAAACATTTTGTTTTCAACACTTCCACAAAGTTTATTATAATTTATTATCACTAGTTTTTCTACAGAGTGTCTGTCTCAAGTCAGGTATTTCTGTGTCTACACTTTATAGTCTTTAACTGAATAAGTTGAGGAGGATAGAGCTGTTTATCTTAAGTTGGGCATTTAGATATGGCAAAGATAGCTTAAGGCCTTTATTTTAAATACAAAGAATTTGACATTCAAAGAATGGTTATGATCTAGAAGGTGAAGTGCGTAAGTAAAATCTGTTTTTCTATTATTGAAAGCTCTTTTGTGTTCCGCTATACGTTTGTTAAATATTCTACCAGTTTGATGAATGTAAGTTTTTGGCAGTCATCACATATAAGTTTGTATACACCACTTGTAAGTGTTTTTTCTTTTGGCTCTTGTTGTTGTTACTATATATTTGCCAAACAGGCCATACAACCCATTTTTAAAAAAGAGTAAAATAACACTTAAACAGGAAAAAGGTGAGCAATGTTATAGAAGACGCTAAGTCACAATTATTGTAGAACCAAAAAAGTGAATCGGAAGAGCCCGAAGAAGACGACCATCGTTCAGCTAGAAATTTAGGATGCCATGATGATTAATGATTTATAATTTTAGATGATTAACTAAAAATTGGACAATAATGTATTTGTTGAGATTTCAGTAAAATTGTTCAATAAACTTTACTATTTGTTCTATGTACATCCGTCTACGTTAAATTAAACACAAAGTAGAGCAAATCATTAATAATATTCATAGAGGAGACCATATCTGGTACCCATTAGCTTTAATTAACGATCTTTTGTTAATTTTTCATCATCGTGTTTGTGAGAAGTGGCACATCGATCGGATGACACCGAATATATTGTTGCAGTAATACATTTAAGTATATATATATATATATATATATATATATATATATATATATATATATATATATAATATATATATATATATATATATAATAACGCCAAATTCAGGAAAATATCATATCTTGGACGTATAATGTGAGGGAAAAAGTATATTATTCTTCGACTAATTCTGAAAGAAAAATTAAAAATAAATATTGAGGAGGAAGAATACCGAACGAGGTACGAAGGACCAGACCAAGCAACTATTAAAACTAATCCAAAAAATAATAGAAGAACGCAGAATTCTTCAAGAATAGAGATCAAGCATCCTAATACCTATCTTCAAAAATCGAGACAAATCGGACCCGGAAAACTACAGAGGAATTCATTTATTAAACACAGCACTAAAATTATTAACCACAGTGGTAACAAATAAACTGAATGAAATTATAACACTAGCAGAAGAACAACAACGTTTTAGGTTGGGAAGATCATGCACCGATGCTATAATTATAATGATGCAAAATAAATACAACAAACCAGCATGGCTGTTTCTTGGAGCTTGAGAAGGCAGTTGATGGGTAAAATTAAAGGACGTTATCTACTTATTGTACGCAAAAAAATATCTCTACGAATAATCAAAACGATCTAAAATATCTAAAATACACAAAAGAAGAGTAGAAGAAGAGATGATAATAAAGAAAGTAAGAACTAAAAAAGGATACCAAATGGGAGAAAAACAACTTAAAGTAATCTGCTATGCAGACGATGCAATACTACTCTCCCAAAATGAAGATAATTTACAACGTATTCGCATCAGTTTAATATCATCGCTAGAAAATTTAACATGTTAATTTCCCCGAAAAGACAAAATGCATGGCTATAACAGCAAATTTTCTGAGATGTAAATTGGAGCTGAAAGGTCAGATAATAGAACAAGTTATGGAGTTTAAATATCTAGGCATTACATTATAGCTAAAGAAAGCTCTAAATAGAAGTGGAAGATCATTTAAATAGGGCAAACAGAGCCGCAGGCTACCTAAATGAAACAATATCTAGAAATAAAAATATCGGAAAAGAAATGAAAGGCAGAATTTACAAAGCAGTCTTCAGATCAATGACATACGAGGCAGAAATACCACTTGACACAAAGAGGACAGAAAGGATATTAGATACTGCAGAAATGAAAACACATAGAAAAATTGGTACTAAACACTATAGTACAGGGCTAGAAGTGCGATATACGGCGTAGATGCAAGGTAGAGAATATCAAGGACTGGATAAGAAATAGAAGAGTAGAATAGAACGATCATATAAGCCGAATGACAACAAACAGAGTAGCAAACACGGCAAGAAACTGTTTCTCAATAGGAAGACGATCAGTAGGAAAACCACGTAAACGATTGAATGACAACTTACTGAGGACACATTTAAAAACAGACATGTCTACACAAAAAAGAAGAAGAAGAAGGCTAACGATGATGGGTAAAACCGAAGGACGAATTGGTAGAAGACAAGCCTCGTGGTTGAAGAATATCACAGGATGCACCAGGATACGGAGAGTCAAACAACTGGTTAGCAGAATAGCTCAAGACAGAGGGAGTATTGCCGTGTTAATCTCCAACGTCAAGGGGACTTAATAAGGCATGTTAGAAGAAGAGTACACAACTTGAAATTCAATAATGTCGAAGTTACAAATGATAAAGTTGATGAAGGTGTAGTAATAAATAATAAACTGATAATGAAGACGAAGTTAATAAATTTTTTTCATCACCTTTCAGAGGTGTACAACTCCTTCAAAAAAAAAATAGCGCCTCATGGACAACAAGTATAGATTTAACCAATCCTCAGGCTAAGATTTTTAAGTTTAATTCATTTATGAATTTCAGGAATTCGGGAGTTCCTGGAGGAACTTAATCGTTTTATTAATTTTTTTTAATAATATTAAACTTTCCTATTTTATGTATTATACGATTATGTTAATAATTACTATTTGTTACAGGCGATTCACACGATAAACCGCCACTGGAAGAGCCCGATACTGAAAAAGGTGAGTTTTGTTACGCCATCATAGTTAGCGTCACCGAAAAATTTTCGTTGCCCGTTTTTATCTTGCGTCGATTAGTCCAACAGCTCCGAACAATTCCGAGATAAATTAGGGCGATAAAAATGAAATCCGAATAAAAACAATATGTTAATCAGTAAAAAACAGGCAGCAACCATCCTCGATGATGGAATGTCTGTGTCTATGCGCACAGATCGACGATATCTTCTCGTAAAAAAGGGTTGATGTTATTTATACAACGTGTTAAATATTTATGAAATATTTTAAAGAAACAGTAGGTTGATCATGATTTAGCGGCTTGGTTAAAGATATTTTATATTATGGTAATTAAAAGAATGAGGGAACAATTATCTATAAATTTAATTTATTATTTAACACATATTGAAGGATTGTGTAAGAAGCTCGTCTCACAGATTTTTGCTATGCGCAGATTGGCTACTTCTGTGAGTTGAGATATTCTTAGGTCAGTTTATTTTGGAATGGTTCATAGTATTCTGACATATTGCATAATGCTTTGGGGAAACTCGTCCTATGCATATAAAGTTTTCACTTTTCAAAAAGCAGCAATCAGAATTATTGACTCAGCGGAATATCGCGCCAGCTGTAAACCCTTGTTTAAAAAGTATGGCATTCTTCCTTTACCTCAATATATATATATACAATATATATATATATTATATATATATATATATTTGAAAGTTTGTTAACTGTTCATAATAATATACAAGATATAAAAACACATGCTGATCAACATCAGTACAATACAAGAAACAAAAGTCATTATGCCATTTTCCAGATTGTGTATTACACACATTAATACAATAGATTTTATAATCTATATAATTCTTTTTAAACCTAAACAAAAATATTGATAGTAAGGCAATGAATTCTAAACAATTTCATAAATTAGCAAAACACTTCTTGCTGGATCACTGTTTCTACAGTGTACAGGAATTTGTTTGTTTGGCCTCCCAGTGTGGTCGTTTTTATGTAAACTATATTACACCCAACTGAATTGTTTTTTAAATTTCTATTTTTCACTGTATATGTTATATTATGTGTTCGTGTATCATTTCTTAGTTATTTCCTATGTATACAAAAGTGACTTATTTATATTGTGACATGACATGTAATGTTTACTATGTAAAAATTGTCAATAAACGTATCTATCTATCATAATGCATAATATATGCAATAATAGTGAACTTAAGCAATCCCCTTGTCGGATATCATTTCCACTGGTAACCTTAATGTAAATTCCGTTATAAAAACTCAATTACAGATATCATGATATCCTTTGAACTATGGTTATACAGAAGGATCCTGAGGATACTATGGACAAAGTCACCAATGAAGAAGTACTACAAAGGATGAACACAACCGCGGATTTGGTCAACATCGTGAAGGGCCGTAAGCTGCAGTACTTGAGACGTATAATGAAAAATTAAAGCAGATACGAATTACTCCAATGCATTTTGCATGGTAAAATTGAAGGAAAAAGGGCGCCAGGGAGAAGAAGAATATCCTGGCTTGCTTACCTAAGAGCATGGTATAGAAACACCCCAGCCTAGCTATTCCGTATTGCAACAACAAAGTCATCATAGCCAGAATGTTCGCCAACGTTCGGAAAGGGTAGGTAGCCTAAGAAGAAGAAGGTAGCAACCTAGGGCATCTTTTATTTACTTCTTTTATGAATGATCTTTCTAATCGTTTCTTTCTAATATTTGTTAATGGCTTTAAGATATTTAGGGTATTGCAGATCAAAAGGATTGTCATCAGCTATAACAATATTTAAATGTAAACAATGTAGATGTCTCAGGGCTTTTATACGCGATAAAAACTTTATTAAAACATTCTAATATACCAACACTAGAGAATTAGACAGAAATTGTGGAGTAACGAAGTGGGCGGAAGAACATATCTTACTCAAGTTTAATGTTAAAGACCGATTTACCTTCTTCCTTCTTGTATGTAGGCTTAGCCTGTTTCTTCTTCAATATTAGCCTCCTAAATTGTTTAAATTGTCGCACCATCTTTTTCTTGGTCTGCCAATACTTCTTCGTCCATTTGGTGACTTATCTAATGATATTTGTACTATTCTATCCTCTGCCATTCTACTGATGTGTTCGTTCCACTCCTGTTTTCGTTTTGCCACCCATCCATTTATGTCTTCTATATTGCATGCTCTTCATATGTGTTCGCTTCTCTCAGTATCCAACAGACTTCTCCCTGATATTCGTCGGAGTATTTTCATCTCTGTTGTTTCTAGTAGTCGTCTCGTTTTAGATGTGTCAGGTCTTGTCTGCGCCGTGTATGTTAATATAGGTCTAATTGCTGCTTTATAGATTCTTGTTTTTGTGTCTTGTCTTAGGTGTTTGTTCTTCCAGATTATGTTATTAAGATATCTTGCAGCTTTACTTGCTTTTAAGCTTTGTTGTGGTACTTCGTCTTTAATATCTCTGTAACTAGTTATATCTAAAGCTGTTTCCTACTTTATTATTGTTGTCACACATTTGGTTTTAACACAGTGTATATCAGTGTATATCAGTACAAAACGGAGTCACCTTGTCTGACTCCGTTTTGTACTGATATACACTGTGTTTCCATTTATATTTGCCTGTATTCGATTATGGAGAAGATGTTTGTTTTCGATTTACCTTTATTTAGTTTATATATCCGCAGTATAGAGAGGTGGGAGCCTAAAGCAGGCTATGTGGAGTAGATTTTCTACGGAATTGGACAAGATTATAGACCGCTTACCCTCCACCAGTAGAAACTACAAAAGACTTCGTCGAAGCCTCAATAAGAAAGGCTAAAAAATACATACCAAGACGCTATTGTAAGGAATACATTCCTGGTTGGTTCCAGAATAACAAAAAACTATACGAAACTTTCCTTGAAAATGATCTTTAAGAAATAGCCGAAGAACTGCTACATAGCCTGGATCCAGTAAGACAGCAAAAATGGACGGAAAATATAGAAAGCCTAAATTTTTAAACATGGACAAGCAGACAAGCATGGACGCTACTGAGAAGAGAAAACTGCAAAGTAGAACTCTCGCAATAATTAATACAAAAGAAGAAGTTACAATAGTTATCAAAGAAGAAAAACCAGATAAGACTTCAGGTTTTGATAATATCCTCTCAAAATTTTTAATAACAGCGGCAAATGTACAATGGATGGCTCACTTTTTCACTGATCGTGAAGACTGGTAATATCTTTTAATAACTTAAACGCTCAAAGGTTTGTTATAACAAAACCTAACAAACCCCAAGGCCAATAGCCATACTATTAGCTGTAGTTTAGTTATTAAAACGACTCTTCTTCTTCTTCAGATGCAAATCCACTAATGGATGTTAGCGATCATATTTTCCATTAATTCTCTATTTCTTGCAATATGTATCAGAGATTGTATGTCGTTAATCCCTGTCCATTGCCTTATGTTTCGGAGCCAGGACATTTTCTTGCTAAGTCTTGAGGAGTCATTAAGGATAAATTGTTTGTGAGTCTAAAACGACTCACAAACAACTTATGCTCAATGTAATCAGTACAAAATTCCTTGAAGCAATACCGATAGAACAGGCAACCGATTTTGGCCAAAGACAAGTAGCCCAGATCAACTTCTTTCACTAACCACCTTTATTGAGATTTGCTTATTCTTCCCCACCGTTTTTTTTTCTTTTGTTGGCTCTTGTTTTAGTATTATAGCATATTACTTGGCTCTTTCTGTTTATCGCAACTATAAAGCAAAATTATCTGTTTTTGCTTAGTATTTCGTCTTTTATTCTCTCAACAGTTCCTAACGTCTCCTATTTTACTTTACATTTTTCACTTTGTTTGAGACTTTTTGTATTGAAATGTGCTATATTTTGTCTGCATTGTCCTTTGATTATCGAAAACAGCTCGCACCTCCGCTCGAATATATGCATAAATAAATATCATCAGAATAAATATAAAACAGGCTTTTATGTATTACAGTGGTATTGAAAATGGGAAAATGTGAGGGTTATTTGATATCGCAGCGCACTATTATAAATGAATGTCGGTGTTGGAAGGCGATAGCGTGGCAACGATCGTTAGCCAGTTGAAGTTGAATGAAAACATACGAAATATATTCAATTTGTGTGTGTACTGATAAGGCTGACCAATACCGATGACAGCTCCAATTGCTGGTGCCGCCATCTCTGCTGGAAGTCTAATCGCGCGTTTTCCACATCGAAAGAATCGAAACGTTTCTATTTGAACGTTTCCCGAAGAATTTCAAAGAGAAACAAATGTTTATTGTCCATGTTGCAACTAAATAAAGAGACTAACTTATTGAACAGCTCATTATTTGATTTTGAAACTATTGGATATAAAAGTATATATACAATTTATTAGATTACAAAGGGATAAAATAAATAAGAGTTTTAGTGAAAACTTTTAAGCAGGTGTTATCTACTTGGTGTTAGCTTGAACTTGGTTAATGTAATGTAAATTGCACATACGCATTATTTATAAAAATTAATAGCCTATTTATTTTTAATCTCTGTCAAATATCACAACTGTATGTAGAAAACTTTTGAACGAGAAGTCCAGAAGATTTGAATTTTGGTTCATAGATTCCTATTGACATAAGGAAGAAAATATTGAATTTCATTATCAGATGGCCTTACAACCTTTCGTGAGCTTTCCATATTTCCCTGTTGAGCACCTGTCTTCTTCATCCCTTCATTCTAATTGTCTAAAATCTTTCTCCTCGTCATACAGATATCTGAGCTAATTGGTACCTTCCTTTTTCTTCCAACCGGCTTATTTAGTATAGGTATTTTAGCAGGTCAATTCACGTAATCCAATCATCTTAGGAGGTTTATTTTAATAGTTTTAACGATATCTTCTTTTTAAAATGCCGTCTTCTTATGGAGGTTGGCAATCATAAACACTATTTTTATTTTTGATCTTGTAATCGATCTGCATTCATACCAATCACGTAGATTATTTAACCAAGAATTCTGCTTTCGACCAATAGATATTCTTACTTGAATCTATCACTGTATTATTAGTCTCAAAATTTCGTATTTTGGTCCCCGCATTACATGGTCTACGCCCACAATATCTGCATCACCAAATACAGTTCCTCCGCCTTCTCCGCCTTTCTTTCAAATATTCGCAGCAAGTCATCCTTGCTGCCATCAGGAAATAAAAGAAATTCCTTTCATCTGAAACATTAAACTTATTTATGTTTCTTTAATTTCTATATTTTACTTTCTATGTAGTTAGATTAGCAATTGAAGAAATATTAATAGAAACTACGCATACTTTAAAGCAGTGCAGTTTTTTGCACTATACGAACACGAACAAACACACAGACACACACACTAAAGAGTTTTATCATCCGTTATCAATAGCGAGCCCCACAGCTTAGGTAATATCCATACAATGTCACGCATACTCACAATGCTATTGCTTATTAATGAGATATCCGGAGAGAATATACAAGATTGTCGTGGAAATGCGTTTGTAACAGGTAAGTAATGATTACCAGTTGCTTGTATATGGATGCTAGGCGCTTATCGTTACATCGTAAGCGTCGGCAAATTTGTTTCGCGGTCTTTAACATAAAGTTACCCGGAGGCGGTTGCCTTTTCCATTTACGACGCACAGAACTGACCAACAAACGACAAAATGCGCATGTTCTATTGTTACTTCTATTGCGGATGATACATATTAAACACCACTATCCTTTAAGGAAGTCTATCGTTTGAATAACAAATGAAAAATTTCCAATTTTACTTTTATAAACTTATACAGAAGATATTAATTTTTGCAATTTGTCTACATCGTAAATAAAGAGAAAAAAAATTATATTTTATTTTTAATCCCTATATACTATTTTAGATACTTCTCTAGTTTTTGTTAGTTATTTCAGTTATAATTTCCCCTCACACTAGTTTAAATGCTAAATCCTAATTCGACATTATTTCCCGAAACAGACACAAAGCACACAAAATCAAAGTTTTGTTTAAATTTTTATTTTGACCCAATAAATAGATAATGAAAAACTGGAGACAGGACTTGAGCAATTGTTGGTGTTATCTTAATAATTAAAGGCAAATAGGTAAAGAAATAATAAATAAGACTTACTCACAATCAATTTAATTTAACTATCAGACGACCGGTTTCGCTTTCTACAATATGCAAAGATAGATTGTAATAAATTAATAAATGAGCAATAAATGAGCAAATAAATAAACATTACTTACATGCCGGTACTCTATTAATTGATGGATGGTAGAACATGGTTGAAACTACTATGTATTGTTGAATGGAGAACTCAATTCTGTTATTGTAGTTGTTTGACAGTAAACGGGAAGTTCTTGAGGAGATAGATTTGATCCAATGAAGCAGAGATATGCGTCTGATTGTTTGTTAAATGAAAGTGAGGTAATATACCATTGTATTATTAAAAGTCTCGAATATCTCTCGAATAAGTATAAATAACTTTTAATAATACAATGGTATATTACATCACTTTCATTTAACAAACAATCACACATATCTCTGCTTCATTGAATCAAATCTATCTCCTCAAGAACTTCCCGTTTACTGTCAAACAACTACAATAGCAGAATTGAGTTCTCCATTCAATAATACATAGTAGTTTCAACCATGTTCTACCATCCATCAATTAATAGAGTACCGGCATGTAAGTAATGTTTATTTATTTGCTCATTTATTAATTTATTACAATCTAATAGACTATTTTATAACAATTTTTGGGCCTTACCTTGTCTGTTTAAACTTTTAAAACTTTTTATACCTTTTTATTCAACTTACTCTTTTTGAAATAAAACCACAGACATGTAATATTGGCATAATTATTGTAATTTACAACATCTACTTTGTTTATCTTTATTGGACAACACCCTAATATGGGTTTTTATCATTTCAACATTTATTTAACTTTGTATCGAGACCTGAAGATGCTTTGCATATTGTAGAAAGCGAAACCGGCCATCTGATAGTTAAATTAAATTGATTGTGAGTAAGTCTTATTTATTATTTCTTTACCTATTTGAAATGGACTCACACAAGCAACACATTCATGAATTAAAGGCAACTTGAAATAGTTCTAGAAGAAAAAGATACTTCCTTGATGCCGAAGATTGACAGAAAAAACATTACTAATGTTATTGTTATTGGCAAAGAATAGATCGCAGTAACCCTAGCGTGGGCCTTATGTGGAATATCTGTTTGGCCCATATTAATCTTTTGTCGAGATGAATGCCTAGATATTTTACGTCATTATTTTGGAGCAAAGGATATCCTTTGAGGTTAACTTGTGGACATATATCTCTTCTTAGAGTAAATGTAATGCGTGTGGACTTTGAGGGATTTACTTTAATTTTCCAGAGTTTAAACCATTCATTAGTTTTGTTTAGGTGTAGTTGCAGTATCTCTGATGCTATTACTGGATTACTATGAGATATCATACAACAAACAGACACTTACAAATATCTGGGGCATGAGATAAAAATTAGCAGAGACAATAAACACATGAAATACAGAGGCGAATAAGCCTGACATGGGCAGCATTTGACAAATTAAGCTACTACTACTACTATTGGTTATGTTATGGTATGGTATAGTTGCACTATTGGTTTACAGCGTTCTCCGATGCCTTCCGACTGCTAACCGCCATTCTTCTCGATTTAACCATAGGCCTGGAGGGATTTCTCCTTCCTCTAGTTCTTTTTCAATTCCCTCTCTCCAGTTACTTCTCGGGCTTCCCCTTTTCGTTCTTCCTTGCGGTGTCCACGTCCAAATCTGTTTTGGAATCCTGTCATCTAGCATTCTCTGTACATGGCCGTACCATATTAACTGTTTTGTTTTTATGTCATCAACTATTGTATGCTTAACTCCTATCATTTCTCGTATTCTCTCATTTGATAGCCGATCTCTTTTTGATTTGCTTGCTGCTCTTCTCCAGAAGTCTATTTCTGTGGCTAGTAACAGTTTCTCTGTTTTTTGTTTCATTGGAAAAAATTTTACTGCGATCTGTGATTACAATTTTGGCAAATTAAGCCATATTCTAAAAAGTTCAATTCCCATGTGTCTCAAGCGAAAGGTTTATAACCAATGTGTTTTGCCTGCACAAACTTATGGAGCAGAGACTTTAACACTTACGCAAAAATCTGCGAATAAATTCAAACTTACACAACGAGCCATGGATCGTGCAATGCTGAACGCCAGCCTTCGAGACCACATAACAAACCAACAAATCAGACAAAGATCAGGAGTTCAAGACGTCATCGAAAGAACCATGACGCTTAAGTGGAACTTAGCCAGAACACAAGATGGACGGTGGACAAGACGTATTATGGAATGGAAGCCCAGAAACTATAAAAGAAGCCGAGGACGACCACCGACTAAATGGACCGATGACATAAAACGTGTACCGGGAAACTGGCTACAAGCGGCCGACTGTAGAGAACACTATAAAGAACCGAGGGAGGCCTATGTCCAGCAGTGAACGCGATTGGCTGATTGATGATGATGAGATGTCAAAAAAGCAGTATCATGTGCAAATGTTGCAAGCGTAAGGTTATTGCTTGTTGGTAAGTCAGCCGTATATAACAGGTACAAGATCAGTCCGAACACACTCCCCTGAGGTACACTAGATTTGATGGGGTAGAGTTTTCTGTGGGCTTCACTATACCCTACTAGATATCTTCTTTCTGTAAGGTATTATTTAAGCAGTTTGAAGTAACTGTAAGGCAGGTTTTTCTTTAACTTGCACAGAAGTTCTGTGTGCCACACCTTGTCAAAAGCTTGAGAGGCATCTAAAAAGGCTGCAGTACAGTATTTCTCGTTTTCGAGACTAGTTCTTATTGTTGTGTATAATCTGTGAACTTGTTCTATTGTAGCGTGTTGGTTACGAAATCTGAATCGATGGATAGGTATAAGACCCTTTTTGTCCAATATTGGTTTGATTTTTCTCAACAGAAGTTTTTCAAAAACCTTTGAAATGCTGGGAGTAAACACTCAGAGAACAATTGATGCTTTCCTTCCATATTGTCTGTTTAGGAGTAGCACTCCATCCTGCCTATTGTATGAAAGTAGTAAGATATTGTACAGCATTTTTAATTTATATTTCTGTTTTGAGTGGCAAGTTCATTGATATTTGTTCTGTAAGGGCACTTCGAATTATGTTCCAGTTTGTTTGGTTATTAGTTACTAATGGAGGCTTACTTCTAAGTGTGACTTTGGAGTCAAGGTGAATTAGAATGGGAGAATGGTCTGAAGAAAATATTAAACAATAACGTGGGTTTGTAAAATAAAATTTTTGTTTAAATACAGACGACATATCCCCTATTACAATTTCTTTGAATTGCATTTGACAATGTCAATCAGAATTTCCAATGCACAAAAAAATTTGTAGAGAATTGTGAGTAAGAACAAATTAGTATACGTGGGTGTATATACGGAGGTATGCAAACAGTAAATGGGAATAGAACAAATAATTGTTTTAAATTAAAGAATAACAAAAGTGAATATTTAGTTGACAAAAAAAAGTTGTGCGTTAACTATTTTTAGAAGAAAAATTAGTAAAACAAGATAGAAAGTTAACAAACGAATAAAATCGAAAGAAATTAGAATAAAATAAATATTTAACGAAAAATAACAAACGTGTGACTTTTATAACGTTAAAAAATATAAGATGTAATTGTCAATACAATCAATTGTCGTTTAATCGAATCTAAAATAATATTTTAATTAAACGATTTTATACCATTCTCTTATATTTTTTCTTCTTAATTTATGTAAAAATACATCGCACAATGTAACAATCTTCCCCGGTATATGCGTTATGACTCACGAAGTGTAGTATTGTTCTAAATATATAAAAGCCGTACATTTCAATTATTTTAATCTTCCACATATTCGATAAAGAGTCTCGAGCGCGACTGACCCCATTATGGATTTTCCTAATCGGACGAGGATAATCTGCCAGGCCCTGGAAATACCAGAAAGTGATGCGATAGTGGCGATAACGCTACTAACTATCAGATGCTGGTACCTCCACGACCGTCTAGTGGGCTAAGCTTTTCTATTTCCGTCTCTAGATAAAGTAAATATAATTCACATTCATTTCGATAAGAATCCATCCATCAGAAACATACAGGCGCACATATTGTGCCTACCCAGTTTCAGCGGTACAATCGCACACAAAAGACCCAACTTAACAATGAACTATTACTTCGGACGGAAGGTGGTTATGTCGGTTATTAAGACGCAATCTGCCGCGAAGAGATACACTACGCACGAGACTTATAGTGGCCACCGACGAAGTTTGATTCTATTTTTTATGCACACTTTTCAAAATATCTATTTTTTAAGAATCTTATCACTTCATTGACAAATGTTTTACCTAACTAATAAAACTATTAGCAAATTTGATATTAGTTACCAATACATTTTTCGTCTGGGATCATACAGTAATTCCAAAGCTTCTCAAACAGCTCCATGCATTTTTGTATAACCATTTGTCTTTAGTGACAAAATACGTATTTCACTGTAATATATCCCTTTCTCAAAATAATCGATATAAACATAATACATTTGCGCATCCCAAAGTATGTGCTGGAAAACTTAAGATAAAGATATTATAAACAATCTTAAAATACCGCACCTGCACCCTGGGTAATGTAAATTAACTAGCACTAGCACAAGAGGCTCCAGACAATCTTTTACAATATCTCTTGGTAAAAAGACGTTACAGTTCTTAAAGTTATTAGAGATGACACTACAAACAAGTGGACCTTCTAAGGACTAATTAACAAAACAGCTCGCATCCGGTGGTGAAATTCCATTCCACTTGATATTAATTTTTAACTATGACGATATTGAAATAAAGGAAGGAATAAAGGAAGATATTTAACGGTACTTCTAGGGGTAGGAGCCCTCCACTACCTGCCTACATAATTTGGATATTATCACAGTTTAGTTCAGAAAAAGCTATTACAAAAGGCGGTCGCAAAATCTCGTAAGCTAAACTCGCTAGCTCACAAATACTCTCTTCGCTTATATGTTTTTGTAACTAAGTAGTTCGCATCGAATTATTATTCATAAAGATTATCAAGCCAATAATTTATAGTAATCAGTGTGAGTGTCATAAAACCGCAGTTATAGTTTTCATACAAGCAGTTCATCTATTCAAACCAGCAGTGTTGCCAGTAGTTCGCTTTAAACATAGAAACGACATTCCGCTAAGCAATTCTACTTGTAATTATATAGGTATAATAGTGGAAATAGCGTCAGTGAAAAGTGTAGTGAAGTATCCCATATCACAGTATTTTCGAACGGCTATCAGAAATTTCTATTTAATCTTAGCATTATTAGCATTAAATATCATCATCATCAGTGGCATTACAGCTCGTCATGAGCCAAATCCTTCTTCAGAACAATCTTCCATTCGCACCTGTCTCTGGCAACTCTTCTCCATGCTTTAACTCCGATGGATTTTAGATCATCCTCTATGTTATCTTGATACCTAAGTTTTTGGTCTTCCTCTGGATCGTCTTCCCATTGGTCCTCTTCGGTCGAACATTTTTCTGATTCTTGCATCTTCATCTCGCCTAATTACATGTACTATCCATCGGAGGCGTGCTAATTTAATACATTTTACAACGTCGGGTTCCCCAAAACTTCTGTATAACTCCGCAACCTGGTCCCACAGGTTGGGTTTTGGGCACTGGGTTAAGATTCCCCTCCTACAAAAATTCTTTCTGTTACGGAAACTTCAAAACAATCAGCATTAAATATAAGTTAGTGTTTAATTCTGTTTTTCATTCCAGCCCTTGGCTGGTGATCCTTCGTCCTTCAATTCTTTAAATAAGTTAATGTTCAACCATCCGGAGTATGAGTTTGCTAACGTAATATGGAAGGCATGACTAGAGCAAAATGACAAATTTTGCACAGTTTGATAAAGAAAACAATATTGGCTATGATCTACTTGGTGCTACTTACGATAGATACTACGGTGTAGAAACATATGTACGTACAAACATAGAAAGAGCATTTTTGATTTCTACTTCTACCAAGAACAACATCCTCGAGGTAACTGTGAAAATCGGAGAAATAATAATAAGTAAAATATTTGTAAGCCCCCTGCTCTCGTCTAGCCTATACAAATATGTTCTTATTCTAACACCCAGCCATATACGTAGGGCATTTTAACAGTCACCATGAGATGTGGAAAAATTCTAGCAATGAAAAAATGGCGTGTCTCTTTTGGAATGGTCAGAAGAACATGGTATCCTTATCCTCTTCGACTCACAAGGATAGAGAAACTTCAGACAGGAAATGTTTCTCATCAACTAAAAAGAACAAAAATCGTCGCCATTTAGAAACCAAGAAAACCAACCAAAGCTTTAAAGAACATCTTGCAAAGACAATTATAAAACTTAGAACACGAAATAACATTCTGCAAAAGTTATGCGGTACCGCATGAGATTCCTCAGCGTCTACACTCAGATTTCCCAGCACTGGGATCCGTGTATCCCGTTGCCGAATACTGTGCACCGGTGTGACTCAACAGACCACACACCAATCCTGTTGACGTTCAACAAAATCAGGCTTTACATATTATATCAAGTACAATAAAGGCCACACCAACATACTGGTCACCAGCACTAAGCCACATAGCCCCTCACACGCTCGCTAAGAACATGCCCTTGTCAGGGAACATAGAAAAATTAACGCGGATCCTGTGCTTCACCTGCAGAAACGAAAGTAGCCTTCATTTAAGATTCTACAAGATCTAGATTCTGCAAGAAGTCTAATTGAAAGGAACTTCAATATATCCGACTGGTGGCAAGAAGATTGGGAGAAAAATGCACTGCCTGACACCCGAAATATGCCATGTATCATAAGCAAGCCAGAAGGCGACACTGAACAGAATCAGGACTAACTGTGGCAGATAATCTGACTTACTTTTTAGGTGGGACAAAATACCCTCTCCAAACAAATTTAAATAAAGATCCTGCATTTATATACGTATTTACAATATTGAATGAAATAAAACATGGCTTGGTAATTAGATTATGGATAAATAACGAAGTTATTCATAAGATAATAATTATCAAATACAAATTTAATATGGAAGTATATCAATATGTATTCACCCCCAGAAAAGATATTTAATATATAAATGAATTTATGCACTAAGATATTAGCTTAAATGTATAAAAAATGTTATAAAAACAAGTTCCCTTTCTATTGAAGCAAAAATTGACATGGAGTAGCTAACTGACCAATATATTTTATTGATTTGAGATAGGGCATAGACATTTTATATATGTCTATGGCATATATTAGAATGGAGTAGATATGGGACCTAAATGCGGGGAATAGAATTTAAATAAATAAAAATTAAAATTGAAAAATAGGGATTAAATAGGCTATTTACTTGATATAAGAGTTGAGGGCCAACTATTTTTAGAAAAAAAAAATAGTAGAACAAAGGTGTTATAGTACTATTATAAATTAATAATATAAATTAATAATAAGAGAAGTTAATAAATGGTTTTCGGCGTTAGTGATTTCTAGGTGATTTTGGACGAAAAAGTTCTGTCCATTGTTATGCCTTGATATTTCGGATATGCTTAATACGTAGCAGATTGTAATTAAAATATCTTTCAATTCCATTATTTGCTTGCAAATACAGTATGTTGTTTGTATCTAATATAGTGTTACGGAAAACAAATTTTATTATTCAAAAACAAAGGAATAACCTTTAGAAACGAAATTATTCAATTAATATAAAAAGAAAAATATTATTATTTACGAAGCTGTATGATGTAATCAAATAAGTACAGTGGGTGATCAAATTATTATGATCAGTCACAAAAGTTTAAGTTTTTCAAATTTGTTCAAACATTTTATAATAATATCATAAGCTGCTATACGATTAAGGTATGCCAATATATTTTGTCACTATAACCTCACTTTTTTGACATTTGCAGCTCTGGAACTGTCATTTGTGCCAAATTACGTGACAACATAGATATTGTGATGAATTTGCGCTTGGAGTTTACAACTGAATTTGTATGTTTTGTATTGTTTTTGAAAGATTAGTATCGTTTTATCTTTGTAGTATGTTTTGTTAATGTATTAGTGGTGATTGTGAGTGAGAAAAAACTATCAGTTTTTAACTTTAAAGACATTTTGAATTCATTTCGATTTTTGAGAAGAAAATCATAATGGGTAAGGAAAGACGTTCCTGTGTTTAAAATGGTGGAGATAAAGACACTTTTATTGAATACAAAGCTTTTAAAACATCAGATATATTCAAATAGGTAGCGCAAGCAACTGTGAGCAATATCAAGAAAAAAATTGATAATAACAGACACCTAACTCACCAGCGTGCTCAAAAATGTGGTCGAAAGCGTGTCACTACACCCAAAGACAAAATAAAAGTGAGAGATATCTTCTTAAACAATAGAAAGAAGCCAAGGAGAATCCTCACGGGACTTAGTCATGAAGCTGTGATGCCAGTTTCTGACATCTGAAATCATGACGCTCTGCCAAAAAATCAAAGTTAACCATCGCAATGATGAATAAGAGACTATAATGGGCCAAAGAATACCGAAATTGGACAATTGAGGATTGGAATAAGGTAAATTACGTCACTACCAAAGTTTAAATCCCTATAACCACTGTTTTTATCCTAAAAAAATATCTTGTAGTTTTTTTATTCACAGGTTTGTTTCTTTAATGAGTATACAGTTGAGATACTCATGGATAAGTTGGCCTTTGTCCGAAGGCGAGTGGGTGAAAAATATCACAAGGATTGCGTAGTGGAGCGAGTAACGCATCCTCTCAAGATCATGGCATGGTCTGTAATCAGCAGTAAGGGTACAGCAAAGCTGTACATTGTGAATTGAATGATGAATCAACAGTATATTGGAAGTTCTGGAAAGAAAGCTCATGCCACAAACCAAAGACTGGTTTGGCGAATCGGAAGATTTTACCTTTATACACGATTCAGCACCGTGCCATAAGGCAAAAACAGTAAGATCGTACCTGGAAAAAAAGAAAATTAAAGTACTAAAGTGGCCAGGTAATTCCCCAGACCTCAATCCGATCGAAACTCTATGGGAGCCTATGAAGGGGGTGGCCCAGGAAACTCTCACAAATAAGCAGCAGTTAATTGAGAGACTTATTGCCACCTGGCACAGAAACGATAAAATAAAAGAAGACTACCTGAGAAACATTCAAAGCATGTCAAGGAGGATCAAAGCTGTCATCGAAGCTAAAGGAGGTCACACAGAATATTAAAAAAAAATGTTATTTAAGGTCAAAGAAAAAAATATTTAAAAATTTCGTAAAAGAACGTGTTTATGATCTATTTTTATATTATATTCCATCATTAGAGGTTTATATACAGTTTTATTCTTTATTAAACCGCAAAATACAAAGTTTTTTAAAGTGACATTAATAATTTGATCACACTGTACCTTGCCCAACTTACAACTACTTAATAGGGACCCTTACTAATTTATTATGATCTAAAGTATTGCTTAATTATTTGAAGTATGGAAAGTGAGGAACAATTTGACAGATGGAACACAAAAGTGTTTAAATTTTCATTGGATAAGAACTTATGTCCAATTAAGATATATCTTTTTTTATACATGTGTTCACGTTTAATTATTATAATACAAAAAAATGAAAACCACACCTGAAAACAATGACAATGAGTCACTCCCCTAATGCCCTATATATTTATAAAAAAATATCTCTTCGTCATTGAATAAATCAAGAAAAACTGTATTCGTAATGAATTCAGTCCGTATGTAAATATCGTCGAGTTGAAAAAAGCTTAATCGACCATTAAACGGCCTTTAAAATTTAAATACTCTTTGTTTTCTTACAATTACTGTCGGTAATTGCATGTTTCGCTCAAATTGAAGTGTGCTGTGTTATGAGTGTGGTCGCTGTACTTATGTAAAATAGTACTTTTGCTAATGCATAAACATCTGTGATAAAAATACAATAAACTGAGTAATGCCAACAATTTCGTACTTTTATTTAAACCTTTAACAAGGACAGTTGTGTCTCTTGGCTTGATATTATACTACGAAACAGTAGGGCTACGAAAAGACGGAAAAGTCTATTACGGCTTTTGACTCCCTTTGCTCACAAATACCTGCATGTAAAAGCTAAGATAATTGTTATAGGTAAATAACGTCATCGGTAAAATAACCGTCACCGGTAATTATACCGTCATTCGGATGACCTTTAAAGTAGGTGATTGGTAAGTGATACTAACATCCTGGGTAATTGACAGTGGTCTGCACCATGTACTAGATACAGCTAAAACATATTTTTAATATAATTAATTTTTTAATAGTTTTGAATATAGTTAAAGTTTGAAAAATGTTCAATATTATAAAACTAAAGCTATTTGATGGGACAAAAACAATAATGTTCGTTACGTTTTACTTAAAGAGAAACTATTGATTGTACCTACAAAGGATTATTCAGTTCTGGGTATTCAATCATAGTACATCAATCCAAATAAAATTCCAAAATGTTGATCAAATTATATTTTTTGAATTAGCACATCAAGCTTAATCAAAATAAATTAACTTTGGAATGAAATATTAAGTTTTTATTTTCACAAAATAATCAGGACATCTAGGCATCCCACTGGCATTTTTTCTCACGAACCGTTAGATGTAGGAAAATTCTGAGCTTGGGTTTATGTACCAAAAGTGCAATGGTTTGACTCTTGGACATAAATTGACGCCAATATATCCGATTAACGGATTTTTAAATGATGATCAAATTTATAGTTTTTGCCAATTTCCAGCCAAACGGTGCACATATTTATAATTTTTGAATCAACACGTCAGGCTTATTCAAAATAAATTAAATTTCGAATGAAATATTAAGTTTTCATTTTCTGGAAATTGTCGCCTATATACCCGATTATTGAATTTTGAAAAAAAATTCAAGGGTACCTACTCCCTTTAACATTTTCGGGCAAGTTCAAATTAAAAAAAAATTTAACTTTGGTAGATGCACTTTTTCCAGCTCATTCCAAACGTATGTTTTTCCCTATTCCCTGTCCACATTGAGGCGGAAAAATCGAATTGAAATATTTACAGTTTTTCTATTTTCCGGCCAAACGGTGCATTTTCTCAACAGTACATGTATATATTTTTGAATTTGCACATCAGACTTATTCAAAATAAATTAAATTTCGAATGAAATATTAAGTTTTCATTTTCTGGAAATTGTTGCCTATATACCCGATTATTGAATTTTGAAAAAAAAATCCAAGGGTACCTACTCCCTTTAACATTTTCGGGCAAGTTCAAATTAAAAAAAAAAAATTTGACTTTGGTAGATGTACTTTTTCCAGCTCATTCCAAACGTATGTTTTTCCCTATTCCCTGTCCACATTGAGGCGGAAAAATCGAATTGAAATATTTACAGTTTTTCTATTTTCCGGCCAAACGGTGCATTTTCTCAACAGTACATGTATATATTTTTGAATTTGCACATCAGACTTAATCGAAATAAATTAAATTTGGAACGAAATATTAGGTTTTTGTTTTCTCGAAATTGTCGGGACCTATAGACATCCAACTGGCATTTTTTCTCATGAACCGTTAGATGTAGGAAAATTCTGAGCATGGGACGAGCGACCAGTTTTATGTAAGAAAAGTGCAACGGTTTGACTCTTGAACTTAACTTGACGCTATGTCGATATGTCCGATTAACGGATAAAGATTTAATTTCTCGTATGTATAATATTCGGTTTGCTCCCAGATTTCCATTAAATTCGCTAGATTAGACTAGTGTGTTGCAGGTCATCGGCCGCCCACTGATATTCGATAGGCTAAGGCCCGCCTTAACAGGTGATTACTCTAAAAAAATACAATCGAACATAATTCTTCCATCACAAAATACTCTTACTACCAAGAATTTCCATAGTTTTCACTGTATTTTTGTCAACTTTTCTCTTTAGCTTGTTTTATATTTCCGATTTGCATCTTTATTCGCTCCATTGTCTCGTCTACTTTATTTCTAAACGATGCTCGAGGTTTTCTTCTCTTTCTTCGTCCTATTCGAATTCTGTAATTTTTGTATTCAGCGTCCAAAGTTCAGTCTTCTGTTACATCCATACAGTACAACAAGAAATTGGGGAGGGTGATGCATAAATGTTACTTTTATTTTAATGTTAATATTTTATTAATAAGAAAATCAAAAATAATATCGGTTCACGACATTTTAATAGCTCTCAGTATATTTTCATAGACAATATCCTTTACAATGAGTTAATGAGAGAATTAATTTTTCCAATTCTTAATTCTTCAGGTTTATCAGTGATGTTACATGCAAGCAACTTAAAAGTATTATCTACATCTAAAATTGAATTTGTTTGTTGTTGAAGGTAGTTGAAAGTTCATAATAACAACTTTATTTGGAATAATTTGTTTAGGCAATTAAGAAAGATTGCGATTTTTAGCAAAAACGATTTTTAGTCTTCTTCTTAAAGTTCTATCTCCTATCGGAGGTTGGAAATCTCCTAATCGGAGTATGGTCACTTTGTTGGCTGCTGCTCTGAAAAGTTGTAGTGAACTACAGTTAAACCATTCTCTAAGGTTCCTCAGCCAGGAGATGCGTCTTCTATGCTTCTTCTTCTTGGATCCTTCCTTGCATAATAATTCTCAGCAGCTCATATTTTTCTCCTCTGGTTATGTGACCTAAATACTCTAGTTTTCTTCTTTTTATGCTGTTCATAATTTCTAATTCCTTATTTAGACGTCGTAGTACCTCAGCATTGGTAATCTTTTGAACCCACTGAATTTTTAATATTCTTCTGTAACACCACATTTCGAACGCTTCTATTTTTCTTATGTGTTGTTTTTTCAATGTCCAAGCTTCCATTCCGTATAGTAAGATAGAAAATATATAACATCTTAGAACCCTCAATCTGAGATGCAACTGAAGGTCTTTTGGTAAGGATTGTCTTCATTTTCACAAATGCTTGCAGTTTCCATTCGGACTTTGATTTCTCTGCTTTGGTCATTTTTGTCATCAACCCAGGTTCCCAGATATTTGTATGTCTCTACTTTTTCTATTTGGGTTTGCTCTATCATTAATCTTTCATTTCCATGTTGCGTTTTTGAGACAATCATAAATTTAGTTTTTCTCTTATTTGTTTTTAGTCTGTACCTAATGCAATAACTGTTAATTCTATTTACCAATTCTTGTAGCGATTTCAGGGTGTCTGCCATTATAACGGTGTCATCAGCGAATCTTATGTTATTTACTATTCTTCCGTTTACAGAGATTCCATCACCCAGATCCGCTATCGCTTCCTGGAATATGGCTTCACTGTACACGTTAAACAGTAATGGTGACAGAACACAGCCCTGTCTTACTCCTCTCTTTATATCTATATTTTCGGACTTTTGTTCTTCTATCTTTATATTGTCCTTTTGATTCCAATACAGATTGATAATGATTCGTAAGTCTCGTCTCTCTATATCTTTGTTTCTCAGTACTTCTATTAGTTTTTCATGTCGGACCCTGTCGAATGCCTTCTCAAAGTCGATGAAACAGGAATAAATATCTATTTTTAGTCTAGGAATGAATAATCCAAAAATGAAATTATGATTTAAATTATTAATTATTACTGAATAAGTTAATAATCTAATATATTATTACTTTAATTTACTTTTATTACACGGACAACAGCGTTCTTAATTATCCGGGTCATATATCCCCTCATTGGAGTCCACTTTATCAGTTCAGAAATTATAAACAAATTTACCAGCCGATCTTTTTATAGTAGCGTTAAGTTAATCAGGCTTACTTTTGTGACATATGATCGGTCTTCTAGAGTTTGAGCATCCTTAAATCTTTTGTTAGATTCTACATTAAACATACCTTGTATCTTCGAGGCCTTCTTCCCATTTTTTTCTAATTCAGCCATGCATAACTCGTAGATCTGTTGTCGAGATCTTTTTTTGGCTGTGGAATAAATGTATAAGGTCATATTGATACTATTTTGTCAACTATTAAAGGCTAAACAATGCAGAAATGTTCATCAAGAACAGAGAAACCGCAGGAAAAATGCGCGATATGTTTTACATACAAATTTAGATTAATTTCCTTTATATTTTTTCTTTGTCCATTAGCCACATTGCAATAACTATTTCTCACCGTCTATATATTTTAGTATTGCTCGGCTGTAAAGTGCATCCTATATTATTTAAGATAATCAACGCTGTGCCAGCGTTTTGCCGGTTATTTACATTTTTTAGAATTTTCTTCGGTGTTATTGTATTACGAATAGTTTTCTGTAAACTTTTCCAACAATTATGAAACCAATCTCATGACGGTATTAATTTCCAATTTTCCCACAAGGCAAGTGTGTGAGAAGGAAAGGCATCAACGCAAACCAACCAACCAACGGTAGCCGCGTCTTAGAATAATAACACGCTTTTATCTTGAAATCGATCATTACGCATGATGAAAATGTTTCAGTAATTATAGTGAATTATCGGATCATAACCTTGCCCAGTGGTTAGATCAATCACTTCTATTTAACATGGAAATTGATTTACACGTCGATTATCTAGGGGGTTGAGGTAAAATACTGAATCAGCTTATTACATCGAGAATATACCGGGAAAATTAAACAATATGGATTCAAAATAGCAAAAATAATTGGTAAAGGAAACTAAGTACCAAATAGCAAAACTAATTTAACTATTTATTAATAAATCTCTTCATTGTCAAACTAAAAACATATAAATAGTATAACAAACACACAAAAATAATACAGATAAAAGAAAATAGGATAAACAAAAAAGAACAACACAGTTCGACAAGTTTTTGGTAGAACTCATGGTGCTCTGCTGAATCAAATAAGGAATCATAGCAAGACAACTTTGTTTTTAACTGCATTAAGTTTTGGTATCGATTTCTGTATAACTATCTGGGCTTTTTTTAGCTAAGTATCTGGCCAAACGTATCCAAGAGCAGATATAGGGTCAGACCACAATCCAGTAGTGGCAAAATTACGAATAAAACTTAAAAGAGTACAAACACCAAGTCCAAACAAGTAATAGATATCAATCGTTGAAAGGATGAAACAATTAAAGATCAGGTAGAAACAAGCATTCAGGCAAATCTTGAAAATCTTGAAAAGATAGAGAAGATACCAGAACTAGACATTAATAAACACTGGGCCACTGTTAAAAAGAACGTGCTGGAGCCCGCTTAAAATATTCTGAAGAGAGAAAAACCAAAGAAACAGAAAGAATGGATGAGTGACGAAATTTTGTTATTGATGAATTCTCGAAGACTATTGAAAGGTAAAAGTGAAGAACAGTATAATCAAATTAACACAGAGATTAAAAGAAAAATCCGCGACGCTAAAAAACAATGGTTACAAGACAAGTGTAAGAAGATTGAAAACTTGGAAGCCAAATATGATTCGTTCTATCTTCACAAGAAAGTTAAAGAAATGATCAACAATAAAAACAGAAAGCAGACAGTACTTCATAGATCAACAAGGGAACATGATAATGGAAACAGAGGAGAAATTAAAACATTGGCAGACATACATAGAAGAACTGTTTGACAATTAAAGGCAGCCTCCTTGTGATAATTTTCCAGAGGAGACAGGTCCAGAAATAAGCAAAGAAGAAGTAATGCAAGCGGTGAAGTCATCAAAGAATAAAAAAGCTCCAGGACCAGATGAACTACCAGCGGATGTACTAAAGTTGATAGACGAAGATCGAATGTATTTGTTAGTTGACTTATTTAACAAGATTTATGAAAACAGTATAATTCCTGAAGATTGGCTAAGATCAACCTTTGTCCCTTTTCCCAAGAAGAAGGACAAAAGGACAAAAAAGGACAAAAGACAAAGAAGAAGATCGGAGAAACTCAGTTTAGATGCCGGGAGGGATATAGAACGCGCGAAGCATTATTTGCCTTTAACATCTTGACACAGAGGTGTTTGGATGTGAATCAAGATGTATTTGTTTGTTTCATTGATTACAACAAGGCGTTTAATAACGTCAAGCATGACCAACTTTTAGAGATCTTGAAAGCTAAACGAGAAAGCTGAGAAGAAAGCTGGATATCTTGGTCATGAAAAAGTACCGATTGCTCCAGTTAATTGTCCAAGGAAAGATTCAGGGCAAACGAAGCGTGGGAAGACGACGTATATCTTGGCTGCGCAATTTAAGAGACTGGTTCCAGTGCACATGCGTTTCCTAGTTAAAGAACCAGCGAGAGTGGTTTGGTTGCAGCTCAACGCAATTATTCAGAGCAGAGGCCTCGAATGTCAAAATAGTCACGATGATTGCCAACCTTTGTCGAGGAGATGACACTTAAAGTGTAGCATTTTCACTTTCATTGATTCTTTTGAGTATATTGAAACCTCCTCGTATAATAAAATATATTAAAAACTCCTTATATATATTTAAAAAATAAAACGAGGAATTCTCCCGTGTTTGTTAGTTCGTATCTTTCAAAGTACCCAAACGTGTTTCGTCGCCGAGTAATAAAACCATTTGAGAGTTGTTTATTTAACTTCGGCAAATTCGTTTCATGTTGATGCGTCGCAAAAGGATATGTACGCCGTTTCGTTGATTTTGCTATGCCAAGTGTTTGTTTATTTTCAAGTTATGCGATCAATTTTAATAGATAATTTCGTTACTCTCGTTGGAGCAGCGTTCAAGAGCGGTTCAGCGTTATGTCCAAATTCACGTGGAATTTGTAAAGTGTTCTATTTTCGTCTTTTATTATGAAGAATATGTAGCAGTTTGTTATTGGTTTTGTGGCAGTAAATGCTTCAATCATTAATATTTTGAGTGAGGATTGGAGGACATCCTCGTTTTGTTTTTTTTTTTGTTCCTGCTTTTATCCAGGGCTTTTGGCAGTTTGGAGATGGAGGTTTTCGTGATGCAGAGAGAGTGGAGCCCTTAGTTCCAGTTATGCTTTCAGAAAGTTAAGTGTGATCATGTGAATTAAGGTAACATTTTGTTCAAATTTTAAACTAAAGACAGACATTTTTTTTATAAAATAATAATTGCTTTCGTTGACATTTACAATTGTAAATTTTAGGTTTTGAGTAAAGCTGTCAATTTGTGTTTAGTTTTTTTTTGAAATTTAATGTTAATTTATGACAGCTCGTTTTAGTATTTTTGATGTTGATTTGTTTGTTTTTTTTAAAGGTTATCCTCCATGCAATTTTGTAAGTTTTATAGCAATGGAGTTTGTTAATGGATGACACATGTAAGTTTTTGAATTTTGTATTTCTCCATGTAACTCCATGTAACTGTTTGTGGTGACACATAAATAAAAGTTAAATTTTATTTTCTTAACTTTTTATTTATTTTTTTTGAGCTAACCCTTTTTGAGTTTATTTGAAAAAGATATGTTTTTTATGTTTTGACTTTGTTTTCTAATTATTTCCCTAGTGACAACTAGTGGTTGTAATAGGCATAATTAGGCACCTCAAGTGGCGCCCTATATTAAATTCCTTGAGGTATTTCTTGTTTATTTTTATTTTGTTTATCCCAAGAGCCCTTTATTTCATTTTTTGTAGTTCCCCCATTCCAATGCCCTTATCTTTTACTTATCCACGACCCCAGCTCTCCTACGAAACCCTGAGTGCCGTTCGCATCAGTAGCGATTATTTTGCTTGCCCTATCACCACCCCCAATAGTTTTTTCCCCCAATTTTCTATCTCCCGTATTAATGCCCCCTGTGGTAGGCAAAATATTATCGTTACAAAAGAAGAAGATTAATTTTTTATAATCTAAATCACAATTTAGTACAATTTTACTTAATACTCTTTAGTGTGTTTGGAGAAAAAGGTGGGAAGATACATTTTGTATTAAATTAGATGTGCCGCTTCTATTTTTTCGCCTTTCTTCTACAAGGTTGAGAGTCTCTTCAGTCATCCAATGTTTTTCATATCTTACTTTTATGTTGTCGATGACTATAGTGATCCACTTTTTTGTGTATTCCCACTTTTGTCAGGATCTTCGGTAGTCACGGGTAGGTAAGCTTTTGCTAATGCCTCCCTAAAATTTTCTGGGTGTTACCTACTAGAAGATATTGAATTAATAGTAGGGATAAAAGCAGTGGCTCACCCACGGGGGTTTTGGGGGTTAAAAACCCCCCGACACTGTTATTCATAAATTTTAAGGACTTAAAATGGTGGAGGTAGCATAAAAAAATTTCGGTGCCCAACCAAACCCCCCTCCCCCTCAGAGGATAATTCTAGGTGCGCTACTGGCTAAAAGTAAATGGGTTTTTAATTAACAATATTACGTATGAAGATGTGAGATAAAGGCTAATACTCATAATAAAATTGGACAAAGACTTACGTTTGATAAAAATTTCAAAGAGCTTAGTCTTACAAACCAGTTACGGGATGCCTATAATTCCTTGTTTCATTGATTTAGCATATTGTCCTTCATCCAGTTTTCGTTTTCAGTCAAATTGGTTTTAGTCATGATTAATTTTAATTTGTAGGGAAATACTAACGATAGAGAGTGCACCGTGGTAAGCGATAATATAAATTGATTGGATATTTTATGAAATATCAAATTTTATATAAATAAAATAATTCTGCACCAGCATAATTCACTCGACGGTATCAGTTCGGGTGATCTGACACATAAAACCCACTATCAGAGCGTTTGTAAAATTTATTTTGTTTTTACGCCGAATACCCCAACTAAATATATATACACTTATCAGCCTCTACCTACGTGTTACTCTGGCATCGACCAAATTAACCAATTTCGAGTTGTTATCGGTTCTGCTCGCTCTTATCACACTAGTAGATTTCTTATCATTATAAACACAACAAAACCATTTCGCTGTTATTCGTACTGCCTTGGGTGTTTGCCGTCGCTTCTTTTTGCTGTTCATTAATCACCCTAACGTTAATGACTTCGCGGTTTTTTTCATTTTAAATTTTTCATTCATATAAAATTGGTAAAGTTGTGTTCTGGTGTTAAAAAGTTACGTATTTAATTTAGAATGTTTTTCTTGATTCAATGTTCTATCTATGTAAATCTTTGTCTACATGGTTACAAATACAAAATGTTAATATCTACAACAAACAATTAAAAAGGGTGAGTCATTGACGAGAAATAATCTTAAAACTGTCAATAGTTGGGACATTCTGTAGCTTTCCCTGAGTGTAGAATAAATAGGTTTTTTGTATTCCCTTTCTATATATATATATATATATATATATATATATATATATATATATTATATATATATATATATATATATATCGGTTTTAAAACGTTCTCCTACGTCTTCCGATGCCTAGTCGCCATTCACTTCGGTCCATCCAAAGGTCTTCATCTAATTCTCTTTCTCTCATACTTCGATTTATGCCTTCTCTCCAACTAAGGCGGGGTCTTCCTCTTTTTCGTCTACCATGAGGGGTCCACGTTAGGATTTGTTTCGGGAGTCGTTCTTCGGACATTCTTTGTACGTGTCCATACCATCTAAGCTGTTTGGTATTAATGTCATCTACTATTGTGTGTTTCACATTCATTATTTCCCTAATTCTGTTGTTGGTTACCCTTTCTAATCTTGATTTTCCTGCTAAGCGCCTCTAGAAATCCATTTCTGTTGCTTCAAGTTTTCTCTTGTATCTTTCTTTTATTTGCCATACTTCACTGCTGTAAGTGATTATACTCTTAACAATTGTATTGTATATTCTATGTTTGTTGTTGTTTCATATTGCCTGGTCCCACAGTATGCTATTGAGAAGGGTAATTGCTTTTCTTCCCTGGTTGTTTCTTTCTTCTATCGTCCGGTCTACGTTTCCTTCTTGTGTGATGGTCATACCCATGTATTTATATGCGTCGCAATGTTTGATAATTTCGCCATTCCCCAGTGTAAGGTCCTGCTGTGTCCCACCGATACACATATATTCGGTCTTTTTTATATTTATTTCCAAACCACCTTTTTTGTACTCCTCTATTAATTTCCTTGTCATATATTCTATATCATCGTACTCTTGCGCTAGTACAAGTTGGTCGTCTGCAAATGACAAAGTGTATATTATATTGTTGTTGATCGGTAATCCCATGTTTTTGCATTTGCGTTTCCAAAGTTTTAGAGTTTCCTCGAGGTAGATCTTAAATAATGTCGGTGAAAGGCAGCACCCTTGTTTTAGGCCTTTGCTAATTTGGAATCCTCTCGATAGTCCGCTTCCAACTTTCACCCTTGCTGCAGTTTTGGTATACAATTGTTTCGTCGCTGTTATTAAATTTGCGCTTATATTGGTTTTCTCTAATGCTTCAATCATCAGAAACGTCATTAGACGATCATTAGAAATCAAGAACGTTACGGCCTTCTCCAGCTGATTCTCCAAGGGAAGGTAAATGGTAAGAGACGACCGGGAAGAATACGCATTTCCTGGCTTCAAAATTTACGAAAGTGGTATAACACGACTACCACCGAACTGTTCCGCGCTGCAGTAAACAAAGTAAAGATAGCCGTGATGATCGCCAACATCCGGAAGGGATAGGCACTTTAAGAAGAAGAAGTTACAAATACATCTGGTATGCAGAGCTTATAATCTGTTTTCGCACCAGAATCAATGGTTTTCTTAGCTAATATATCTACATACTCATTATGCTCAAGCCCTATGTGAGTTTTAATCCACAAAAATCTAATTGTTCTCTTCCTGATGTAATTCAAAAATATTTTCTTGATTAGAAGGATATAAGTATTTGTGCTTTTGCTAGGAAAACATATAGTGTCAATGGCTGTAAGAACCGACAAAGAATCAGATGCAATTATTGCGAAGTTGTCATTGCAATTCTTAAAACACTTTAATGCTTTATAAATTGATGTGGCTTCAGCGTTCTATACTTTTTAAAGGAATATAAAAAGCGCATCCAGTGCCAAGAAAAGACTTTGATGTGTCTGTATAAATAACTGTTGATACTGGCCAGTTTTCTAATAAATTCCTTAAAATATTGTAGCTGATTGCAGTATTTACATGGTATCTTGGTTTAATTACCGCAATAGTTTGCGAAAAAGCATAAAATTCTTCAAATTTTGAATTATCATATGTGTATAAGTTGGTGTAGTCGCATTTTGAGACATTTCTAAAAGTGTCACAAAGTGGAGGAGAGTTTTGTGGAAATTGGAACGTTAAGGCACAGGATAAAAAAAAATGAGGAAAATCTGCAACCAAGCCTGTATGGACGGAAGGGATCTCGCTGAATACTTCATAGTAAAGTGTTAAGTCTCACATGTCTGTCTTTTTTATCGTATTGATTTTGGTTTGTTAGAAACAACTTAAACCATTTACATTTCCATATATTCCACAGTCACCCAATCTACATAGCATTTTTATTTATACACAAGAATTTAGTCATTTATACAATCGACCACCTTAGTGAGTGTAAATTGTGATTTAATATAACCTGTCTGTTTATAAATTTTCCATTGCACATTTTCGTGATTAAATATTTTCTATAACACGTAAACGGCAACTAAAACATTTTTAATATAAAACAGGGTTAGTTCCCCGCCCAGATAGGATCTTATCGGGGGCTTTTACCGATATCCCAGAAACTATTCGACGTATAGCGATAATACATAGATAAGTATTACCCAAGTATAAGTTTATGAGGCAAAGTAACTTTTCAAACACGTATATTATCGGAGCGTAGGTAATGGTGTGCAAATCTGCGATATCACACACAGTGAAACACGAAAAGGGTATACAGTTATTCTCTACCTAATTTACATTTTAAAACGTGCACTTTTTATTCAATCGGGATTTTTTCAAAGATCGCTATTCAGAGATTTTAGTACAAACATTAACGAACCTATTTAAGAACTAATAAAGATTTTAATAGGCTATTAAGTTGACGGTTAAATTTAAATTTTCTATATAATATTTTAACAATTTATTAGAAAATTTTTTAAAAGTTACACAAGGGCACTTGTGTGAGGGTTATATTGAGGGGTATGGGCTTAAAGGATTGCCCAGTGTATAACCCAGTATATATATACAAATACTAATCCCATTGCTATCAGATATTTTTATGGATCATCTAGAGACAAAGATTTCAAAACATCCCGTATTTAAACAGTTTTTATATTGGTGGAGATACGTAGACGACGTACTAAGTATGTTTCACAGGCACTAACAGGCAACTCGACCAATTTTTATCGTATATTAATTCACTTCATAGTCATATTTAATTTACAATAGAAACAGAACAAAATTAATCTATAAATTTTTTAGATTTAAAAATTATCAGATTTAAAAACAAACATGACTTCTCCATATTTCACAAACCTACCCATACTGACACGACTATACACAATTCATCATCCCATCCAACACAACATAAACTGGCAGCATATCATATGTCAAAATACAACTTTTAAGACAGAATTAAATATAATTAAGCAAATAGCAGTAAACAACGGATACAACGAACAAACAATTAATAAAATTTTAAATCAAAAACTACACAAGAAAGCCCTGAAATTAGTATTTCCACCACCAGAGAAAAAACCCAGTACCTTCTGTTCGATTACATATACAGGAAAAATTACAACAAAAATAGCCAAACCATAAAAAAGAAAAGAATAACACCAGCTTTCCGAACAAATAACAACCTAGGCAAATATATCAAAAACAACAAGAGCCCAAATAAAAAACACTTACACAGTGGTGTGTACAAACTTAAATGTGGCGACTGCCCAAAAACTTACATCGGTCAAACTGGTAGAAACTTACAAACGAATAGCAGAACATAAAAGGTCTTTCAATAATAGAAAAACAGATTCTACATACGCACTTCACCTTCTAGATCACAATCATTCTTTTAACGACGAATTTAAAATTCTTCACATTCAAAATAAAGGCCTTAAGCTATCCTTGTTAGAATCTATGGAATGAATGACCAACTTGAGACAAACAGTTCTCCCCTCCTCAACCTATTTCATTAGAGACTATAAAGTGTAAACGCATGCCAAAAATAGATTACTTGAGAAAGGCAATCAGCCGAAACAGCTGTAGTGATAAGAGTTAAAATAAATTTTTGTGGAAGTTGGAAAACAAAGTTTTCAGTGTTTTATTGTTACATAAAATGAATTTCCATCAAGTAACGGTCGAATCCATCAATTACATATACGAAATATGAATTAACACATATGTTCAGAGAAAAGAGAAAGAAGATGTACAAACTTCAAAAGTTTATAACCGAACGGCAACCATACAGATACCGACTAAAACCTTAGATTAACATGTCAGCTACCCATTTAGTTCGCCATAAGTATAATCTTTGGCGAACATATAAACTTTCTGGTTCCCTTGATGATTTTCTTGCCCACCGCAGTTTTCTAACCGAGTCAAACAGTCATTGCTAAAGTTAAGAACAAAATTTGAAGAATATATCGTTGCAAGTGGTAATGGTAATAAGTTTTTTGGTATATTCGCACATCTTTATCTTCTAAAGCCTCCATACCGTTACTTCAAAAAGCTGACGGGTCTTTATGTTCTTCGAATAACCAACAATATGGCGATGTGGCGTTACCCAACACCAATAATTTAGGTGTTAAATACAACGAAAAGATCGCCAAGTACAGAGATCTAGAAATACAAATCAGGAGACAATGGAGAATGGAAAGTACCCAGACACTACCTATTGTTCTATCTACTACTGGTGTTATTCCCAAAAACCTCCTAGCGAACATAAAACAGCTGGGTCTAAATGAACATCTTTATAAGGCCATGCAGAAAGCTGTACTCCTCGCGACGTCCAGATGTGTACGAAAATTTTTGGGAGATACTCCAACATACCAAGTCACCTAGGGCTCGATAACACGGACAGAGTCTCACCAGAGCTCAATCCTTTTGATACCGTAGGTATCTGGGATGAGTGAATTTTCCCCTTAGAGGGAGTGTGAGCCGTATGGCTAAATCTGGGATAATAATAATAATATAGCTGAACTGTCTGTTGTTTCTCAACTCATTTCAATATGTTATCTACAGGCCCTTAGACAAATATTATCTTCCACCACTGTCTTCTTTAATCACTTTTTTTGATCATCTTCGTCTGGGTCTGTCTCTACTCATTTTTAGATCAGATTTTTTTCGTGTAATATTTTTAATTTGTATCTCATTTTCCATTTTGCCCAAGTGTCGTAACCATTATAGTCTTCCTGTCCTTACAATTTTACTTATTGCAGATTCTTTGAAAACTTCGTACAGTTCGTTATTAGTTCTTCTCTCCAATCCTTCCTCTACCATATATTTTTCGACATTTACCATATATTCTGCGTAATATTATCTTCCATCTTCACAGTTTTTTTTGGGGAGTCTTATTTATAACGCAGATTTTAAGCTGAATACTCTGTGGTAATATCAATTACAAAAACTTACGTAAGACAGTAACTTGGTACTCAATGATGATATATGTCATCAATTACTACTTGAACAACCGTAATGTGAATAATTTCCCTTCTGACATTCAACCAGTCACGAGGCAAAACATCCTTTTCCTTTTTTTTCTTCCCTCTAAGTTGGTTAACTGAAAAAATATATTTTAAATCGTTCTTTCATTGCCATTATAAAGTTAATGCACTTTTTTTAACTAACATTATGATTTTTCCATTATATATTGGCATGAGGCGCCAATGTTTAGGTGCCACCGGATCTATCTATATTTTATTGATTTTTTTGCTACACATTTTTTTTTTCGTTTAGTAAGATGAGTGCAGCTTCTTTGATTTTCTTCTTTTTGCCGTCCATTTCTTTCATGACTATGGATGCTAATACAAAATCGTGGTTATACAAATCGTAATTATAAAACACCAAGGTGTCGTGATGCAAAGCAAAGAGTTTACGAATTTTAGGTAGAAGAACATATTAAATCCGTTAGGAACTAACCTGGCATGGAAAAGACATTGTAATTAAATTAAAGAGTCGATCAATTGTGTTTAATGTGTAGATAAATAAAGGTTAATTTTGGGCTCCAAGTATTTTTTGTACCAAATATATCACACATATTCATATCTCTAAAACTAGTCTACAATCGGTCGTTAGTGCGTTGGTCTCTAACGCATTTGTAGTGACAAAATAGACAGAATCACAGCGTATAACTTCAATGTTTCCTTTTAATATTATCCTACCATTTAAAATCAATTTGAAAAAAGAACTGACCAGGTATTTTATTTTTCTCGGTATTACATAATACATATTTAATATCAGACAAGTAGGAAATAGAACATTCAGTCATTACACTCGCGATTTGTTTCTTTCGTTGCCATTTATCGCGAAAAGCGAGAATTAGTCTCTGACATATCTCCTAGGGACATTCTATGCACACAAAACCGAAACGTGATAACACCGTTTTTTCTATCTTTCAACACTTTGCACTTAAAGCCTTATCGAACGAGAGAGAAGAGCAGGAAGTAAAAATCAAATGTCCAATGAAGCGTAAGGTGGCCGGTTTATCTTTCTACAACAGCAGACAATCGTGAATTTGCTCGAGTTGAAATTCTACCAGAAATTAATGTAGATTCTTGACTGAGTTGTGACTGATCACGATCCTTTCCCTTCCTTTTCGTTTCTTGCTCGCTTGCACTTCAAAGACCGATGGTCTTTATTTATACGGGTTGTTTCGAAACAAATTGGTCCATATAATATAATTTCAAACTAAAATTTTAGTAGCAGTAATAAAAAACTTGAATATTCTTGAATGAAAGATTTTTAGGATTCTTTAGTCCACAAAGTAGGTGTAGATGACGCAAGTCATATCTCCGCATCTTTGGAATCATACCTGTAGACTAAACAGTGCATCTCTCGTACCTACGCCTTTTATGAATCCACACTGTGTCTTGTATTCTCTCGTTGTATAGCTTGTATATTCTCCAATGTATAATTTTAAGAAGAAGTTTTTGTGTATGGCTCATTAGACTTATTAGCCTATATTCTCCGCAATTTTTCGCTCCCTGTTTCTTGGTAACGTAATAAATTCTGAAACTAGCCAATCTTTTGGAATATTGCATATATCAATAGATATTATTGAAGATTTTACATAGTATTCTTTAAGATTTATCATCAAGAAGTTTAAGAAATTCTGACTGTACTCTGTTTGACCCTGGAGCTCTCCCTTCTTTTACTGATATTATGTCTGCTCTTATTTCTGCAAATAGTATAGGTGGTCCTGTTTCCGTAGGTATTGGGGACTGGGAACTATCAAAAAATAAATTTTGTATATAATTTTTACAGGCAGTATTAATACTCTCTGTGTTCACGATTATCTTTCCATTGGCATTAATAAGTTTACTTGGAGGTTCTCACGTCTAGCAAATTTTGCACTTCCGCTGCCACTTCATCCTTGGCCTTCCTTTTGGTCTTGCGCCCTTCATTTTACTATCTAGGGCTCTTTTCGGCAGTCTTTCTGTCCCCATTCTTAGTACATGACCAGTCCATCGAAGTCTCTGAAGTTTAACGAATTCTGAGATCGGTGTCTCTTTGAACAGTTATTAGAGTTCATAATTGTACTTGGATCTCCATATTCCGTTTTCGTTAATAGGTCCAAATATCTTTCTTATGACTTTTCTTTCGAAGACTTCCAGTTTTCTTTTTGTCTCTTCTGTCATCACCCATGTCTCGGATGCATAACATACTACTGGTCTGATAATAGTTTTGTAGACCCTGATTTTCGATCTGCGGTGTGTGTTTTTGGAGCGGAATACATGATCGAGTGAAAAATATTGCCTGTAATTTCTCTTACCTTTTTATGCACGATGAAGTCGTCGTATTTACTTTGTAGAATTTCGATTTCTTAGCATTTTTTCTCCAGTTCTTTCTGTTTTTCTTCTCTGACGTTTCCTTGTATATCTCGTTGTAATGTTTTATACATAGAGTTATTGTTCTTGTTTTTCCTTCTTTCTTCCATCAGCTGCAAAATCTCTGTTCTTTGGCGAATCTGCTTAATTTGACTGAGGAATTGTTCAATTTCTTCAACGATTTTGTCAGCTAGTGAAGATAGGTACTTACTGATACAGAATTTTATTTAAGATACAGGGTGTTTTATTTAAAATCTTCAACTTGTGTTTGGCAAAATTCTATGAAAGCGTTTGTATGTCATTAATTTTGAAATGTGTATCTTGAAAGTGCCTACAACTTATACATCATTCCATACATTACATAGATTTTTTTGTGCATCTTTTTGTATTTTCGCCAAAACTTTCGAATATTTTTTATTATTTTTTAACTCTTTATGCTTTCTTCTTCGTCTATTCATAATCATAAACCTGTAAGCGTCCACTGCTGGACATAGGTCTCCCTCACCTCTTTCTATCTGTCTCTGTGTTGTGTGGCTTGCATCCAGTTACTGCTAAGATAATTCAGGTCGCCTGTCCATCTGGTTGATGGGCGGCCTCTGCTCAGTAGTGCTTCTTTTCTTGGTCTCCACTCGACAATGCATCTTGTACATGGGTTGTCAGATAATCTGGGGACGTGCCCTGCCCAATACCATTTCAGCGCGACGTGACTATTTCGATCTTCTTCTTAGAGTGCCGTCTCCCTACGGAGGTTGGCAATCATAATGGCTATTTTTATTTTAGAAGTTGCTGCTCTAAACAAGTCAATCGATCTGCATTGGTACCAATCACGTAGATTCTTTAACCATGAATTCTGCCTTCGGCCAACAGATCTTCTTCCTTAAATCTTTCCCTGTATTATCAGTCTCAGAATTTCATATTTTGGTCCCCTCATCACGTGGCCTAGGTATTCCAGTTTTCTGGTTTGTATAGTGGTGATTAGTTCTGTTTTTTTGCCAACCCTCTCCAGTACTTCTTTATTTGTAATTCTATCAGTCCATGATATTTTCAATACTCTGCGGTATAACCAGAGTTCGAAGGCCTCGATCCTTTTTGAATTACATTTTTTTAATGTCCAAGTCTCAGTTCCATATAATAATATTGAAAATATATAACAGAGAATGGTACGTAGTCTGATCTCCAAATTTAGATTTTTGCACGTTAGGAGTGGCTTCATTCGTATAAATGCTGATCTGGCAATCTCTATTCGTCTGTTTATTTCTACAGTATGATCATTGGTTTCATTGATCAAAGTTCCCAAATACTGATATTTTTCTACTTGTTCTATCACGTTACCATTTATTGTCAATTGGTGATGTATATTTTGTGGCCTTTTTGTAATCAGCATGCACTTCGTTTTTTTAGCGTTTATAGTAATTCCCATCTCAGCACTATTTATACTCAAGCTTTCGATAAGATGTTGTAGATCCTCTATACTCGTTGCTATGATCACAGTGTCGTCAGCATATCTTAAATTATTAATTAATTTTCCGTTAACGGTGACTCCCGCTTCGATATTATGGAGCGTATTTTGGAAAATTTCTTCAGAATATAAGTTAAACAAAAGTGGTGATCACACACATCCCTGTCTAACTCCTCTACAGATCCTCATTTCTTCTGAGTGTTGCCCATCAATTTGAACTATGGCACTTTGGTTCCAATATAATGTTTGCACTATATTTATGATTTTACTGTCAATGCGCTTGTTCATAAGTGCCACTCACTATTTCGATAGTGCCTGTTATTTTTGTTCTACAACGTATTTCTTCGTTCGGGATTCGGTATCTTAGAGAGACACCCAACATCCGGCGATCACTCACTTCCGCTTTATCAATAAGTGCAGGTAACACATATTGATCAAAGATTTTCTGGGTAGATTCTATTTACATATGTAGTTTAATTTGCCAAACGCTGTGCCAAATGACTGAGCTTCTCTCCATTTATGTTGATACCATACTTGTTTAGAACAACTGCCTTCTTAGAAGTATATTTTAAAAGTGTCGTGAATCGCTTTAGACAAATGGTGTGTCCTTGCCATACTCCTCGCAGTATACAGAATTGGCAAACACTGTGTCATTTTGGTAGTGATAGAAAATTAATAGAACGGTAGTTTTTTAGGTTTTCCATACCTTAGATAAGTTTTCATTTCTGAAAGGGTCGTTTTAACTTTGTATCGTGATTTTGGGATTTATTCTGCTCCCTGGTTTGTGATTTTGGATAGCGGCTGATCTTGTGTTTCGTTGGTCCTCTAAGTCTAATACACTTCGCGATAAGAGAATTCGATAACCTCGAGGATTTTGGTTCTATCCTGTGATGTTTCTATCTTTGTTTCATAGTCTGTACATATTTTTATTATCTATTTTGTTCGTATCTATTTTTTCCCTTGTATTGTTTTCTCTTATACTCGTTCGAATTGATCGGTAGACATATTTATTTAATTTCTTTATTGTGTTAGAGGTATTTTTTGTTCAGCTGTCTACTTTTACTTATGAGCTCTTCGGTACTTTGGCTTAGTTTTGCTTTATGGGCCACGAATATCGGGCAGAACTTCCGTTTATTTTAGTGCCTTTGTCATTCCATTATTTGCTTGTCCAATATCTTCTATTTGGTTTTTTAAGTCTTGTATATATTTGGTTAGTATATCTTCATACAGGCCATTATTTTATAAGGGGAATCCATTTTTCTTTCGTGTTTTTAAGACCGTCTTTGCTCTTTCCAAGAACATTCATTTAAGGAAACTCAAATACACAAACTTTCGATAATATTAACAGAAATTCTAAATAAAACAATCTTTTTACCTGACATCAGTTTTTTAATCAGTGCACAGAATTTTTTGCTATACAATTCGGGAACAGAGTTCGAGAATTCAATAAAAAATTCATTTTGCAGCCAAATAATTAAAAAAAAAGATACTAAATATATTTGTATTTATAATCTATTTTAACTATTCGATAACGCTATCGACAAATACTCCTAAATACCAATCACAACAATGTAGTAATCTTGATAAAATATTAGATAAATATTATTTGTTTACTTCCTTTTAAACGGCAAACAAATCGATCAATTCTAATCTTATTTGATAATCATACAACGTGTATCTGAGTGAGGA
Organism: Diabrotica balteata; assembly: GCA_918026665.1. Lineage (NCBI taxonomy): Eukaryota > Metazoa > Arthropoda > Insecta > Coleoptera > Chrysomelidae > Diabrotica > Diabrotica balteata. Next base: position 5,404,752 of record OU898276.1, read on the forward strand.
ACGTGCTTTCTGAGAAATAGATTGGATATTATTCAGAATTAATAACAGATATATAATTGGTGCTTTTGGTGCATTATAAATATAGTCCAGGTAAATAAGCGAAAAAATTACCCTGTTTGTGACACTAATCCAGTTACGCAAACCACATTGGTTGCAGTAGTATGGACATCTCTAACAAGAACCTACATAAATGTTTCCTGCAGTCGACTTCAAGTTCATTCATCAGTTACTAACAAATTAAGGTCAAAAACGGTCATTCTTTTTTTATCATCAAAATTTAAAGCATTTGAAATAAATTTGAGATTAAAAAACTTATAACTTATATAGGAATATCTTCAAAATGCATTTTTTAAATTATTTCTATCCTTATTCGTTGCTTACTAAATTCCAAAATAAATCAGAAACTTTTTTAAAAATGAACTTAAAATCTTCAGATTTCATGAAATGTTGGCTCTTGTAGTGCTTAACATATGATCAAAATTTCAAAGCGATCGGTCGAAAGTTAAATGGTTATTTTATATGTTTATCCCAAATATTCTTGCTTATAAAAGAAGAAGGTTCGTTCTATAAGTATTGTTAAAAAGAAATCGAGAAAAACGATGTTAAATATTGCAAAATAACTTTGCAAAAACATGTCGATTTTTTGCTTATAAACAATTAGAATAACTTTTTAACTATTGCCTGCAGGAAGATTACTTTTTCATTTTAGGAAAGCTTGCATTTTTCACAAATTTAAAAAGAAAAAGTTGTCCTATGACCGCTTGGGACGAAGTTAGTCAATTTTTTTTAATTGACAGCAGCTTTGTTTATCAGAGATCTAATTGACGTCATTTGAAAGGACTTACTTAAAAGTTTTATTGTGCCACATTCAAAAAAGATTGCTTTCATCAATCGCAATTGCATTTCATGGTATCATCCATCCACAAAGCTTTAAAATGTGTAGGTCATATGTGTTGAAGTAGCTGTTAACTGTATCTCTGGTTCTTGTTTGCGGATTTCGACTTTTGAGCGGTGCTATAGAAATCGAAGAGTAACAGGAAGGAGAGATGTATCGATTAATTTACACAACCAGATTTGAATTTAAACAATATATTTCTTCAATAAACTTAAGAGTAGCTCAGTAAATGCCGGTGCCGGTCCCAAGTCCGGATAAAGGATGAGGATTGAGGCGATGGGCTAGCAACTCATCCCTTGTCAAAAAAAATAAATACTAAAAGGACACATGCATAAGGACTTAGAACCAAACAAGCAGAAGTATGCAAAGAATTGGCGGGAAGAAAAATAGATATATGTATTCTCACCGAGATTAAGAAAAAGGGAAAAGGAAATGAAGAGATAGGAGAATATATACATATTTACAGTGAAGTGAGTGAAGATAAGAGAGCTAAGAGATGAGTCTCTATTGCCATTCGAAAAAATCTTAAAAACAATTTTAATCGTGGACTGAAGTAAATAAACAACTGGTAATACTGGAAATAAAAAATAATGGGCACAACATCGTAATTGTCGAAGTGTATGTCCCAAATGAACATGTAGATCCAGAAAGTAAAGATGATTTGTACAAGTTGAATGAAATACTTTCTGAAGTTAAAGAGAACTGTGAAATCTTTCTACTAGAAGATTTAAACGGCAGAGTAGGGAGAGAAGAAAATTAGAGAGTCGTAGGAAGATATGAGGAACATATAACCAATAACATTGGAATGCGTCTTAGAGATTTTTGTGAAACAATGTCTCTCAAAATTATGAATGGATTTTGTCAACATAGAGACATCCACAAATTTACATGGATACAACCTACTAAGAATCTGCGCTCAATAATCGACTATGTAATCCAACGTCAATGGTCAAATTTCTCAGCTGAAAACAACTGACGTAAGGGTATACCGTGGATCAGAATGTGGATCCGACCATTGTTTACTTATGTTTAACGTGATAGTTGCACTATACCAGCACCACAAGAATTACACCAGCAACTAAAAAAATACATTCATGAGGCTGCAAGTGAAGCTTTGGGGTATAAAGAGAAACATGAAACAAAAAATCAAGAATGGTGGTCGGAAAATATGCAAACGTTAGTAAACAAGAAGAAAACTACTTATCTGAAGAATGAAGAACTAAAGAATCTTGGATACATCAGCTCAATATTCAAGAAAGGGGATAAAAGCAAATGCTATAATTATAGGGAAATAACTGTTGGCAGCTCAGTGGGGAGGATGTACGGTCGAAAAATAAGGTCGTGCACTGATAATATATTCGTTCTGCAGCAGGTAATCGAAAAACGGAAGGCAAGGAATCTATCTACCCACCTATTATTGTTTGTAGATTTAGAGAAGGCATATGATGTATTAAAGTAGGTCTCAGTAGAGAGTATGTGGATGCTATCGCAAATATATACAAAAATGCAAGAAGTGTCGTTAAAGAAGGAAACTTTATATCTGAAGCATTTCCAATACCAAAGAAGCTTAAACAATAATGGGAATAAACATAGGCGGTAGTAAATATCTAATAACTTTATTTTTCGCATATGATCAGGTAGTCGCAGCGAATGATGAGGAAGACAGGGATTACATGTTTGTAGAAAACTAAAGAAAGAATATGAAAAATGGAATCAATATGAATATGTTCATATGAATATTCATATGAATATCAGAGTTAGAAATTAGAAACACAAAAACATGCAATAAATATAAATATCTCGGATCTATAATATCTAAAGAAGGCACTACCAAAAGAGACATCGAAAACTGAACGCAGCAGGGAAAAATTATATCAGGAATAAAGATATTAGGAGGACAAATACTGTATATTCACCTAAAAAAACCTCAAATAAACTAGGTGTATTTGGGATGCATGTGTCCTGCCAGTCTTCATTTTAGAGTAAATACTCATTCAATGATGACAGTCACCTTATTTATTTTTCTTATATCCAAGTTTTTATTCTGTGTCAGTTGTGTACTAAATTTGCCATGTTCATGTACGTAAACAATTAAAACAATTTCGATTAAATTGCGCTTAAATATTTAAAACAATCGTTTTATCGGTCATTAAATAAAGCTGCATTCATGATGATTCATGAAATAAAGTCTCCTATAAGAATTGGATTTTTCTCTTTTAAACTTAAAAACCACATCCCCAGGTCCTGATGATATTCCATCAATATTTTTAAAAAATCTACCCCAAAAATGCAAAAAGATACTTTTAGACATCTTTAATCACATCTTTTTAAATCATTAATTTCCTGATAATTGGACAAAAGCTATTATAATCCCAATTTATAAACACAATCCAAAAGATTGTCCCACATCTTACCGACCGATTTCCCTCACCTGTAGCATGTGTAAACTTCTCGAGAAGATTTTAAATTCCAGGCTTACATGGTATCTAGAAAATGAAAATCTCCGGTTTTCGACGAGGAAGATCTGCTAACGACAACTTAGTGGCACTTGATTCTTTTGATGTAAATAAAGCTTTCGACACAACATGGATATACCTCATATTAAATAAACTTGATAAATAGGGAATTCAAGGACATATGCTTGCGTTTATAAAAAACTGAATAAGAGGGAAATACAAGTAAAAGTAAATGGATACACCTCTACCACTAGAATACTCGACGACGGTGTTCCACAAGGTTCTATTTGAAGTCCAACTTTATTTTAAATTGCATTTAACGATGTTATAAATACAATTAAGCCTCCTATAAAAGCAAACTTATACGCTGATGATTTAGTTGTCTATATTAAATGCAAAAATATTACATCTGGGGCTAAAATACTACAGAACCTTCTATACAAAATCGAAGAATGGTCTTCCAAAATAGACTTCCTCTTTTCAACTAATAAGACATATTACACAGTATTCAGCAAACGCAAGAATACTAAAATATATCTCGTTCAGAGGAATCGAATTTTTTTGGGCCTAACGTTTGATTTCAAATTAAACTGGAAAACACACATTACAACTTTACAACTAACTTGTCAAAATAGAATAAACTTGCTGAAAATTCTCTCCAATAATATATGGGGAGCTGATTCTAGTATTCTGCTTAACCTCTACAAATCAATTATTCACAGTAAACTAGACTACGGTGCAATATGTTACGATACAGCAAATAAAACGTTCCTAAAAAACCTTAACAAAATTCAAACAATAGCTTTAAGATTAGAGGTCGGTGCTTTCAGAACCAGTCCTGTAAGCAGCTTACAAGTAATTCAATCAAGAGAACCCCCTCTACATCTAAGACCCTAAGGAGTCTGCCAGAAATGTCACCAACATCTACTAATTGGATAGGGCACTATAAGAAGAAGCAGCAGCATTTACACCGGGGAAACCCCAGCGATATTAGAAGCTATCAAAAACTCCTCTTCAACGACTGAAAATAATATTTTAATCATCACAGATTCACTCAGCGCAATTCATGGAATTCGTCAACTTTACCCTAGCCATCCTATTGCACAATGCATAAGAAATGAACTTAATGCACTACACCATATAAATAAAAAGGTTACATTTATCTGGATACCTTCACACATTGGCATTAAAGGCAACGAGGAAGTTGATCAATTAGCATTAAACTCCATCAAAAATGAAAAAGTTCCAGAAATTACTAAATATCCCCACACCGACCATAAACGACAGTCCATGAATCATATAATAAATTTATGGCAAGCAACCTGGGATGCAACAGACTCTAAGTTGAAAACAATAAAGCCTCGAGTAGACTCTAGCCTACCACAACAAGGAAAAAGAAGAGATCAAGTAATCGTAAATCGTCTTCGAATCGGCCACACAATACTAACACACCAACACCTTCTAAATAAAGAACCAGCTCCGATTTGTACCTACTGCTCTACTCAACTCACCGTGAAGCATCTGATAGTCGAATGTCCGCAGTTCCAACCTCAGAGAACATGCCGAGGAATTAGTGGAAACCTGAGAAGTGCGCTTACGACAAATATCTCGGATTTATTGCAGTTTCTAAAAGACATAAACATTTATAATAAACTTTAATTTATCAAACTTTACTACTGTGTATGTCCCCCCATTAATAACCCTTGCTGGTTGATGTGGGTTTTGTATGTTTAAATAAAAAAAGCCTCCTATAAACCGACCATTTCTCTTCCTTGAGCAACTTACACAACACCGATAATTATTAAACTAATGTCATCCTAGCGATTCAATAACTCATTAATATTTTTTTTTTCATACGACAAACCCTATTATTAGGCACGAACAACCTCAAAATATAAACGGCCAGGTAATTATTTTGCTACACAGATAGTTATCGTCGTATGGCCCGAGCAATAGATAATTTCATTAAAGAATTGGCACCGTATTTGAGATCTTTTCGAATAGATAACTGGGAGATTTAATCGACCAGACAAACACATTGCGACAGCGCTTAGATTGATTTTGGCCACATACTGTGGCACCGTTTTGAAATATCTTTTATACTATCGATTTGGTAGGAAGCCCATTAAATTGATACCTACTATAGATGGTACACCCGTCTTGTGCAGCTACATGATGAATTAAATAAATGAATAAATTAAATGGAAGCTATTATTTCTAAAAACCGTGTAATAATAGAAAAAAATAATCATTGAAACTAAAAATACAGTGACTAAAGTCTGGTTAAAGTCTTAAAATTGGATAAAATATCATTTTGATCATTACAAAGTGTTTGAATGGTCATCGTATCCAGATATATTGCGAGCGTTTGGTATTAGCATTGATTTTTATATCGTATTTCTTAATATTTGACATGAGTATCTTCATTATAAATATATTCGAGACGAAAATTATCTCAAACAGGGATCCTAATAATTTTGTTATCTGACGATCTTTAACTAATTGGAAATTTTAATCTACTAGAAAACCTTCGGAAAACGCCTGAAAAAAGTGAAAAGAATACCTAACAATGAAAATAATATCACAATAGACAACTATACCACGTACTGCCATTGGGAATCGTACAATCGTACATTATGTGCTAATAAAACTACCCGACAGAAGATTACACACTTGGAGATCTCCTGCAGACAACAAAGACCGCATAGTCAGAAATCAAATAGACTGTATATATTGTTATGATATGTAAAATCGAGAAAAATATTGGTTTGCTTAAAATATTTCAAAGTTCAAAAAATTAAAATAATTCAGATAAGTCGAATAATAAACTACAAACATTTCGAAGAATGAAAGTACTTTGGATTACCTATATTGAACAAAACGTAAGATATGCATAAATTATTTTCTTTGTTAAAATATATTTGAGTGACGTGAAGAGCTTAAGTGAAATCCTAGACAATGGAAGCGGGTTTTCCAAATAAATTTGTGCAGTAATTAGGACAATAGAATAGATTTTAGAAAGATATGTTTTTGTTAGTTCATAAGAATTGGTAGAAAAAGATTAGTTTGTAAATAAGTGTTAGGAAATTTTATAATTGTAGGTAAAAATTTGTTTGTGTTATCGAAATGAAGAAATGGGAGATGTATGACGCGTTTTGATTGGATGCGATCGAAAAAGGTGGGATGGTTGGTTTGAGAATGAGACTTTAGTTAGTTTTTGAAGAAAAAAAATAGTCAGTTCGTTTTCCAAGTGTGCAAGGCGAACAGCCGTTGTTCTCTGGTGGTTTCCCGAGAGGTAGCAAGCATAGTGTGAATGTAGTGAGTTTTGTGGAGTTAGTGTATCTGACAGAAGCTGATCCAGCAAAATATTGTAAGTCATATTTTTCTACTTATATTCCAAGAGTCACTGTTCAGGCCAACGAGAGATTCAGTTTATCGTAAAGAGAAGATATTCCAAGAGTCATTTTTCACTCAGGCCAACGAGAGATTCAGTTTATCGAGAGGAGAAGAGGCTAGCATAATTTGAATGATTCGTGCATTTGAAGGAGATCATTAAGGACGATAAACTTGCAACAATTTGTTGTAAGATTGCTGATTACCTAGGGAGCTGCTAAGAATAGATAGTATAGGCTACAAGGAACAAGGATTTGGACCACTCATCATCAGAGAGAGATAGTTTTGTTTTTCTGCAGTTTTTCTTGTATTGATAACACAATTTTTACAATTACTTTAGAAAAGATATAAATATTTTGATTAGGAGATTTAGAATAATAATTGGGATTTTGAGATTTTAATTAATATTGTTTGTACCATTAATTTTGAAGGTTCACGTACGTAGAACAAAATTTTGAGAATCATTATATGAGATATTGTTTATTGAAAACATTTGAGTGTGAATTTTATTTCATTATTTTATTTCAATATATAATGTTATATCATATATGTTTTTTATTATTCCGGTATTCTTTGGACCTTACCTTTCACATGTAAAGCATAGATATTGAAGCACGAATATAACCCTGAGATAAGAGAATTAAAAAGTGTGATAGAATCATAATCATATCATTTAAATAATTTTAATTAATTATTTTAATTGATTAGCTAATTAATTGCTTGGCGCACTAAGACTTTGAATATCACAATAATATATTAGTCAAAAATAGATAAGAAAACTCAATTAAAGCAGTAAAAGTATACCCCGGAGAAGATGTCAACCCAGAATGCACGTGAAACTCAAAAATATTGTAATACCTAAAAATAAACCAACATTAGAATTATACAAAATTAAGAAAAAGAGAAATACATCAAAAAGTAACCCAACAAGTCAACTCAAATCTAACAGAATTAGAAGAAGAAATCTTAACATCGGAAGATATCAATGAAAAGTGGAACAATATTCAGAGGGCATTACTAAAGGCAAAATTAATTAAATCAATCAAATTAATTAAATTAATAAAATCAATTCAGCTTCTATTAGTATGGGAACGCAAAATCCTGCGAATTATATATGGTCCTTGCAGGGACAGCGTGACAAATGAATGGAGGAACAGATACAACAATGAAATAGAGACTCTCTTCGGGAAAGGAAACATCGTAAGATACATAAAAGCCAATAGATTAAGATGGGCAGGCCACGTGGTACGGAGTGATGACGACAGACTGATTAGCAATGTGTTTTGGGAAAGACCAGATGGTAGAAGATCGACAGGAAGGCCTAGAAAAAGGTGGAAAGACGCAGTCAGGGAAGACCTGGAGAAGATGGAAGTAAGGCTATGGGAAATAATAGCACAGGATCGGAATCAATAAAAGGCAATAGTAAACGCGGCAAAAACTCACGAAGAGTTGTAAAAGCCAATGATGATGATTACTAAAGGCTGCAGAAGAAAATTTAAAGCCTGAAAAGACAAATAAAAAACAGAAGTGGATGACTTCAGAAATACTAGCATTAATGGAAGAGAGGAGAAAAGCCAAAGGGAGAAATAAGCCAAAATATCAAGAACTACAAAGTAGAATTAAAGTAGAGATAAAAAAGGCCAAGGAAAAGTGATTAACAGATCAATGCATAAAAATAGAAGAGCATGACAGAAAATACGACAGCTTTAATATGCATAAAAAACCATTGAGTCATCATCAATTAGCCTATATTTGTCCACTGCTGAACGTAGGCCTCCCGTAAAATTTTCCATCTATTTATGTCTTGAGCTTCTTGCATCCAGTTTGTGGTGATGCGCTTGATATCATCCGTCCATCTAGTCGGTATTTGTCCTCTGCTTAGCGATATGCTTCTTGCCTTGGTCGCCATTCCAGAATCTTTCTGGTCCATCTATCATCCGTTAATCTGGCAACATGTCCGGCCCAAGCCCATTTAGCCATGGCTATTTTTTCAAGTGCATCTGTGATTCCTATTCTTCTTCTTATTTCTAGGTTTGGTATATTCCTTGGCTTGGTGTGATATGATTTTTAAAAAAATTTAAAAGTTTAAAGTCGTTTAAAAGTCTTTTATTACTTTTTGTTGTTAAAATACGTAAATTCGCCTTTTAATGTTTTTACTGTAATATGTTTAATTGTGAAAACCTTTAGTTGTTTAATTACAATTTTATCGGGAATCGTTCGTCATAAGGAAGAAATCGTTTTTATTTTAGTAAATTCGCGATTATATATAGAATATTTAAGTGCTGATTAAAAATGTACATGTACACAATCTGAATACGCGATAACACCGTTATCAAGACTGGGAATAAACCTTTTTATGCTGTTTTATTGATAGCGAAAATGCAAAACAGCTGCAATCCATTAGCCGATGATAAAATTAGTTATAATCAAATCGTACAATTAAGGTTATTTATATTTTGTTCTACAGCAGATACCTACAACATAAATACATCAAGTATTGATTGTATAATTTTCAGATAATTAAACTGGTATGCCAATCTAGATGAAAAACAAAAAAAAAAACAAGAATACAGAAGATTACGGAAGAAACGCAATAACGTATCAGAAAATGCGAATTCGATAGCACATGCTTAAAAATATTTTCAATAAAAAGTTCACCAGCGAAAACCTATGCAGCTGAATTTTCAAATCACAAATTTGTTTATATTGGTATAGTCCAGGCTGTGAGGCTGCTCCCGTTGGGAGAATGTTTCTGATTCGGTTTCTTCGTGGATTCCGGTTCAAAAATGTCCCCTTTAAACAAATCTAAAGGGTGCCGGGCGAAATTTTTGGGCAGAAATTGTTTAAACAATTTTTTTAAACAAAGTCCAAAAATAATTTTTTTTTTAATCTGGAAAACATTTTGTTAGGTTTTTTGGGCCATTTTAAACAAAAAAGTCTGTTGTCATTTTTATCTAAAGTTGATAGTTTTCGAGTTATAAGCGATTTAAAGTCTGAAAAACGCGAAAATACGCATTTTTGAGGCTTGAAAACACATATGTAAATTATTATTTTTGAGGTTACCAAGTGTCTAAATTAAAGTTTAAACATTTAACTTCAAGATTATGAAGAGTAATCGGGGCTTATTTTAATTTAGACCGTTGTTTTTTAATTGTTAAGTATGCGCGTACACTCGATTTTTGAGCCGCCGCGGCGCCGCACGCTACCGTGCGCCTCTATTGTACTTATGCATAGTTTACATATACTTACAAATAATTATTATTTATTGAGTATATATTTATTTATATCAATTGAGTTATAATATAAATTTCGTCTAAAGTCTAATAATAGTTACATAAAATAATTGTACAAAAGATTGTTAAATAACACACTAATATCACTCAGTAAAAGTATCTTTGTTTTCACAAAAATCTAAATCACATCCACATAATGGTACACAGTTGACATGATTTTTCTTGCAGTTGCAAGCATTAGTTTTGCAAGTCTTTTTGCATTTGCACGGTTTCCCAACCCACCACTATCAGACATATAATATCCATATTGTGTAAAATCGAGAGTTTGATAGCGGGAATATATGGCATTTCGCCAAATATATGTTTTAGCGAAAGCTCTTAACAAGTGTTGGTAAAGTGCGTCAGAGGTACAAGGTATATTGGCTAGATTGAATTAAATTTTTCAGTCACACTGTCTTTTCGTCGAAGAGCAGCATTTTGTATTGTTATGTAAAAATCTACTTTAGGTAGTTGATGTTATTACAAAAAATACAAACTAAATTTTTTTCGGTAAGTTTTTATTTAAGAAGAGGTACGGAAAAAGACATTTTAAATCCATTCACAATTTTTTTAATAACACATTAATAATATAATACCCTTTTAATGGGCATTAAACAATAGCCTTCCTAATGATCGTTTAAGTAATAAAAGTATGAGCGCGCGATTGTTAAACAGGTAAAAACTTGCATTTTTGCGATAGTATATTGTTTTTAAAACACCGCGCAATTTAAAATTAAGTTTACTAATATTAATATTTACTGCATTGTAATATTTAAATAATAATTTAAAAATATTATTTACAATTGATATAAATAAATATATACTCAATAAATAATAATTATATTGTTCAAATTTGGAAGAAAAAAAAAACTATATACGGTTATTACATTGCGATGATTGATTTATTTAATTAGCCCAATGACAATAATTAATACCTACATAAATAAATTATGGAAAAAAACTATGTTAATAAACTTCAAGGATTTGTTCGGGTTTTTTTGCGTAAGTGTATATGTAAACTATGCATAAGTACGATAGAAGCGCACTCTAGCGCGCCGCGCCGCGGCGGCTGAAAAATCGAGTGTACGCGCATATTTAACAATTAAAAAACAACGGTCTAAATTAAAATAAGCCCCGATTACTCTTCACAATCTTGAAGTTGAATGTTTAAACTTCAATTTAGACACTTGGTAACCTCAAAAATAATAATTTACATATGTGTTTTCAAGCCTCAAAAATGCGTATTTTTGCGTTTTTCAGACTTTAAATCGCTTATAACTCGAAAACTATCAACTTTAGAGAAAAATGACAAGAAACCTTTTTTGTTTAAAATGACCCAAAAAACCTAAAAAAACGTTTTCCAGATTAAAAAAAATATATTTTTTGGAATTTTGTTTAAAGGGGACATTTTTGAACCGGAATCCGCGAAGAAACCGAATCAGAAACATTTTCCCAACGGGAGCGGCCTCACAGCCTGGACTAGTAAATAAGTCTAATAAGCCACTTACGTCCAATATACACCCGATATAAATATATCAGTTCAATTTTAAAGCAAAAGGAAATATGGCGCTTAATAAAAAGTCAAAGAACGGAGGTAAAGGAACTAATAGAACCAAAACAAATAAAAAAGGATAGCATACGTGGATTGATACGTAAAAGATGAAATGAAAAGTGAAGACATTGGAAGAAAATGTAACGAACAGTATATAAATGAATGGACACAAAATAGAAAAAAAAAGATGGAGTGACAACCTTCCATAGAAGTATTAATCCGCCAATGAACAAGCAGAATTGCTTATAAAGAGGAAGAAGAAAAAGAAGAAGAAATTAGATTACCTCGTAAAGAAGAAGTGTAACAGGTAACAGGCGATCTTCAGCATTAGAAACCAGTACCTTGGGGCAAAATTATTTTTCATGAGTTTAAGTACATATATGAGGTGATCAGTTTATTGATGTCCAAAGGATGTCAGTGACCAATTTGCTATATCTCAGAGGGTCTAATAATTTAATGGAAAGTATTAAAGTGATGAGTTCGTACACTTCCTTCTACTCAAAGTTCGTACCGACTTAACGTATAACTTGAATATCTTTTTCGAATTTTTATGGTTGCATTTTAAAAAATTCACGTTGTCATTTAAGAACAAAATGCTCCTCGAACACCATAACTTTTATACTGAAAACTGCTTCTCTGCTGCCTATACCGTTCCTAAATCTATGCTAATATTCACACTTCTTTTTATTTTTATCTTTATGGAAACTTATTCAACGATTCATGAGGTATGTTCCTAGTTTCATATGTTTTATTAAGAATTTTAGTGATGGGTATCAGTTATCAGTTTCTTATCATAAAACCAATGTATCATTAAACACTTCTGAGTTTTTTGGAGAGTGGGGAGACTTGAGTACATCCGACTCACCTCAATAGTTTGAAAATAAGAAGAAATGTGGGCCGCCCCCTACCGAAGAAGAAATTAGAGAAGCCATATCAAAACTGAAAAATAACAAAGCCCCTGGTTTGGACAATCTTCCTACCAAACTCTTTAAAAATGGTGGTGACACCCTTTTTAAACACATGCATAAATTAGTAACCGAAATCTGGCAACGGAAGGAAACGCCCGCAGACTGGAAATTAGGTGTAATGCACCCTCTTCACAAAAAAAAGATATGATGGTGTGTGATAATTATAGAGGCATCACCCTACTTAACGTGGCATATAAAGTATTGTCCAACGTATTGTACAGAAGATTGATCCATTATGCTGAATAAATAGTTGTGAACTACCAGCGCGGTTTCCGACCCAATAAATCAATAACGCATCAAATCTTCATAGTCTTAAAACAACGCTTGAGTTCGGAGTCGAAACCCACCACATATTCGTGGATTTCAAAGCGGCATACGACTCAGTCATCAGACAAAAACTTCTACAAGCTATGGTGAAATTTCAAATGCCGCTTCATTTTGTTCAACTAACGGAACTTACACTCACAGGCGTAGAGAGTGTAGTCAGAATCCAAAGCGACTTCTCAAGACCCTTCCATTGTAAAAATGGACTGAGACAGGGAGATGGACTGTCGTGTCTCTTATTTAACCTTGAACTAGAGAAATTAATTCGAGAATGGGATTAAAAATAAATGCACAGAAAACCAAGTATATGTAGTGTACTAGATCAGGCAACCAGATACCTAGACTATTAATTAATGATCTGTAACTGGAAGGTGTGGACACCTTCGTCTACCTGGTCTCGCTGCTGACCAAAGATAATAATGTCAGCGATGAAATTAAAAGAATAATATTGATTGCCAATAAGTGCTATTATGGCTTGATGAAACAGATAACCGCAAAACTACCTAGAAAAATTAAAGTTATCATATATAAAACACTAAGCAGGTCAGTGTTAACATACGGGTAAGAAACGTGGTCACTTAGATAGAACGACCAAGAACTGCTCAAACGTTTCGAGAGACAAATTCTAAGGAAAATATATGGAGGTGTCCAAGAACAGGGTTTGTGGCGTAGGCGCTAACACTTTGAGTTATACAGAAGTTTTGGGGAACCTGACGTTGTAAAATGTATTAAATTAGCACGCCTCCGATGGATAGGACATGTAATTAGGCGAGATGAAGATGCAAGAATCAGAAAAATTTTCGACCGAAGAGGACTAGTGGGAAGATGAGCCAGAGGAAGACCAAAACTTAGGTATCAAGATAACATAGAGGATGATCTAAAATCCATCGGAGTTAAAGCATGGAGAAGAGTTGCCAGAGACAGGGGCGAATGGAAGATTGTTCTGAAGAAGGCTTTGGCTCATAACGAACTGTAATGCCACTGATTATGATAAGTTTTTATAATAAAGTGACGCCGAAGAAAAAACACAAGATCAAAATAATGTAAGTATAATTATATACTGAAAATTGTTTTGTTTGAGAAATTTATACTAAAATGCTGCTTCCATTTCGCTTTTTTTATCGGCCACCTTGTTCTAGTCACATTACTAAGCAACAAGTTTTCGTCAAAGATTATAATAATGTTTGTTCCTAAAAATTATATTTCTTGTGGTAGTATCTCGGATAAAAATGATTCTCATAAGCTTAAACACTTTGATGATCAAATAATAACTGATATTAATGTGGATTCCCTAGTTATAAAATACTTCATTTCCAGAAATGATGTCGGCTGGCGTTGACGAATAATATCAGGAATATTTCTCACGTAAATCTTAACGTAATTCGTTTCTCGGCTGCAGGAGGAATCGCACTGAGATCTGGTGTCACAATCCCATTGCTATTTGTTATTAAACTACTTGGTATTCATTAGATCGACCAAGCTCATAGTTAATCAAATTTGTGAGGACGTCTACGTGTTGTGTCAATAGTATTTCTACGATCGCCTAATGGCTATACGGGAAACACTAGACCAGATCCGGATCGATAATATTTCCGCATACTATAAATATATAAAAACGATTATATTCCTCACAATGTTATGTTCACTTAAAAACAATATGGTCAAAATAGATCAATATTGAATATACCTTTACATATACAGTCGCGTCGTACAGTAATTAAGATAGTTTGACGAAAAAAAAGGAACAATAACAGTTCCAGGAATTGAATCAAAAACAACAAAATTAAAATATCTTGATACACAAACTAAATTATAATGTGTATTTAAATGATTATGGGGGATAAATAATTAGATACTTTTATTATACTAGAGGACATTAGAGTTCCTGGAAAACAAAAATACACTCACCGGCAAAATTAACGGAACACCTTAAAAATGGGACATGTTAGATGACTCGAATTTCCTAAACCTGTTGTCCGATTTTAGTGATTTTTTAGTATGTTATAGGTATATTATTTAAGAATATCAATGAAATAATATTGTTGCTAGACAGGTCAACGTCATTTTATACCGGGTGTAACAATCATACTGTGTTTTTTCCTTAAAGTTCGAAACACCCTGTCGAATATTCTAGCATATATAAAATATTGAAATTAAAGCTCAATTATAGTCTCAGGCTTTCTTAACATTTTCTTTTTTGATTCATTTGCTTGTGTTGGATAATAAAAAAGTTAGGTACGTTAACAACTAGCCATGTTTTTCATCAATAAATGCTCATTTTCTTCTTAGTTTCACCAGCATATTTAAAGGAACAACCATAAAATCTGAGTATTTTCTCTCTAGTCTATATACTGTTTAGATAATATCATAATACGAATGTTGGTGAAGTATTTTGAATTTATATTACAATGGTAGTACAATCAGTTGTTGGGCAGCCTCTCATGTCACACATATCCTCTATCGGGTTTAGGTCTGGGGAACAAGCTAGCCAATTCATCGTTGTTATACCCACTTGTAATAAGAAATATCTTACACTTACACTCTTACACTATAAAATAAAATTTTCGCCAATATATGGTGAAAAAGGTACCACATGGTCTTGGAGAATATCTCTGATATACTTATCTGCTGTCATTGCTCCACCATCAATCACCACTAACTCTGTTATTGCTCCCAAACATATACCGCCCCACACCATAATTGAACCTCCACCAAAAGATACGGTCGTAGTAAAATTGAAAGAGGCATTTCGTTCTCCTTGGCGTTAATACAATCTTTCTCTACCGTCGATGTAATTTACACAGAAACGGCTCTCGTCCGTAAAGAGAATTTGACTCCAGTGGTTATCATTCCAATTTTGATGTACTCGACCAAATTGTAGTCGTGCTAAACGATGGTGTCTCTGGAGTCTGGGAGCTTTTATTGGCACGTATGACTTGAGACCGGCTTTTTTAAGTCTCTTTCTTACTATGCGCTCAATTAAATACAAGTTTGTACTTGTTATGAACAGACAGAATGACTGTAAAATGTAAAACACAATACAAATAAACAAATTAATTTGACATTTTGACATTTAAGACTTTCTTGTGACAAGGAGCTTTCAAAGCTATGTAGATATAGTCCATAAAATACAAATATAAAGAAATATTGCATTAATAACAGGTTCCTTTAAATTTGCCGGTGTGTGCATTAAATTGTTAACTTCTCATAGCCTACTTTAGGCTTGTTTTTAAACTAAGCAGAAAATGAGGATTTATTGATGAAAAACATGGCTAATTGTTAACATACTTAACTTTTTTATTATCAAACATAAGCAAATGAATCAAAAAAGAAAATGTTAAGAAAGCCTAAGGCTATAATTAAGTTTTAATTTCAATATTTTATATATGCTAGAATATTCCACAGGGTGTTCCGAACTTTAAGGAAAAAACACAGTATGATTGTTACACCCGGTATAAAATGACATTGACCTGTCTAGCAACAATATTATTACATCGATATTCTTAAATAATATACCTATAACATACTAAAAAAACAGGTTTAGGAAATTCGAGACATCTAACATGTCCCAATTTTAAGGTGTTCCGTTAATTTTGCCGGTGAGTGTATTTTATGTATTGTTCAATTATATGAAAGTTTTCTTTTTGGAAGCCAAAAAAGTGTATAATTGATTTCGGTCAGAATGCGCAAAAATGTAAATATTTGTACCAAATAATTGGAAAAATCTAATAAAATACGTGATATTATGGAAGTTATTAATGACATTTCTGTTAATAACAAGTCTCTTATAACTAATTTCATAAGAATTTGTGTAGGCGGCGATTATTTGCAGATATTGTACAATATTTTGTATATATGTATTATAAATTTTATACGTGAATATCTTTGAATAATGCTAATGAATCATTTGCTTAAACGAGCATAATGCATTGCATTTGCTGATTTGTTGTAGGATAAGTTTAGATATTTTAGATACATAGATGAAAGCGTTTTGCGGGTTCTAAGAGAATACTTTAGTAACAAATCGCCATTTAGACAAATGTGATAAATAGCGTGTGTTGAATTTAATTGTAAATGTTAATTCTGTTAAAATATGGCATCCGTGGTGCGAAAATATCCATGGAATCATCTCATCAATAGTAGATTTACAAGGCTGCCAAGTAAAACATAAACGACATGTTCTCTAACTTTTTGACAATGCTAAAGGTCTCTACGCTGAACTTTCTAAAGAAGATATAATTACGGAAACATGCTTTTTAACGAATATGCCTAAATCGAGAAGATGATTTATAGAAGCGATTCAAGAATCGTTGGTGTTCCCTCTAATCTGTTTCGTCTGAGTCGCTTGTCTGTTCTCTTTCGTCTTCAAGGTTTTATTCTCCCTGTTCTATATTAAGTGTCTGACTAAAATGTACCATCAATCCATATAAACGTCTTTCTTTACCATTAGTAGTTTTTCATTCTGGTTGCTGCATTGGTTCGTCGTGGCCTTGAAATATTTTCTGTTAGTTTTAGCTTTCTTTTGAATTCTCTTTTATTATTAACCCTTTCTTATTTAGGTTTCTTTAACAGGCTGATTATTGTACATTTATTAGTGATCAAATGGAAGCCATTAAAATAATTTAAATCTAATAAGTATGTTTTGTAAAGGGTAACATAAAAGCAATGATGACTAACTGTTCTACTATATTGAAAAAAAACTTTATAAAGTATGGTTTATTTTTAAAAAAAGATCTATATTATTATTATTATATTACATTGTCTAACAGCGAAATATGGTAACTAATAATATATTACACACGTATCTGTTTGAATTAAGGTATATATGAACATAATTTTTTCATTGTTGAGTTTTGTGTAAGACCACAATATCATCGTTGATCGATAAGCCCGATCCTGTCGGAAGGTTGTTTCTGAGCTGAAGCAGCTAACAGTCTGGTAGTTACATGATGAGATGAGATTAGTGATTGCATTCAAACATTAACCTGATGGACATATAATGGCCGATATGTTTGCTGGGCCTTCGCCGATAAGCTACTACTCCGATCACTATTTATTAACGAAGGAACGTGGTGTGTGTGCTTGTGGGCTTGTGTTTCAATGCTGTTTTCATTTTGTAAGTACACTAGAACGATGCATTAGCTGATATATACATGTATATGCACTAAAACCTTACCAGATGTGTAACATGTACCAGAAATTGGTCGTAGTATTGTTCGGTGGTATTCTGATTTGATCGTATTTGTCAAAACAATCGCTCAACTACACTGCTCTGAAAAATTACAGGAATATGCTTTATCTCATAAGAATTGTTTTTTATTAGAAATATATAAAAATAACGGACATATCAGGACACAATACATTTCAAGGTAAAATTCTAAAAAACAACCATTCAAAATCAAGATCGACTTTTAGACATTTGGTCATTTTATAGTTTATCAAGGTTTGCATCTCCGACTTCCTTGAATACACTTCGATTTCCTTGAAATTTTAACAGTAGATAGGGAACAAGCAAAATCTACCTTATGCTGGTGTGTGCTTTTTCCCTGAAAATAAATACCACCCAAACTGAAGGGTGAAAATTTTTATATCAAAAATTCCTCCACAAACGGGTAGATGGACCCATTTTAAGTAAAAAACTGTTCAGTAGATTTTTTAAATTCATATTTTTTGACATATTCGGAATTGAATTTCGTAATAAAGCACGTTTTTAATCGGTTTTGATAAAAAACTCAAATATTTTTCATTTTAAGAAAAACATTGTAACAAGTTTATAAAAGAGGAAGATACTCTTTTAATTAATTATTGTTATGAACCCAATACAAAACAAGATGTCCCATTAATGATTGAAATTGTTATCCGAACAAAAAATTTAGCATTCAATATTTTTTAAAGAAGATTCTTCTTCTTCTTTGGGTGCCGTGTCCGTATTCAGACGTTGGCCGTCATCATGCTTACAATTTCCTGAAACCTTTCTCTGTCGGCTGCTGCGCGAAATAATTCTTCTACTGTGAAACCACACCATTGTCTAATATTACGCAGCCATGAAAGTTTCTTTCGACCAATCCATCTCTTTCCTTCCACTTTTCCTTGTATTATAAGGCGAAGTAAATGGTATTTGGGTCCTCTAATTATATGGCCGAAGTATTCTGTTTTTCTCCTCTTTATGATGTTTATAAGCAGACGTTCTTAGTTGATCATTTGAAGAACATCTTTATTGGAAGTGTGCGAAACCCACGATATCTTTAGGATTCGTCTATAGCACCACATTTCGAATGCTTCTAACTTGTTTAGCATTGTGGTTTTTAACGTCCATGTCTCACAACCATACAATAGGATCGACCACACATAACATTTCAGGACCTTCTTACGAATGTTCAGTGACAGGTTTCTGTTGCATAAAACTGGTTTCCAGGTCATAAAAGCCTTACGTGATATTTCGATCACGTAAGGCTTCTTTCGATAAAGAAGATTAAAAAGGCTTTAAAATCAGATGTGATAAACTCTTCTAGATTGCGAACTAAAAGAGGTATGATGAAAGTAAGATCGATTTCTTTTTGAAAAAAATGACAATGATACCCTTGGTATTGCTACCCTAATTGCAATCAAAGGGTAATTCATGTACGATTTACTTGATTTTTGTATCGACAGATGCATCCAGCAGTTTAGACGATCTCGAATTCTTCATTCTGAAAAAAGTTATAAGAGAAAAGGCGTTTTAGAAAATTTTAAAAATTTTTGATCAAATTATATTATATATTAAATATTATCTAAGCTAATAAAAGGACAGGACGACACGTCAAACGGAAATGCAGGTTGCCAGGGACCATAACTCCAAGCGCCATCTAGGAAAGATATCTAGGAATCTAATGATTCTAATATCCTTACTCGGAAATTTTAAAATTGTCAAAAATATTGGTAGCTGAAATTTTAAGGTAAAATTTATCTCCCGTCGCATGACGATGGACAAAATCATTAGTTATCTTATAGGAAATTAAGCCACATTTTGAGAAGACATCCCCATCAACTTATTCTTGCCACAAGAAAACAGTTTCAGAACCTTATACATATGTTATATATTGAAAGATACCTTTTTTTCACTTTCATGTAATATGGTATATAATATGGAGGGATGATGGATAAGGGTTAAAAAAAATGGAAAAGAAATATTTGAGTTAAATGTGATAAAAAGATAAGAACGATTTCATAATATAAATAAAGTATTAAATTGTATAAGTGAGCCGGTAAACAATTCACTCCATTTTTTCATAAAAAGTGAGGATTATAAGTTTTGAAAATTAGGAATATAAAATATTTGAGTTGAATACGATAAGATAATAACAATTTATTATAATTAATGCCATAAAAAATCATCAAATTATTTTTTTCCAAATTCACCAAATTCTATATCGTTATAAGGAATTAAATAAGTGAAAAAGGGTTGAAAATGATGAAAGAGTATGTTAAAGCATCAAAAAACCTTAATTATATGTGTTTCAAACCTAAATTATGTTTCATTTTTCACTTTTGGTTTTTTTTTAAAAGTGGTAGTTTACATTCTTAAAAACAATAAGCTAATACATACATTAAAAAAAAATCATTACGTCTTTGGATATAATACATGCAGGAAAGAAAGAAAATCAAAGAATAACAAAAGAATGTACAAAAATATTCAGAGACAAATAAGAACCGAAATACAAAAGGCTAAAGAGAATTGGTTAAAAACACAGTGTGAAGGGATAGAATTGTTGGAACAAAAACGCGATACATTTAATATGCATAAAAAGGTAAAACAAGAAGCTAGTCCTCAAAAATCCAACACAGCAAGCAAACTGAAAGATCAACAGGGAACATCATCACAGATAAAAATCAAGAAATATGTATATAGGCCAAATACATACAAGAACTCTTTGATAATAATACATAGGTCGAATAACCTCCGTAATGACCATTTACCCATCACATCAGATAAAGTGGAAAAATCAATATCACAACTAAAAGATGGCAAAGCTCCTGGACCTGACAATGCATATGCTGAATTCATAAAGCTATTGAACACCCTCGGTTCTCTGACTAATAAAAATAATTGATGGATTCGACTGGAAATTCATTTGATGTAACAATAAAACACTGAAAACTTTGTTTTCAAAACTTCTACAATATTTATTATAAAATCTGATCAGTACAGCTGTTTCGGTAGAGTGGCTTTTTCAAGTAATCTATTTCAAGCAAGCAATTTAATTGAACCCAGCCTATGAGAAATATTCACCCCTATGAATTACGATCGGGTGTAACAATTCATTGGAGCAAGGTGTGTTAACTCGAGTATAAACAGGAGTCACCCACCGTGCTCCAATGCTCTAGACCATCCCTTTCCCCCCTATAGCACTCTGATGCGCTATAGAGGCACAACAATCAGCCAAATGCTCTTCATGTGGAGGTCCTGGGTAATAGAACCCCAACATGGTTTCCTAACCGATTTGTAAAAACTCAGGACAGCGCATTTTCGCTTTATTCCTGTTATCTTAATGTGGCTTATCCGCGAACTAAAATTGTTTACTTGGGTCTCAAGTCTCCGCTTTGAGTCCCGGTTCAGTTCGGCGACTTGGTGCTCAAGGGGTTGGGCCCTACGTGCCCGGGTTTTGGGGTTTTTCTTAATTTTTTTGGTGGCCGAAGCCGGTTTTTTTGTGTTTTTTGTAGATTTTTTTTTTGTAGGTGGCCCACAATTCAGATTTTATCCTTGTTTAGGCAACCGGGCTCACTTTGTGCTTGGGTGTTTTGAGCTACGAACTGTTTTCCTTGTGTTTTGTTTTTTTGAAATTATATATTATATATAATTATATATAAATATATATAAATATATAATTATATATAAATTAATGTTCAGAATTATATCTGTGTTCTTTAATTTGTTGATTTCCATAGATTCTAACAAAGATAGCTTAAGGCCTTTAGTTTGAATGTGAAGAATTTTAAGTTCGTCAATAAAAGAATGATTATGATGTAGAAGGTGAAGTGCGTATGTAGAATCTGTTTTTCTATTATTGAAAACCCTTTTATGTTATTTTTAATAAACTAATAGCAGAATGTATGCAGTTTTGTTGAATAATAATAATATTTTAGAAAAATATAGCTTGATGCATAAATTAATTCGCGTGTTTGCATACGTTCGTCTATTTATTTTTAACGCCACGTTGAAGGGAACAGATAAGCGCAATTTAAACGAGCTAAACTTAAGAGTTGGTCGATTAGCAATTTTTAATAATTAAGATGGCACAATTCTAGGAATTTTCAAAAGAAATTAATTCTTTAAAAAACAAGGATTTCGTTATTGGTAAAGGTAAATTGGTACCTTTGAATCCACACCTAGATAACAACGAAATCTTAAGATTTAATCTCTTAAGGTGATAAATCTACATAAGGTTAACATATGAACAATTAGAAAGTTATCTTATTGAAATAGAAGCAATATTAAATTCTCGTCATATTTCTCCTATGTTGTCTAACTCAACTGACCTTCTTCCCCTTACCCCTGGACATTTTTTAATTGGTGGTCCGATGACGAGCTATTCGGAAACTGACTTTTTGGTTATGTTCTCCAATTAATTACCAAGCTTGGCAGCACGCCAAAGCTTATAAAGAATATCTTTATCAATTGATCAGCAGCAAAAATGTTAATTCGATAATGGAATAGTGGTCGATGCTTTTTGGTTAATTCTTGAAGATAATTTGCCACCATTACAATGGGCAGTTGGACGCATCACGTCGATGCACTCTGGAGAGGACGGCATTGTCAGAGTGGTAATTTGGAGAGTATAAAAGCTGCGTGAAGAACTTGTATCCACTTTCATCAGCTGGATTTTTGACGTCAACCGACAACTTCGTTTTGAACTTCAGTAGTTCAAGGCGTGCGGCATGTTACATCTCATTATAATTTAGTTCATATTATTTTTCGATTTTATTTTATTTAGATTCATAGTTGTAATTTTTAAAGTTTTGGATAAATTTTATCCAGATCCAGAAATCTATTCCAGACAATATGAATAACTTTGTAATTTACGTTGTTACCCAGAGGTAAAATTATATAGTTCTTAGTAACTCCCTCCCCTCTCCCCTCTACTAGGGATTTCTGTTAGGCATTTTGTAATGTATTTTTAATAGTATCGAACGAAACTTAGTTCTGTAAGCAATAAATAGTTCTATGAAAATTGTCGTCGTATATTATTTTAATTTAATAAAATAATATTTTATAGCAAATATATCTCACGGTAAACTAATCGTGGGTCAAGACAATCCGTATAATTGATTCTTCGATATATTGTTTTAAAAAATAGTCTCAAAATTCCTAGTATATTCAATATGATGTAATTATTTGAAAGTTAATTAAGCTAATGTGTATACAAAGAAACTAGTAGTAGTATGGCATAGGATGAAGATTTCCCTCTCGGGTCCTAATGGGTGAACGAGAATTTATTACCCGCCAACAAACGCTACTTTACGTCTCGTCTATCTCTTGATTACTGCTATCATTACATTTTAAATATCTCGTGAAGAACAAAACATAAACGACGCCATCGACACACCGTCTTACGATGTATCTTCACACGGATATACACAAAAGTCGTGAGTACGATTGTGGAGTACTCAACGAATGTGTAATATATTTTGCACTCAATATCGTGCTGCGGTATCTCGATGCATTAATGCGAGAAAAAATACAATCATGATATATATGATCGTTGCTGATGTTCGCTATGACTCGAATGCCACGAAGTGATATATTCCAATATATTTATTATTCACATTTCTTGGAGAGACATTACAAATATGGTTAACGAAACACGGCTAAACACTAAAAAATTGTATCTTGTGCATTAAATAAATTCCAGTTCCAAGGTTTGTTATAAATATAGCAATGAGCCATTTCGGTTTATAGATCTAAAATATACAGTATGTAAATGGTTTATATGTACTATATCTAAAAATAACTTTGACATTTCAGCAACACCCACAAAAATAGTTCTATCAGCCAATTTACTAAAAAATCGTAATGTTATAGGTTGTATAGTAACTAAACCGGTAGAAACTGTTTGCACCACAATGATAAAAGTTTAACTAATTCATTACTGTCGTAAATATTTTGCATACTAAAATATTCAATAAAAACCTATAACCATGACCAAATGGCGTTTTCTTCGAATTCATATTCCAGGGTTTTAGACCGAGAAAATAAAGGTTTTGAAATCAAAAAATTACTGGACGCGATTTTCCAGGTGTAAAGTGTTGGGAAGCCTATGCAAACAGCGTCTCATCTCGTGAGTAACGTTTTTTTGGTTGGAAAATTGTTTATTTTAAACTTTTTTGCAAAAAAGTGGTATCTTTTCGTTCGATTCAATATTGCGAAAAACCCACGAGGGTTGGAGAAAAATGGTCCACAGATGATTTTTTCCTCGAGAACTGACGAAGATTTTAAGACTTGCTAAATTGAAATCCATAAATAAATAAAAAAGTTATTGCAAAATTAGTCCAAAAAACATTGTTTTTTACAATTGTTTATAACTTTTTCAATAATGTATAAATTCATTCAAAACTTTATCAAATTATGGGTTTTCAAGTACTTAAACTGTGTGCAAAAGATGGGCGCAATCGGTCGAGTAGTTTTTGCAAAATCCTAATTGTTTATCCCGTTTTTTAAAAAAAGGGTCATTTTTGAATGGACGTACAGCTGGCTGGGTGGTGACTAGGATGCCCATTTTGGGCTCATTTTCTTCGTTTGGTCGTCAACTATCATATACTTAAAATTAAAAAAAATATATTGTAATTTACTTATTGAAAATTGTTAATAAACGAAGTACACTTTTTCGCCTTATAAACATTTAGAATATCTCGGTTGTTTTTGAATATACAAAATAGCCAAGCATACCATTCGAAAGCTGGTCAAAAAACACACATTTAAAAAAAAAGAACTTCCTACGACCAATAGAACCGGAAATAATTTTTTTTTTTAAAATCGCAGACCAATTGTTTATAAACATTAAGGGCTGAAATTTGGCCAATATTTAAATAAAGACCCAATCTTTAATGTACAATTTATTTCGTTTTTATTTGAACAAACCAAAAAGTTTAAGAGCGCTTTAAAAGAAGTGCTCGAAAAAAAAAACTATAAATTCTGTTCGATGAGTCATCATCGACTTTTACTCATTTTCAAATCGGAAATAGAACTTCAAATTGGACGCGCTTGAAAAAATTGCAATATTTCGGGCTCCAGAAGGGCTAGAACCTTCTTTTTTTTAAACTGGGGTAGCTCGTCGAGAGAAACTCAACTGGCATATTTTCACCCCCTATAAAACTACCCCCAACCCTCCAAAAATTCATTTTTCATAATTATTTTTTTTATATCGTTTTTTTATTACTAGTTTTATACATATGCTTAATAACACATTTATTACTTCTAGGCATTATATCTACCCTTCAGTTCACACCCCCTCACCCCCAAAAAAATTTTTATTAAAAAGAATGTTTATCGTACCGTTTTTCGTTGTTTTAATTTTAATACAGTGATTCATAAGTCATATATTTCTTTGAATAAGTATTTTTACCCTTTTCGACCGCCCTGCACCCAGAAAATTTTTTATACCCATTTCTTTTAATTTTCATATCTTAATTAAGATGAATTCCATTCTACAAAATTTTTTAAAGGTTTTTTTAATTATTATTTTTACAATTATAAATTAATCCCCGACTTTCAATATGTATGTATGTGTTTGTCAAAAATTTTCAATTTTTTTAAAATTTTTTTATAATTGTATGTGGGGACTGGTTTTTTAATACAAATATTTTATAGTTATGATTGTATACTGATGATTGTATACATATATATATTTTTTTATTACATTATGGTTTACATTCATTGCTCTTGTAATACTACAAATATAATTTGACATTCATAAAAAATTAAACCATTTTTTACATGAATATTTTAAAATATGTTTTGAAAAATACTTTGAAGGTGATATAAATAACAATTAATATAAAAATCATTTTGAAATGAATAACATAAAATAAAATAATAATGCATTATTATTATTTAAAAGTTTCTTTTTCTTTTAATTGGCTGCTTCTCTTCATAATCCTCGTTAATATTCGTTTCTACTTCAGAATCATCATGATCATCGTCAATATAATTATCTGTTTCAGAATCGTCCTCCGTATCATCGTAGTCTATATTGAAATTTTCTTCAAAATTACTTTCTGCTTCAAACGTATCGTCCAAATCAGACATTTTTGAAAATTATTTCTGAAAATAATTTTTTGTAATTTTTGAAAAAAAAAAATTATTTCCGGTTCTATTGGTCGTAGGAAGTTCTTTTTTTTAATGTGTGTTTTTTGACCAGCTTTCGAATGGTATGCTTGGCTATTTTGTATATTCAAAAACAACCGAGATATTCTAAATGTTTATAAGGAGAAAAAGTGTACTTCGTTTATTAACAATTTTCAATAAGTAAATTACAATATATTTTTTTTAATTCTAAGTATATGATAGTTGACGACCAAACGAAGAAAATGAGCCTAAAATGGGCATCCTAGTCGCCACCCAGCCAGCTGTACGTCCATTCAAAAATGACCCTTTTTTTAAAAAACGGGATAAACAATTAGGATTTTGCAAAAACTACTCGACCGATTGCGCCCATCTTTTGCACACAGTTTAAGTACTTGAAAACCCATATTTGATAAAGTTTTGAATGAATTTATACATTATTGAAAAAGTTATAAACAATTGTAAAAAACAATGTTTTTTGGACTAATTTTGCAATAACTTTTTTATTTATTTATGGATTTCAATTTAGCAAGTCTTAAAATCTTCGTCAGTTCTCGAGGAAAAAATCATCTGTGGACCATTTTTTTCCAACCCTCGTGGGTTTTTCGCAATATTGAATCGAACGAAAAGATACCACTTTTTTGCAAAAAGGTTTTAAAATAAACAATTTTCCAACCAAAAAAACGTTACTCACGAGATGAGACGCTGTTTGCATAGGCTTCCCCAACACTTTCCACCTGGAAAATCGCGTCCAGTAATTTTTACGAATTTCTGATCATTTTATACCTCTATTTCTTGGTCTATTTAGGCATTTATTGTCTTCTCTCTTCGCTTTAGGAATGCGTGAAGCTCTTTTTTCACTTAATATGCTGATACAAAGGGACGTCAATCAAGATATATACGCATGTTTTATTGACTATAATAAAGCATTCGATGAAGTACGACATAAACAATTAATGAATGTCCTGAAATAAATGAATATTGACTACAACGACCTCTCAGGATCATATTAAATTTATACTATAAACAGCGAGCAAAAGTTCATGTTAACGAACAGCTATCAGAAGAAATTGAAATTTGATATGGAGTGACACACGGATGCGTATTGTCGCCAATTCTTTTTCATGCCTACTCCGTAGATATCCTGAAAAACGCTCTTAAGGGTGAAACAGCTGGAATAAAGGTAAATGGAGTTCCCATTAACAACATTAGACATGCGGACGACACTGTGATCTTAGCCGAAAACATTGAAGACCTTCAGAGACTGGTGACCAGAATAGCATAGTATGGAAAAGAGTATGGTCTAACAATGAATGTCAAGAAGACGAAATTTATGAGAATATCGAAAACTCAAAGAAATAACGAGAATCTTCTAATAACCGGTACGAACATCGAAGAAGTGGACAAATATGCATATATGGGAACAATGATTAATTCCACAAATCATTACCTTCAGGAGATCAAAATAAAAATAGAAAAGGCTGGAGCAAATTTCAACAAAATGAGAAGAGTGCTATGTACCAGGGATTTAAAACTGGAACTAAGAGTTAGGTTGGCGAGGTGCTATGTTTTTTCGACTTTTTTTTATGGAATGGAATCTTGGACTTTGAATGCGACATCAATGAAAAAATTGGAATCATTCGAGCCATAGGTGCATAGAAGAATTCTGAAAATAACGTGGACAGAACACGTCACAAACAAAGAGGTTCTGAGAAGGATGAATAAAGAACAGAAGAAGAAGCATAGGGAGGCGTAGAATATCATGGCTGTGCGACCTGAGAGAGTGGTACGGATGAACATCAAATGAACTTTTCAGAGCAGCCGTCTCAAAAGTCCGAATAGCTATGATGAGAAGAAGAAGTTAGTTCTTCTTTAAGTTCGAGTCACCAACTCCAAGACATTGTTTAACAGTTGATTGCCTTGTTTGGCTAAATATATAAGATAGTGCAGGTCCCTTTCTTGTTTTTTCATTTCATTTCAATTTATGCTACCTGTTTTATCTCTCCCTCTCTCTCTCTCTCGTCTACCTCAGCAGCCGCCTCCAAGCATCTTTCTCTAGGCTGCTCTCCTCCAATTATCTACTCTCAATATTTCTGTCTTCTAGCTCTACCAAAGTCTTCCTGATGTGTGAGAGGCGAAACCTCGAAACACGTGTAGAAGAATGGTGGAGCTCGATTTAAAAAAAAAACGCGTGAGTCATTTCCTTTGATTCAAACTTATTTTCATTATGCTATACAAGTTTTACCCACAGCAATATTTCCAGCTGTAGTAAATCCAGCTTGTCCAAGTATGAGTATCTCATCAATGTTAACAGTATCATTCGTTGATTATTCTGTTGAGCATCAAAACATTGAAAAGGTGTTGAAAAGTGAAGAAGCCGGTCGAAAGTTTTTGTTGCGTTTCTTCAATAGTCCTGCTATTCTGTTTTAGTGGCTTAACTTAAATATTTGCAAACTTTTTACGCAGGAGTTGAGGTTATGATTAGTAATTGCCCATTATTAATTTCTTTCCCAAAATTCTCATATGTTCCGTCCTAAGGTCATCCAAGCCAGTAGTTTTATTAAGGGAATTGCAGTTTTAATCTCTTTTAAAGTATATATAGGTCGGTTTAAAACGTTCTCCTACGTCTTCCGATACCCAGTTGCCACTCCTCTCGATTCATACATGTCTTCTTCTATGTCTCTGTCTTTCATTCTATGATGCTCTCTCAACTAGGTGGGGTCTTTCTCTTTTTTTTTACCTTAAGGGTTCCACACTAAGACTTTTCGTTACTTTTTCTAGTTTCAGCTAAGATTTTCCAGCTGAACGTTTCCAGAAATCCGTTGCCCCAAGTTTTCTTTCGCATCTTTCCTTTATTTGCCATATTTCACTACTGTAGACAATTATACATGTGTTTGTTATTATTAGAGATTGATTGATCCCAAAGGATACTATTGAAAAGGGAAATTTCTTTTCTTGTATGGTTGTTTTTCTCTGCAATTGTGTCGTCTATGTTGCCTTCTTTTTTGATGATCATAGCTAAATATTTATATGTGTTACAATGTTTGAAAACTTCTCCATCTTCCAATATGAGGTCGTGTTGTTTCCCGCCGATACACATATACTCGGTTTTTTGGATATTGATTTCAAGTCTCCATTTTTTACACTCCTCGATTAATTTTTGAGTCATATACTCAATATATCAAGAGCCAGTAGGAACCAGGAAGAGAGGCAGGAGCAAGATCTAGATTCAAAACTTAAGTCAAAGATGACTTAACGAATCTAGGGGTCAGAAATTGGAAAACCAGGGCGAAAGATAGGGTGTAATGGAGACTAATTCTTGAATAGGCCTAGACCCACCAAGGTTTGTAGAGCCAAAGATGATGATGATGATACTCAATATATTCATACTCTTGTGCTATCACTAGTTGATCATCTGCAAATGATAAAGTGTCTACGCTATTGTTGTTAATCGGTATTCCCATATTTCTACATTTACGCTTCCATAATTTTAGAGCCTGTTCTAGATAAATTTTAAATAATGTCGGGGAGAGACAGCAGCCCTTCTTAAGGCCTTTATTTATTTGGAATCCACTTGACAGATTATTTCCAACCTTAACCTTCGAGTTAGCATTAGCGTACAGTTCCTTCGTCGCATTTATTTAATTCATGCTTATGTTTGTTTTCTCTAACGCTTCCTATAATTTATATGTGCTCATAAGCCTTTCGTAGGTCTACGTACAATAAATGTACTTCTTGATTAACGGCTATTTTCTTTTCAATAATCTGTGTAATGCAAAACAAATGGTCAACAGTAGATCTACCTGCCCTAAATCCAGCCTGTTCCTCAGTCTCTAAGTCTTTATATTCGCTTTCTATTCTTTATATTCGCTTTCTGACCGAGTTTGTCACGTCAATGCCTCTGTAATTGTCACATTCATCCCTTCTGCCTTTTTTGTGTATAGTGGTCTATCTTCCCTTAGGAGTTTCTCAAAATATTGGTCCCAGTCATCCATTGTTATTCTTGACACTATGTCTCTCTTCTTATCTTGTCGTAAAGATTTTAAGACTCTCCAACTTTCTGTTCTTCTTCGTCCTCCTAGATATGAATTTATCAAGTTACACTTTTGTCGCCATGCTTTATTTTTCTTTCGACATATCATTTTTCGTACTTTAGCTTGAGACTTCTTGTAGATAATTTTATCCGACTTAAGAATTTTTGATATTGGTCTCTATTCTTCTATATTTCTTTCTCTTTTAAAGAAAAAAGCTAAAAATTTACACAGATTTTTTTCTTGGCTTAAATAGCGTTATATCACCAGATTTCCTTGCTTTCCCATTTTTTCGTAAAAGACGATGTGCATTCAGGCAAGCTTTTATTTTTGGGTATGCTTTCTTGTGAAGTTATAGGAACATTGCTAAGATTCTTTAACAGTTTCCAACTCACTGTGCCTACTCTTTGCCTAGTCTAGTTCTTTCAGCAAGCTGCTCCATCTTCTGGTTCTAGAGTCAGATATCGCTTACATATATTCTTGACCAAGCTCAATTGTGTCATTAGCGAATGGATCCCTATCATACGTTTCCTGATAATACTGGAACAAAACTTCCGATAATCCATCGACAAGACTTTTTTATTTATATCATATACGGCAACTTCTTGGAATATGCTTCCTGGATGCCATTTTAAAGAGCTCAACAAAATGTTCACAATTTTCTGGCATTGACTGAGTTTAAGTTCTACCAACTCTTTAAAGAAATCGACCCCTTTGACATAATAAGATGAACAACAAGTCCCTTAAATATACTGTTCAAAATATGAAACAACTTTTAAAACGTCTAGTTTCTCTTAGTATTTATTTATTTAGCGTATGGCTACATCACAGGTTCATATATATATATATATATATATATATATATATATATATATATAATATATATATATATATATATATATAATATAAATTATATAAATTTCAAACAACAGTAAACACAAAAATATTATTCTACAAACAAACATCTAGATTATAAATATATTCGATTGACTCTTTTGTAGCAGCCAGGAAATCCGAAGGGTTGCCGTTATAGGGCAACCTATAATATATCTAATATATCTAATCGGGCGTTCCTCTACCATGTGTTTTACTGTTTGCCTTTCGGCGCCGCAGTCGCAATTTGGTGATTGTATTTTTCCCCATCTAAAAAGTGAGTCGGAACATCTGCCACAGTTCGTCCTTATTCTATTGAGTGTGGTCCAAATTCGTCTCGGTTGGTTGAAGCCCTCAGGTTTGCTTGTAATACATGGCATGTTCCAGTTAGCTGGTGCAGCGTTATTCTCCCATTGTTCTCTCCACCGTTCAGTTACATTAAAGTTTTGATCTAGTAGCCTTTTTGCTGTTTTTAGAGGCGTGTGTCTTGAACGGAGCCTATTTATGTCTCTGGCGGAAGTTCCGACATGGGAGCGGAGCTCAGGATCAGTATTGATTTTTGTAAATTCTCTGACAAGGGCATGTTCCCGGCGGATGGGTGGTGGAGCTATATGACTCAATTCTGGTAACCAGTAAGTGGGCGTGGCCTTGATTGTGCCCGATATAGTTCGCATGGCTTGATTGAGTTGGACATCAACACGGTGAGTATGTTGACTGTTTATCCATACTGGTGCACAGTATTCCGCTATGGGGTATACCAGTCCTAATGCTGTCGATCTAAGTGTGGGTGCTGAGGAGCCCCATGTAATGCCGCAGAGCTTTTGCAGCATGTTGTTACGAGTTCGGAGTTTTGCAGCAGTCTTAGTAAGATGCTCTTTAAAGTTCAGCGTTCTGTCAAGTGTAACACCTAAGTATTTTGGGTGTTTATTATATTTAAGGAGTCTATCCCCTAAATTGATTTGAGGTTGATAGTTGGCCATCTTGTTGTACAAATGGAAGCAGGACACTTCTGTCTTAGTTGGATTGGGTTGCAATCTCCATTTGCGGAAATAATTCCCTAGGGCATTTAAATCGTTTGTTAGAATGCGTTCAATGACCTCGAATTCTATATGACTTGCGGCAAGCGTCCAGTCGTCTGGACAGGCAAACTTTTTTAAAGTGGTTTCTGGCATGTCTGCTATGTAGAGGCTGAAAAGCATGGGAGCCAGCACGGATCCTTGTGGAAGTCTATTATTCAGTTTTCTTTGGGTACTAGTCTTGTCTCCCAATAATATAATAATAACGTTTATTTCCATGAAATATACAATTAATAATATTACAATAAAATAATTAAATGACAATAAAAATTTTAAAAAAATATTACTTTTACTTTGTAGTTCTGTAATTGGTTCAAGGTAAATAAACAGTAGTGCCCATTAAAACAATTAAGTTGAGCATGGGCCATTTTTTAAATTGCTTATTTATATTGATCCTACAGCAAGGCGAGTTTTACTACTTTATTAGTTACACTTATACCTATATTAAGATAAAACAAAAAAATAACAAAAAAATTTTTATTAATTAATTAACAAGAGAGAGACAACTCATGCATACAATTAACCAAGATAGTAGCATATATAAATTTTTAAGATTTCGTAATCTATTCTTGATTTGACGTTAGTTATAACCTAATTGGTCTCAAAAAGGTGGCTGAACAGTTGTCTATGATTTTGTTTCAAATACCTAGTAAACAATGTCTTAATCATTTTTTGCGAGTTTATAGTGATTAGGTATGTTTTGTAAATTTCAGGGAGCAAATTGTAGATTCTTCCTTGTAAATACTCAAAATTTCGTTTACCAACTGTTTTCTTTGCAATATTTAATTTGACAAAAGACTGTGCTCTATTTCTCGTATGATAGGTATGCCCTAATGGTGTGAGTAAGTGTTTATTTTTGTATAAATTGGTGATTATTGTAAGAATATATAACTGTCTTGTATCTAACATTTGAGTTTCGGTATAAAGATCATTAGTAGGGTATCTCGAAGGTCTATTGTAAATAATTTTTAATATTTTTCTTTGGATAATGTCTAATTGGTGGAGGTATGTATTTGCAACTCCACCCCAACTAAGGATTCCATAACGTAGACGCGATTCTACCAAAGAATAGTAAATAACCTTCAGATGATGGATATCCAGTATATTACGTAAATATCGCATTTTGTACAATAGACATCTCAATGTTTTACACGTTTGGTTTATGTGTATATCCCATCGTAGATACGAGTCGATTTGAACACCAAGGTATTTTGTGTTACTCACTGCATTTATACTCAGATTTTTTATTTTTATAAATTTGTAATCTGGTAGACCTCTCTTATAGCTTGTAAATGGAACATAAACTGTCTTATCCATATTTACTGTAAGAAGTTTGTGATTAAATATATCAATAATTCTTCCTAAGTCATGTTCCATTTTTCGCTTTAGTTCCATCCACGTGTCTGCAGAGTACAAAATTGCTGTATCATCTGCAAAACTTAATATCTCACCTTCACTCCGGTAAGTAAGAATATTGTTTATGTACAGTATAAATAATATGGGTCCTAGTACAGTCCCTTGTGGTATACCAAAATTTATGCTTTTAGCACTACTCAATTTCCCTTCTAGTCGCACTCTGTGATATCGATTTTTTAAGTAGCTTTCCATTAAGTTAAATGTGTTTCCTCTTATACCAATGTCTGCTAAAGTATCTAATAGTTGTGAGTGACTAACCGTATCGAACGCCTTTGCCAGGTCTAGGAAATACACAAGCTGTTGGTGTACTGCTGTCAACTAAGTTGTAAATTTTGTTAGATAGGTCCGATATTGCATTTTCCGCGGATACTCCCTCCCTAAAACCATATTGTTTGTTTGAAATTAACTTATATTTTTCTAAGTATAATACTAGTTGATATTTTATAGCCTTTTCCAATATTTTGCAAAGTGAAGTGATTAGTGAGATTGGTCTGTAATTATTTGTTAATTTTGGATCGCCTTTCTTATGAATGGGAATCACCACTGTTTGCTTAAGTTGTTCGGGCCATTTGCCGCTAGAAAATACATTATTTAATAAATAAGTAATGGGACCAGTTAGTATTGGCGATAGTTCTTTAAGTACTTCAGATTTAATACCATCTATTCCTGGAGCTTTGTTCGATTTTAATGAGGCTATAATCTGAACAACGTCATTTTCATCCACAGGTAATAAAAAGAAGGAATTTATTGTAACGTTTCTCTTTGGTGGTTGAGAAGGAGGTTTTATTATCTTCTGAGCATATGATTCTCCAACTTTTGAAAAATATTTGTTAAATTCCTCGGCGATCTCATTTGTGTCGGTAATACTTTGGTTATTTGCAGTAAGTATTTGTTTGATATTTTGAGTATTAATATTTTCACTATTATAGTTATTTACTATTTTCCACATATTTTTTGAAGACTTATTATTTTTCATAATTTCTTTTATAAAGTAATTTTTCTTTGTCACCTTAATAAGTGTGTTCAATTGTTTACGGTACTCTAGGTAAGCTTTCTTTTTTTCTTCATTATAACTTTAAAGCATCTTTTTTTCAATATAACTTTAAAGCATCTGTTGGATAGCATGGCGTTAATAACCTCAGTGGTCTTTTTGCATGGGGTTATTCGCATTAAATCTCTTAGTAGAATAATAACTATTACAACGCAGCGAATTATTCTTAACAATTTTGATGTAGAATGGGAGCTTCCCCTTTTTGTGCCAAAAATATTAAATTACGCTGCCATTGAAGTAAAAATGCAACCCTTGACCCCCCTCATATTTAAAATTATAAGAGCTTTTACTAAGAGCTAGAGAGCTAAAAGTATTTATAGAATGTCTTTTTTAAAAAACAAATATATGTTTTTACCATTTTGCATGTCAGCAATAACGGTGACACCAATAACGGTAAATGTCAACAATAACGGTGAGAAGTTTTCAAATTGTAATTCTATTTATATTCTACATTCATTCTACATTTATTCTACATTTTATGTATATCTACATAATGACTTTTAACGACTTCTATCACATTTTTATCGCCATACTCAACATAATCGACACGATAGCAAAATAAATCCTGGAGGTATATAGACGCAGGCCAAAAATAATCTTCCCTTCAACAGATAAGAGACTGATAACCCATCTAGGACATCGAATATTTTTCGAAATTCCTTTGTATATATTGTTTCGTTGTTTTGTGACGTATTCCCATAGCAAACAATTCCGAATGAATATAAGCATGGTAATTTTTGAGTGTAATCAGGCCCTGATCTAGCAGTTGTGCTCTTATCAGAGCTGCATCGGGTTTAGTGTTCCGGATACTGGCGAAAGATAAGGAAAATTAAAGATCGAACGATACCATACAATTGTTCGATATGCGTAGTTTTTAGTTTTATATATTAAATGGATTCTGATTGTTCGGATTTCGAATATCGTAACTCAATATTGCGTTTTGTCGGTTTTTATGTTGAAATTGGAAATGTACGTAATCAAAGACTGGTAAAAATTTTATTTCAAAAATGTTTATTTAAACATTTAAAATTATTTCATTTAGAAATTTATGTTATCCAAATAAACTAAAGTTTATCGAAGAAATAGTGACAGTATCAAACAAAACAAACGGGTGGAAAAGAAGGAAGAATAACAAATATAAGAGAAGAAATATTGCAAAAGGGGATCAGAAAGGTGATCATCTACTCGAAAGAAAGTATAAACAGAAAAAATCCAAAAGTTAACTAACGAATGATACAAGATAATCATCTTGTCAGAAAATAATTCAGATTTAAAGAATGCTTCAGTTCCCCATGTATTGGGGAACTAAATATCCTTTATATCCTCTCTTGGAATTGACCCAAATTTGCATTAAAATCACCTCTATTATGACTTTCTCTCTGATAAAATATATCTAAGTATCTCTCCTAATTAATCATAAAAAGCTTTTCTTTTATTCCCATCCAGAACAACGTGAGGAACCTACTTACAACTTGTACTACCTTACTTTTCCCTACGTACCACAATTTGTTTATTTCTCCTAGTTCTTTTGCCTTTGTCCTTGCCACTACATCTCTTAAATGCCAAGAATGTGTGCTTTCCTATCTTTAAACGTGGTGACACCAAGTGGCGAATTTCGAAGTGGTAAAGATTTTTATACTTGGTTCCCTGATAACCAACAATGGCGATTGCTCTTTAGAAATAAAGCGTATACCAGCAATGGTCCAAACCGGAACAGCTAAGTTGATTAAAATATGAAAAAGCCAAACAATAACAAGAAATACTAAGCTGAGGTTGGTCAATGCTTTTATTTTTCCCATTGCTACATACGCAGCTGAAACATGGGCCCTCAAAAAATCGATAGGAGTAAGATCGAGGCCTTCGAAATATGGGTCTATAGAAGAATTCTTCGCATGTCCTGGACATAATCCTTCTACCACCATTAGTTCCATGGTCCCCATGAAGCTCTTCCATAATTGACAACCAACCTGTCAATTATGGAAGAGCTTTATGGGAACGATGGAACTAATGGTGGTAGAAGGAAAGCTCGAAGGCTGAAGACATAGAGGAAGATCTCCAACACAATGGGCAGACCAAATGAAGACTCTGGTGATAAAATCCCTACATGAAGCCGTCTGTGTGGCACAGGATCGAAGCCAATGGAGACAACACGCTAATAATATTTAGAGTGTTTCCACGTCCTGGCAAGGGCTTAAGAAATGAAGAGGATAAACATATCTACCAACTCTATACTCTGTAAGGGTATAGTGCCAAGATTCCAAGTATTTATCCTGATTTTTCTAATCTGTAATACAGAAATGATATCCAACAACAAATAAACATGACGCATAAACTGTAAAGGATTGACAAAAAAATTGTGAAATAATGAAGAAACGAATTGACAATAGTAATAAGAAACAATAAAAGATCTCATCAGTTCTTTATCCTACGCAAGGATAAGGTGAGGTCATGATGTTTGATTATCTGTGATTGATTTAGCTCTAGTTTGAGCTTTGTGAGATAGTTTCGGAAGAGAGACTCCGCTGAATTTTTTAGTTTGATCAGACCACTCGGAAGGAGATTTGCCTCTTGATCTTCTGCTTGCGACTCTACTTTTGACTCAGTCAAGCAGACTCATTTGTACCATGTACTGTCCATGGAATTCATAATATCCTCCTGTACACCCACATCTCAAAGGCGTTGATTCTGTTTACTTCAGCTTTCTTAATAGTCCACGTATCAGTGCATATGCAAGGCAAAGTTTCGTGGTTTTAGAGTTTTTCCAGATTTTCGTCAGTTTTGTTGTTGCTGACCTAGCCATTGTTAGTCATCGTTTTATTTCAGTCATCGAAAATACACATCTTTGGCAAACTCCTGCGCCCAATTTAAACTGAAGGAGATCTAAATAACTTATAATTGATGTGCAATGCTAAATACGACATTTAAAGCTATGTACAAAAGTAGCCCTTTGGGAAGCCTCAAAGTGGTATTAAATAATAAACTGAGAAACAGAGAAGTAGAAGAAGTAGTAGTAGAAGATCATATATGGTACTAACATTTAAAAAAAATAGTTGAAAACCGAATAACAAACTGGAACTTGGAGGAAGAAGGAAATGAGTACGCCAAAGAAATAACCAGTAATTACATATATCCAAGGCTAGGAGTGAATGAAATCTGGGAGAGAACAACTGAATAGACAGGAAACTATAGAAAGGACACCAGTAGGTGACCACATTCGCTATGGATGAGGATTATATATAAATTCTCAAAAGAATTTTATAATGTTACTCAAAGAACCGAAGTATTTTGTGTCTATTTTTTTAATTAAAAAAATCTCTAGAAATTAGTTGTGTCACGGCCTCAAAATCTACACAAAACATATTTTATCTGCGTAGATTATTACATTTAAATATTCTCACGGCGAATACACGCACAGTTGTAATAGATTTCGCAAAAGAAAAGTAAAGTAGGTATGTAAAACATCGTCATAGAAATTCCTGCTAATAAGAAGTGATATGATCACGCAACTCGAGTGTCTTTGCGCAGTGTTGAACAACTTAATTGGATTGAACACGGTCTTCATGTTTTTATTTAAAGATTACTTTGTATATATTTATTATTTATGTATACGGGTGTATATTTATACCGGTTATTGAGGTTATGATCTAAAGTAGGTAAAGGATAATGTTAAAAAAAGATTTATCAATATCCAGAATGTGCAAAAAGGGTATAAATAAAATTTCTAAAGAAGCTATTGAACACAACAGATCTAATAATTAATTACTATTAAACTGGGAATACGCCACAATTAACGATAAAAATATGTTTATTGACGTTTCAATATCCACTTCGGAAATCGTTCTCAAAATACAAACAGTAAATTAAACAAATTTTGTTTTTTGTTACACTATGTAACATTTACTATTATTAAGTATTATACATATTTTTAAATATGCACATATATGCAATTTCTTGTAAGAATATGATATTTATGAAAATATGCTAGATATGTAATAAAATGCAGTTTGCATATATTCCGGTATCTAATCATAACTATGCTTACTTTGCTATATGCTGCTCTGAATAAATGTATTAATCTGCAATCAATGTTAGGAATGGCTTTCGACCAAAAGCTCTCCTGGAATAAACAAACAGAAGAACTAACTTAAAAAATCATGCCAAGCAAGAATAAATTTTATGTAAATTATTTTCGGCAAAAGCTGGGGAGCAGATCAAAATACACTATTACATGTATATAAATCTTTAGTTAGATGCAAACTCGACT
Source organism: Diabrotica balteata (assembly GCA_918026665.1). Lineage (NCBI taxonomy): Eukaryota > Metazoa > Arthropoda > Insecta > Coleoptera > Chrysomelidae > Diabrotica > Diabrotica balteata. The sequence goes on from OU898276.1 coordinate 5,443,641, forward strand.
ATAATGCGATAGTTTATTCATCAAGCAAAGTATCAGTATTGAAAACCTTAGAAACTGTTTAAAACATAGCCCTACGAATAGCTACAGGTGTGTTTCGAGCGACACCGGTTGAAAGTTTACAATGCTTAACAGGAGAACCACCCTTAAGTTTACGATGCAAATACCTTTCTCTTTCATGTGCTTCTAAAATAGTTAGTAATAAGGAACACCCTACTTATACCAATACGTTTACAGATTGATTTTAAGACACTTTCTCTACAACAAGACTAGATCCACCATTTTACGAAAGAGTTTGAAGAAACCTTCATGACCTACATCTTGAATTTCCCGAAATTCTTTCAACAAATTTCCTAACTTCTCCACCTTGATTAATACCAATTCTCAAGATTAATACTAACCTTAGTATATATAAAAAAAGTGAGACTATAACAGACCTGATCAAACAATCATTCTTAATAGAAATAGAAACTTATAAAAATTACTATAAGATACACACTGACGCATCCAAATCTTCAGACGGCGTTGGTGCAGCCATCTTCACACCGAATACATCCTTAAAATTTAAATTTAATCTCATTACTTCGTCATACACTGTAGAGTTGTTTGCAATATTAAAAGCACTTATCCACATAAAAGAGTCGAAAGAGTCCCCGTCTCTCATAATAAACCGATTCACTAAGCTCACTTCACACTATCAAACGTTTATATACCAATAATCCAATTGCCTCACACATCCAATCAGAAAAGGAGATTCTAAATAATAATAATATCACTGTTGACTTCAAGTTTGTTCCATCACATTCACGTATACAAGGAAATGAAGAAGCAGATGAACTAGCCCGCTTAGCATCCTTCAGCCAGGACTCCATTCTTATTAACGAGGTTGCTTCAGATGACTTCAAGTCAGAAATAAAATATAAAGTGTTAAGGGCGTGGCAAAATAAGTGGAGTGCATCACAAAATACACTCAAGGAAATCAAACAATTAGTGAAACCGTGGACCCAACTCACAGCGAATAAACACGACCAAGTGAGAATAACGCGTTTGCTACTATAATAGGACACAGTAACTTTACACATAAACACCTCTTTACGTGAACTGTGCCGCCAATGTGTAAAAATTGTCAAGTAATATGCTCCGTCAAGCATATACTAACTCAGTGCAAAACATATGAAGCAGCAAGAAAGAAGTACACTATTCCAAATAATATAAAGGAAGCTTTAGGAAAAAACATGAACTTTAAAAACACAATAAGTTATCTTAAAGACTCAGGACTGTATCAATTATTGTAATTTTTTCTAACTTTACCTGTATTATATTTTTTGCGTAAATAAATTTAAAAACTCATTCTCCAAGATATGCGCCTATTTCATTTGCTTATTTATAATTTACTTTTACCTTGCATTATGATCCTAAATAATATTTTTGTTCTCTAGTGATGTGACACATACTTCAGTGAACAAGTGGTATATAAGGGATGAGAAAAAAGAGTAATATTTTTAAAAGCCTTCAGTTTTCTTACTGTAGCTATGTAGACCGGAACCAAATAATTTTTTAAGCATTTAAGATTATTTTAATAATAATAGTTGATATCGTCGTAAACGGACAATTGTCTCCTTTTAAAAACAACTTTTATTTTAGATAATTATACCTATCAAGTCAGCATCAGATTAAATGTCATTCAAATAAACTATTGTCCCACATTTATTTTACGCTTATCTCCTCACTTTAAATACATAATAGTTTTCTTGTAAATTTTTTTTAAGATTTGGTATCTTTCAGAGACACGGCCAATTGTATTGTTTATAAAATGAGGGCCTGTCACTTATCACATATAATTCATACATGCTACTGCACTTCAATTATAAACAATAAGCCTCATATTACTGGTAGATGCGTTGTATACCAGGATATTCCATTTATAGGACTTTTATAAAATAATAAAATTAAACAAATTGTCTCAAAGTTTCAGAATGTCCACTTCTAGCATTTACTGTATCCATTTAAATATTGAACAAATATTCCCTTTTACGTCAAGTAAATTAGATTAAAGTGTTACAGCATGAGTGTATTGCCATTAAGAAAGGGTGCAGGCCTGACGAAATTCAAGTCATTAGGAGTAACTTAAGGAATACAGTGATCAGAAATTCAGAGATATTTCTATTTCACACAGTATTTCTTACAGTTTTGAATTCTTCTAAGCTTGAAGAAGTGCCATCAATGAAACGTTTCAAATAATGTTTTGTTGATTTTACCCCAAATTCTACTTGACATCAACCAAACTCCAGTAGAAGTAGTGATGCACTACAACTACCTTCTTCTTCTTTTTCTTTTTATATAGACACGTCTCTGTCTGTTTTTCAATGTGCCTCTAGTAAGTTGTGATTCCATCGTTTTCGTGGTCTTCCCATTGATTGTCTTCCTATTGGGAAACCGTCTCTTGCCGTCTTTACTACTCTATTTGTTGTCATTCGGCTTGTATGATCGTTCCATTCTACTTTTCTATTTATTACCCAGTTTTTTATGTTCTCCACCTTGCATCTATGTCGTATATCTGTATTTCTAGCTATGTCGCATAGTGTCTTACCATCAATTTTTTAAAGTGTTTTCATCTCTGCTGTTTCTAACATCCTTTTTGTCCTCTCTGTGTCAGGTTTTGTTTCTGCCGCCTATGTCATTATTGGTGTGATGACTGTTTTGTAAATTCTGAATTTGCAGTGTTTGCTCTATTCACTTGATCTTCACTTCACACGGTTTCGAATTTTCCGGAGCTAGATAATGTTTAACTACCTTGACACCATATTTATTAAGAATGGACCAACTACCAGAAGATAAGAGCGTACATCAAAAAAGGTAGATCCACCTTCAACCAGATGTAGAACTTCTTCAAGAACCACAACCTCTCTTGACATAAAAGTAAAAATGGTGTTGAATTGTGAACCGTGAACGAAGATAAGCTCAGAGAATACTTATGACCTGAGATATACTGACCACCATCAAATCTCGAAAGCTGCAATACTTCAGACACACTATTGACAAAATTAATCCAGATATGCCCTACTGCAAGGAAAAATATTTGGAAAGCAGGATCCAGGAAGAAGGAGAACATTCTGGTTAAGGAACTTCAGAACTTGGTTTAACATAACATCTGTTCAGCTTTTTCGAGCTGCTGCAGACGAAATGAAGGTTGCGATGATGATCGTTAACATTCGTCACAGATAGACACTACTTCTATCAAAAAGAAGGAGGCCCCAAATTCCCAAATACAGCCAAAGTGAAGAGTATCGGCAGGAATAAACTTTCCGTTTGTATGGGGTGAACAGCGATACATTTTACTTGTGTTATGTGATACTGTAAGATAGAGAGCAATTTGCTGTAGTTATAGCCAACCTTCAGTAATAGAGAAGGTACCTTAAGAAGATGTGATACTTGTGTTATATGATACAAAAAATGTATCATTCAAACATATTTTTGATTGAAAATTTTACCAATTTCAAGGGTTTACCAAAAATAACCAAACATAGAGCAACAGATTTAAATCAGATCAGATATATCTGAGACGAAAATAATAAAATGCTTGTTCACTTGTCAAAAAGCAAAGGGAAAAATATGGCCACAGTTTATTGAGCTAAGAGTTGACAGCTTAAGAGATTTAACAGCAATGGTCACCAGAATAACTAACAATATTGTTCAAGTACTTCAAAAAATAAAGAAAGGAAAAGCAGATGGACCCTACGATATTTTTGAGATGTCGACAACATTAGGAGACACATAGTTCAACGTGGTGATGGTAATCATTGGTAGGCGTCGTATCGAGAATAGGACCTCTTTGATCGAGTACTGTACAATAACCTAATATATCTAGCAGTGGTTTTAAAATCAACTAACGAAGACTTAAGATCTTTATTGTCCACAAAAGGCACGTATGATAATTTATTTTGAACCAGAGTATCCTTAAAACTATGTTTAGTTTGCACCCTCTCTAAACCTCCCCTTATAAAACGTATTCGCTCAGTTTGTTGTATATTCTGATTTTTACTCTTTGACGATGATACAGGTTGCTAAAGATTGCGGAATTTTACTGCTACAGAAGAATAAATAAGATACAAGCAGTGCACTAATCTATAAGATATTTAAATAAGCTATTTTCCACTTTTCAGTGGTTCTGGACCAAGATGAAAAATCGAAGGACGACCGACAAAATGCCGGAATAATAGATTATGATATAAAAAATAACTATTTAATCTATCCTTAAAAATTACTGGTCAAACATACTAATATCTTATACCTAATAACTTACAATTATTGATATTTGCAATTCTTACATATCGTTTTTTCTTCGCACACCACACACTTTAGCACGTTCGCCAATCTTGATATTTGTTTTCCAATTGCGTATAAACAACTTTAGGTAAAACTGATGTAGTGTGAAGATCAAACTGCTGATTAAACACAAATAAAATATGTGACAAGCGAATAACCTTCTCTTAAAGAAGTTAAACAACGACTGCTACCTGAAAAGATTCAAATTTTTAGTTTTTATCTAAAAGTTTATAAAGGAATTTGGAAAATCACAACAAATTCCTTCTGGGAAAGCTGCCTTCTTAGAAAACTTTTTCGGCTTATTGGTTTATTTACAAAATCCAAGGTATTCTATTATTAAAATAAGTAATCTCTTTGAGTCCATATAGAGTAGATAAATATTCAGGGGACATACTGTTTTTCACGTTTCGGAAATTAGTAGGCAAAATTTCTCCAACTACATCAAATGTTTTCTGATGGTCGATAAAACAATTGTGTATGTTAATTCATATGTAAGAAGTAAGTTCGATAAATATCAATCAGTATTTGGTAGATGCTTTGGTGAATTCCATCATATAAATAGGAAGAAAACTCTTTTTTCATACAAAAATTTCATTATCATCATCATCCTTCTCTTTGCCTTTATCCCTACGTGAGGTCGACTTCCATAATTTTATTTCTTTATAAGTTTCTATCTTGGGTCATATCAACATCAATCCTCTTTACCGAGATGTCCTGCCTAAGCGTCTCTGCCAGGTTTTTTTTGATAGTCCTCTCCTACTCTTACCAGGAACCTGTAAATCAGCAATTCTTTTTATTGGGTGATTCACTTCTCGACGCTGAACATAACCAAACCATCATAACTTATGCTCTCTCATTTTGGCATCAATTGATGCCACCTATAGACTTCCCCTAATGTACTCATTCTTAATTTTATCTTTTTTTGCCACTCATCCATCTAAGCATTCTCATTTCCGATTTTCGCCACTGTTTTTATTTCTTGCTTCTGTTTATATAATATAAACTGGCCACTTCCACTTTGGTTCAAGAGAAGCACTTTATAGCTTAACTGTCCTACTTCAGAAATACAGAAATCAGCAAAAAGATGTCTTGCTATGCTTTATAGATTATCAGAAAGCGTTCGATTGTGTTAATGATTCAGAATTACTAAGATTGCTCCAGGAACGTTTGATAGATGAGAATGACCTTAAAATCATAAAGAACCTTTATATGAATCAAGTGGCGTCTGTGAGAGTAGGACTCGAATCTACATAATATTTCTCAATCGAAAAAGGTGTCCGACAGGGTTGTGTACTGTCACTCCTCCTTTTTAATCTTTACTCTTAAACGATTTTCGATAGAGCCTTAAGTGACACTGAAGATGGAATCAAAATCAACGGAGAGACTATTAGTAATCTTCGCTATGCTGATGATACAGTCATAATAGCTGATAGCCAAGAAGCACTACAACGACTAATAGATAGAATAAACACTGAAGGAGAACGACTGGGCTTGAAGATTAATATAGACAAGACGAAGGTAATGGTGGTTAGTAGAATACGAAATATGCAATTAAATATAAGAGTAAACAATAAGAACATCCAAAAGGTCCCCAAGTTCAGATATCTTGGTAGTTAGATAACTGAAAATCTAGATCCAGACATAGAGATACGTAGCAGGATTGAGCAAGCCAGAACAGCATTTACTGATATGAGAACCTTGCTAAGCAACAGCAGCCTTAACTTAACGCGTCGATATCGCTTTGTAAAATGTTACATAGACTCCGACACAAGAGGGGTACAATGGACGTTAACCAGACATCTAAGCGATCTAGAATACGGGGACGATAACTCCTATTAGTCAGAGGTTCCAACATAAGAGGCCAAGGAAAGTCTTGGAATGAGGTAAAGGCGTCAGCGCAAAATAGAACCAGATGGCGCGTTTTCACTGAAGCTCTATGCTCCACTTAGGAGTTGAAGAACCTTATATATTCTGAATAGACCTTCTTTCTCTTCTTTTAACATCCACCCCTTGAATTTTTCTGGTCCCCTGATATTTTCGTTTAGTTTAGCTTTTTACTTCGATACCCAGCTAAAGCTGTTTATTTTGTTGACTTACTATCTTAATAAGTGTTATGTTACAGTGAGTTTTTCCACTTTTGTACGTAAAAGTTGAGTTTCTTTTTTTTTTGGAAGAATGTGTTAACAATCGGTAGATAATATACAAGAATATCAGTAGGTATCATGCAAAATAAATTCAATAAAATTATCGATTACTTCGATGGACGTGTTGGGTTTTATTCCATCAATCTCCAGTACTAACTGATTTATCTTCACGGAGCTTACAAAAAAATTAACAATACCAACACAACACAAAAAATAAATAAATTTCAACTTTATAACAAATCTTAATAATAATTCCTTTACGTTACAATATAAATATAGTGAAATAAGCCTTACTTAAAATACCTACTAAATTTTTACGGACTATCATACATACATCGAACATTCAGAAAGATATTAATGTTAACAGTAGTATCAAATCCAGGAATCATAATCAAGGCTTTTTCATTAACAAACTCTTTTATTCTTTACCCTTTCCCACAATAAGCAGCGAATCCGTTAAAAAAGAATTCCCTATTCAATTAGACTCTATCCCATTATCAGCAGCGACCACCACCGTAATTCTAACACCATGCACGCGTTTTCCGCTCCCTCATCCCTCCACACCGGCTCCGCTGCTCTTTTACTATCAACAAAGGGGGCGAAGCACACCGGAGACCGCTTGCCGGCCTCGTCTTTTTGACAGCAACTTCAGTCGTCGCTTTAACTTTGTTGTGTTGCGTCTTCTACTACTCTCACACTCAATTTGTCAGTTAATGATATTAAAGACATTTTTTTTTGTTGCGCGCTGACGTGAAAGACTTTAAAGTGCGGTGTTTCCGTGTGGTTGAAAGAAGAGTGACTTGAGTGCGGCGCTAATGGGTAAGTCGGTGATTTTACTGTTTGTTTTTGTTGTTTAAGAGGTCAAGATCACTTTTTTGCATGTTTATTAGACAATGTGAACAAGCCGCGATTTCGTATAACTTTCATAAATGATATTAGATACTCTATGATGCTGACAACTATCTTTATCGTAAATGAAGACAGTGGCATTACTAAACTTATAATAATTAATATCTTCAGTCCAATGACAGTGAAAAGTTTGCGATTATTGTCACTACATTATTTTAATATAGTATAATATTTAAAAATATTTTAAGAAACACTATACCCTAATTTTCATCTCGCCTTTTTCATCTTTTTCATTGAACAGATTTATGATCTTATATTCGAATCTAGTAAACTAATATCTAATCTTGTATGGATCTTCTTTAGTTTACTTACTTCTCTATTCCACGTTTCTAGGTCAAATTTCATTAAATTGTATTCGATGTCAACCGATTTTTGCTCTTCAATCTTCTAACATATTGAGTGATGTTTTAAACTTTTTGCAATTTTCTATATGATCTCAAAATTACCGATAGAAGGAAAACGTTCTAAAAAAATTGATTTTTTCTTTTAATTCACGTGTTACATGTACCTATAAATAAAACGGGGGGACATCTTAACAGTGCAGGAAACAAGAAAGTTTAACTCATTCTCAGTTAATATTGATAGTTCTATGATTATTCTTCTTTATCTATGCTATATGTGACTTGTATATTTAACCTCACATTTTATTTGATATACTTTTGTCTAACGTGGTTCCAATCAGTATCACGAGTAATGTTTTGAGAATAGAAGTTAAACAACAGAGAAGAGCACATACAATACTGTCAATTTCCCATTTTTGTCACTTCTTAAATTTTTTAGTTTGACCCCAATTCAGCTCCATAAAAATTGGAATAACTTTGTCGTTTATATCAGTTATTTTGATGACCTTTATCAACTTAAACTACTGAAAAAAATCGTTATTGAGATAGGCCGTGGAATCACATATATTATACAGGTTGACTGGTCGACTGCTTATCATGCTGAATTATGGTTTGACATTATAAAGTCATTTGTCATTATAAAGTTTGGTTAGGACTATATTTTTAACAAACATTTTTGGTAATATTAAATAAAAATGGTATTCAACACATTTATAGTGAACCAATTAGAAATACCTTAATCTTAATTCCTCTGGTTATCTTTACTCATTTTATATTATTTCTTCTGTGGTACATGTGTTCAGTTTGTTTTCTTAATGCTCATATACATAAATTTTACAGTTTTAACAATATATAATTCAAGTAAATTCATTCTCTTAGTGCTTGACACTCAAATAAGATTTTGAATTTGAATAACTTCGACTTTTAATAACTTAGTGTATTTTATTACATTACTGACAAATAACTATCCTTCATATGTTCTAAAATTAACAATAAGGGATATATAGATAATTAGATATATACAAGTTGGGTTATGTAGTATGTATTTTCAATTTCTTGTGTGGGAATAATGAACCAATCAAAATAAGGAACGAAGGAACGCTTATTCCAAGGCCTACTTTTTTTTTTCGATGGCTCGTTAAATGAGTACTATGAATCTGGAGACATTCCAAAAAAAAGATAGATTGCATATTATTAAAATCATAATGATTGCATAACATTCATGATTGCATAACATTGATTAAAAGTTTTAATATACCAATTAAAACAGCATTCGTCTGCTACGTTCTTAACTATATACTTTATTTTAAATTCGAGGTATCAATACGATTATTGCTACTGCTTACTTCTTACAAGCTTATCAATGTATATTACACCAATTGGTGGTATTCCTGTTGTATTCTTCTTCTTCATGTGCCTTGTCCGTTCCGAACATTGGCAATCAACATGGCTATTCTGACTTTGTTTACGGCAGATCTGAATAGTTCAGCAGATGACAATCCGAACCATTGCCGAAAGTTTTGGAGCCACGAGTGTCTTCTCCTCCCTGGACCCCTTCTGCTGTCTATTTTCCCTTGAACGATCAGATGTAGTACTCTATATTTATTATGTCTCATAACGTGACCCAAGTATTCCAACTTTCTTTTCTTTATACTTATTCCTACCTCTCTCTCTTTACCTATCCGGCGTAGTACCTCTTCGTTGGTCACGTGCTCAGTCCAGGATATACGTAATATACGTCGGTAAGCCCATATTTCAAAGGCGTCTATTTTTTTCATCAATGTTGCGGTCATTGTCCACGCCTCCATTCCACATAACAAAACCGGGAATACATAACATTTCAGAAGTCGAATTTTGAGAGGTAGGGTGAGGCTTTTAGAGGTGAAAATTTGCTTCATGCTAGTGAACGATGCTCTTGCCTTTTCTACTCTTATACGTATTTCCTTCGCTTGATCCCAATTTGTATGGCATCTTAATACTTTAACAGGAAATACTGATTGAGCACACGAACCGCTATATCTCACTGTACTACTCTTCCGCCTCCACAGACGCTTTGGATTTTATACTACGTTTAAAATATATATCTGGTTAGTGTTTGATTAGATCACCAACCTAGGAATCTAAACACTTCGAAGTGTGTCTGCTAGACCATCCTTTTTTAACAATCATCATCATTCAACCCACTGCTAAATGTAGGCCCCCTGTAAAAGACACTATGTTGAATTCTTCCAGTTACTTGTTGCTAAATATTATTTGGACTTCCCGTGGTTTTAGTAAAGAACAAAAGAGTGTACGTGAAACTATTTAATACTTCTATGTGACTGTTATAATATAGAAAAAAAGAAAACTTAATTGTTCGTAATAATACAACTAAAAAATATTACAAATATAAATTGTTGTACATGTTGTTACATCGATGACTGGAAACGGAATAATGCTGAATGAGGGTTGCTAGGTAGCCTACCAAAGGTGGGTATTTTCAAAAATAAATCGTAACGGAAATTTCTAATCTCCCTTAGCGATAAGTCGTCGCCAAACTAAGCTATGCGCTGTTTCAAAGACGACAGGACCATCGTCAGATCTTTTAAAGTTGTAACAATAGTTGACCTACATATTCATTTGTCTCTAAAAAAAGAATAATGCTAGAGAATGCACCGACCACTGCACCATAAGTCTTGTGTCTCACACACTTAAAATGTTTTTAAACTCAAAACAAAATAATGACCTTCAAATTATAACAAATCTATATTATAAACAGCAGGCACACATACACATTAATGAACACACATCAGAAGAGTTCGAAATTAAAAGTGGAGTGCGACAGTGGTGTGTATTGTCATCACTACTATTCAATGCATAGGTACTCTGAAGAAATTATGAAAAGAGCTCTTGAGGGAGAAACAACAGGAATCAAGGTCAATGGAACACCAATTAACAACATTAGATATGCGGACGACATCTATATGCTTCTATCATAATAGAAGACAACCTCCAAGACCTCCAAAAGCTAATGAACAAGAAAGTTGAATATGGAGAAGAATATGGATTAATAATAAACATCAAGAATACTTAAATTTATGAGGATATCAAAAAATCCAAAATAATGATGAAAGCCTTGCAATTAACGGTAAAACTTTAGAACAAGTTGACAACCACAATTATCTTGGCACAATAATTATTCACACAAACGATTATTCCAAAGAAATCAAAGTTCGAATAGAGAAAGACGAACAAATTTCAATAAAATGAGAAAGGTACTTTGTGCAAGAGAACTGAAATTAGAGCTAGGCTGGCAAGATGTTATAATTTCTCGACTCTTCTTTACTGGATGGAAGCAGGGACACATAACGCGTCGACTACTGAAAAGTATCAAGCATTGGAATTGTGAGCGTATAGAAGAATCCTGAAGATATCATGGACTGAGCATGTAACAAACAATGAAGTCATGAGAAGAGTCAACAAAAGAACGGAAATATTGGAAACCATCAAGACAGAAAAGCTGCAATATCTGGGGCATGTTATGCATAATGAAAGATACATATTTCAATTAATTATACAAGGGAAAATCTAGGACAAGAGAAGTGTATTAAGAAGAAAAATCTCATGGTTGGGTAACTTGAGGAAATGGTAGGGATGCACATCAATCGAACTATTCAGAGTTGCTGCATCTAAGATCCGAATAGCCATGATGATTACCAACCTTCGTCGCGGAGATGGCACGTAAAGAAGAAGATACAGATGGATCCATTACGCGAAATGGATTGACTTACTCTGCCATTGTACTTTAACATACCAAAGATATATCCTGGCAAATTTTTCTTTTTTACCGTTGTCCACTATTAGATCTTAATATTCATTCTTCTTAAATAGCTTTTGCATTTATCATGAGGTCAAAAATAACATGGATGCTTGATTGTCAGTTATGACTTTGTTGTTGGTATTCAAGTATTACGTTTTACATACAATCTGTATCAAATTTTATTGTCCGTAACAATAGGTTATACGTGTACTGCAGTAATATCTTACAATGCCTACACTAAAAACTGGTTATTGGTATTGCATAAAATTAATGTTTAAACATAATTGTAGTATTTTTATTACTTAATTTACTTAATAAATTTTTTAAGCGATATTATTTTCCATGTTATAATTAGATTACTTATATCTTTTCAATGATTTCGTCTTCGTTTTATTCGTGTGAGTTGAGAAATTAAAATTTTTAAAAACCCTACCGAGATTTCAGATTTTACCAGTACTTTTAGGTCATAGATAGATAGGAGTATCTAGTATTTAAGTCATCGCAGACTTAGTAAGGATCACAAATCATGCAGCTTAAACGATCAGTTTTTAGGCTAGGTAGATCAGGATTACTTGAAAAATCTTATTCGTTAGAACAATTGTTTTAATTGTGATACATGGTTAAGTTATATTTATATGGCAGAATAAATTGTAACAGAAGAGTAGCTAAAAGAAATAATACGTCCGTTGCATGAACAGGGTGATCAACTGGAGTGTAAGGACTATGGAGGCATTACTCCGTCGATTTCAAAGCAGCCTATGGCAGTGTGAAAAGAACTGCATTATATAATACAATGATATACTTTGGGATCCCACCTTAGTTAAGTTAACCCAACTAACAATGCAAAACGTAAGCTCATGCGTTAGAATTGAAGGAGAAAACTCTACGTTCTTTAATAATTGTCTAAAATAAGGGGACGCGCTGCCGTGTCTCCTCTTTAGTGTTGCCATGGAAAATCTATTGGACATGGATCTATTTTTAATAGATCGACGCAAATTCTCGCATTCGCTGACGATACAGTTATAATGGGCAGAAGTATGAGAGACATAGTGCAGTGTTTTACAAGGCTTGCTGATGCGTCAAGTAAATAAGGACTTGTGGTGAAAGAGGAAAAAACCAAATTTATGTTGGTTTCTCAAAACCCCCGGTATATCCAAGAGTGAATTCAAATTAAGAACCATACCTTTGAGCAAGTCAAAGAATTCACATATCTTGGATCGCTAGTAAACACAACAAGCACAACGAAATAAAAAAAACCCATGTCAATAGCAAATAGCACTGTTGATGGTCTCTAGAAACATTAAAAATATAAAAATATAAAAGTGCAGTAAAGCTCGATATATATAACAATATACAAAACCATTACATTACAAACATTATACAAAACCTTAATAAGACCTGTTTTGATATATGGGACTGAAATATGGACCTTATTCCAAAATGATGAAAGACTTCTTGGTATTTTTGAGAGAAAAATTCTTAGAGGGATTTTTGGGACAATAAAGGAAAATTGGCTATGGCGTCGAAGATATAACTTTGAACTATATTAGTTATATACCGATCCAGATATTATGAAATTCGTTAAAGTGCAAAAACGTATATTTGCAAAACCAGAGGGCACAAGAAGCAGAGGACGACCACGGAGGAGATGGATTGATGATGTGGAAGAAGACCTACAGAAGAACAGTCAGAATATGGAGGAAGTTGCCATCTTTGTGAGTAGGCCAATATCTACAATGGGCATTTTTACTACATAGTGGTGTGTCCACCACAGTATCTGTTTTCTGTCATTCAAAGTAAATTGCGCTAAGTAACTTGTCCACTCTGTAAAGTAGAAACTTTGGTCAAGTAAATCTATCATCATTAGCTGAAATGGAAGAAGCAGTAAATATATTAAATTACAAAAGTCACCTGGATTAGATAAAATTGACACAGAATTAATAAAATAAAGCTATATATAAGGGAACATGTATTCTTCTAGGCAGGAAAGCGAAAAATCAAATAGACTATAATTAAAAAAAAAAGAGAATAGATAACTGATTATAAGCTACAATGGGGGTTTTGTTTAAGTAAATTTAAAACTAAAAAAATTAACATTCAGTAAAATATTGATAGGTATACATAGTACAACATTAATTAAAAAATAGTTTTTCTTTGAAAACTCTACTACATCTATTAATCTTAAGTACCATTCCAAGGTAGACAATCAGGTAATTCCGTACCCGGTAAATATGAAAATAATTGATCCCATTGACCTATGAACCCTTTTAAAATTTCGTCAACTTACTAAGCTTTGCTTGGAGTATAATTACCGTGAAATAAAAAATAATCGTGATCACTTTATAAAAAATTAATAAGCGAATATTAAAAATATTTGTCCTTTAAATGAATTCTAATATTGAGAATTGTTAAAAAGTGAAAAATATACCATTAAATTGTTTAGAACTAACCACAGCTTTTGTTGTCGTCGATTCACAAAGCTTTTAACACATAATTACAGCCTTTGAAAGTATTCTCGGTCACAACATCTAAATTTGCCGTCTGGGCGTCAAAATGATTTATATCCGATGGTGGGTGGCTCTCTAACGATTCGAAACTAAACTAAACAACAGAAAAAAAAACTTAAATAAAAATCCCGTAGCACCCATTTTCGATAGGAATCATTATTTGGGCTGGCCGAGCTAGTTATAGCGATAACATCACTTTCATACAAGCCATATAGTCTGATTCCCGAAGAGATAAGCGCCGATAGCGAGGAAGGAGCGCGGGCAGAGGAGAGGGATACGGCAACGATGCATGCCGCTGATAAGGCCCCGGACCGGGTCTTATCACAACTCATCAATCAGCCTGGAACTGATAAACAAACTCTGCTTGAACGCTGGGGGACCGCTTATCGGTCTCGACGGTTTCCATCTATAAAGACCCCAGACTTCGCTCCCCGCACACCCTCCCGCCCGCGCGCTCGCTGGCTCGACTCTACTTTCGCGTCGTCGTCTTCTTCTCTTCCTTCCTTTTTACCTTTAAACTCGCACATCCAGCGACGGCGGTGGGTTAATTAAATGGATGTTTTCGGCAATGTGCATCGATATCGAATATTATTTTTGTTTGACGAGATTGATTGTATACATTGTTTTATGTAGAGTATATACGAGGGTTTTTGAAAATTTTTGTTAAACTAAAGCAAAATGACTGTATCATCGTGGAGTTTTTTCAGTGTCCTATTTTCAGTTTGAGTTGTGTCTCAGTGTTTCAACAGTCAACATGTTTTCGAAAAAGCGTAAAGTGCTCTCGGTGGAGAAAAAGTTATCTATAACTCGAGCAATAGAGAAAGGTGAAAAGCAATCGGATGTCTTTCATCGTACGGGGCTGTCTCAGTGAACAGTGGCTATGATATGAAAGGACAGAAAAAACTGACTTGAAGTGGAGATGGAGGGCGGTAGCAGGAAGAAGTTGGGGAAACCTCAGCACGAAGATTTAGATCAGTGATCATATAGATCGCTATGCTTCAGTGGTTCCAGCAGCAGGGTGTGAACCATATTCCACTGTCTGGGCCTGTGGTCAGGTTAAAAGCTGAGTTTTTGTAACTGAGCTTGGAATTGAGCATTTCAAGGCATGTGAGGATTGGCTGAGCAAGTGGAAGCTGCGGAACAAGATCAACTACGGGCAAATCAGCGGAGAAGCTCGCGATGTTAACAAAAACGTAACGGATAATTGGCTAGAAAACGTGTGGCCTAGACTGAAGTCACGATATCAGTGAGACGACATTTTCAATGCTGATGAGACTGGATTGTTTTTTAGAATGACACCAAACAGAACTTTAAAATTAAATTGGAAAAATTCGTTGGTGGAAAGCTGTCTAAGGAACGTATTACAGTTTTAGTGGCCGCTAACATGACAGGTTCGGTGAAGCGAAAATTATTAGTGATAGGGAAGTCGAAAAACCAACGTCGCTTTAAAAACAGAAAAATCTACCGGTGACCTATAAAGCAAACAAGAGTGCGTGGATGACTTCGGAAATGTTTGAAAAAGCGATAAGAAAGTGGGATATCGAGCTTAAAGAGAAGAACATTCTTCTGCTTGTAGACAATTATCCTGCTCATCCTGTACTGTGGGACCTTCAAAATATTGAATTTTGTTTTTGCCAGCAAACACAAGTAGCCCATGGACCAAAATGTCATCAAGAGTTTGAAAAGCCATTACAGAAGAAGACTTTTGATGGAATTGGTTGAGAACAATGGCGATCTTAAAGTAACATTCTTGACGCCATCATAATGATTAGTAAATCCTGGAATGAGATGAGGAGCAATACAATAAAACATTCATTTAAACACGCAGGATGGCTGGAAGATCAAGAATTGACTGATGATGAAGATGACCCGCCAGTAGATGTTTGGGTCAGACAGTTTGAACTTACTATCACCTATGGACCAGAAGAGCTAACAGATTTTGAAGAAGTTGATGAAAATGTAGCTAAAACATCTGGACTTTTTGACGAGGATATCCTACAAGCAGATCATATAGAAGAAGAAGAAAACAGTAACCCGGAAGTGAAAGCAGTGCCAGAACTAGCTCCGATCACTCAGCTGGCATTGCAAGTACTGCATCCATTCTTCATCCACCAGGAAGACGAGTGCTGTAGAAAATTCTATGTGTCTTCAGGACAAGGTCAGGTCAGTTCTGTAAAAAGGAGACAGACCAAGGTGACAGACTTTTTTGTTAATGTAGGCTAAATATAATTTACAGTAGAATATTATTGTTATTATACAGTACACATGTTTTTTATTGTACTGTATTGTACAGTACAGTATTTTTTATACTGTATTGCTTATATTATTCTTTAATAAATCAATGTGGTGTACAATACAGTGTCAATTCATTTATATTCGTTTTGATAATTTTTTTAAATTAAAATATGTTATTTCGTACAGTTTTATTAATATTACAGTACCGAATTTTACCTCTCTCTGTATAACGATCTCTCGTTATAACGATGAAAAATCCCGGTCCCTTGCACATCGTTATAGAGAGAGAGGACTGTATAATATTTACAATTTCAAACTTACAACCCCCAGGAAGTTACACCAAGGTCTCTTTTTATCCAAATTAATTTTATACGATTTTAAGGTTGTGCGGTTTGTATTTCATCCAAAAATTTTTAGTACTAACTATTATCTTCTTATAGTGCCCTATCCAATTAGTGGACGTTGGCGACAATTCTGGAATACCTCTCTCGATCTTATGTGGCTCTAAAGAATGCATGGGATTCGAGGTTTGTCCAATCCCTTATGTTTTTAAGCTATGAGTATTTATTTCATTCAATGCCCCGTTCTTCTTCTATCTTCTCTTCTATAATAAGCTTTAAGAACTGGTACTTGGAATTTCGAAATATATGACCTTGATAAGCAGTTTTTCTTCTTTTTATTATTGGCAGCAACTCTCGTTCTCTGCTCATTCGATTTAATACTTCGACATTTGTTGTGTGATCTGTCCAGAAAATTTTAAGTAGTCTTCTAAATACCCACATTTCAGAGGCCTCCAATCGGTTCATCACATTGGCCTTTATGGTTCAGGTTTCTGCACCATATAGCAGTATGGACTAAATGTAACATTTTACAAACATTACCTTCGTCTTGTCCATATTAATCTCCTTCAGTATTTATTCTATCTACTAGTCGTTGTAGCGCTTCTTAGCTATTAACTATTATGACTGTATCATCAGCATAGCGAAGATTACTAATAGTCTGTCCCTTGATTTTGATTCCATCTTCAGTGTCATTTAAGGCTCTATCGAAAATCGTTTCAGAGTAAAGATTAAAAAGGAGGGGTGACAGAACACAACCCTGTCGTACACCTTTTTCGATTGAGATATATGATGTAGATTCCAGTCCTACTCTCACAGATGCCACTTGATTCATATAAAGGTTCTTTATGATTTTAAGGTCATTCTCATCTATGGAACGTTCCTGGAGCAATCTTAGTAATTCTGAATGATTAATACAATCGAACGTTTTCTGGTCCTCTATAAAGCATAGGAAGACATCTTCTTGCTGATCTCTGTATTTCTGAAGTCGGACAGTTAAGTTATATTGTGCTTCTCTTGTGACAAATCCTTGTCTGAAACCGAACTGTGTGGGGCTAGTGACTCTTTCACATCTGTTGTATATTCTTGTGTGAATTATCTTTAAGAAGAGTTTTAAGACCTGGCTCAATAAGCTGATCATTCGGAATTGGTCGCATTTATTAGCGTTTAATTTTTTTGGGATTGGTATAAAGGTTGATTGAAGCTAATCCTGTGGTATTTGACCGGACCCATAAATGTCATTAAAAGATCTACCAAGGCGTCTATATTGTCTTCACTCAACATTGTTAGAACCTCGGAGGATTCACTTTTATATTCACTTTCAGAGTTTCTTCTAGTGTTATCTGAGTATAGTTGCTGTGTGGAGTTTCTCCAATATTGAAGTAGATCCTTGAGATCTGTAACTAATGTATTGTCCTTCACAATACTGTTAAAACTGCAAGGTTTTGTATGACCTGTCACTTCTTTAACGAGTTTAAGTATGTTAATGTGGTCATGTTTTTCTTTCAATTCCTCCACTATTATAATTAAATATAACTACTCTCGTCCATATGTTAGTATAGGAAGCCTTCTTAATTCTTGAATTTATAATTTACTGTTATTTATATATTTATTATTTAGGATTTGGAATCTTCTGATTCTTATATATTTCGTAGTATTTTTACTATCTAGTGAATACATTTCTTATAATTTTGAGTCAAAATAAATGATGCAACGTAAGATATTACAGCCGGCCGATAATCGATAAATCCAAATTCTATTTTAATACCACGAAGATAAATACGGCAATCAGATAAGTATATATTCGGAAATTAAAAATACTTTCGTAAGAAAATTGTATTAGGAAAGCCATGCAATCCAAATCCAATAATAGATTAAAATTAATGATATTTAAAAGTCTCCTAATAGAAGATTTGCGTGTTTGTGTTTTGTTATCTTTGCGGTTTTGACATTACAATAAATAAATAAAGCATGTTATCAAAAACCGTTTTAATTAAGATCAAAAATATCAAAACGTCGAAGAAAACGATGGAATTAAAATGGAATAAATGGTATTGTGAAGTGTTTTATCAGTTCTGCCAGTTGTGTGTTGATATTATCGTCGGTTTTTAATCACCTTTTGTATCTAGTCACCTGTTGTAACAGTATATTGATTTTCATAATAAATATGAAGTAACAGGTAACATTTATAGAATAAAGGATGCCACAAAAAAACACTTCATAAAAAATCTGCAATTAGAGATATTTTGTACGCGAAATAGGGTAAGTTATTACTTTCCAGAATTACTTTTCATTTCCCTTGAGTTGCCTTATAAAATAGTATACAAATAAATAACTATTACAGAAAGTTCAAGCGATTGATATTTTGTAAAAGGAGAAAGCACCTTTGTATGGTTACCACTTGAATAGGAAACAATTAGGAGACATTATTGGTCTTTCGTTTTGATTTTCTCTTCAGCCCTGCGTCTGATAAGTCCAAGTGAGGCTGAAATGACTACCTGATAACGTGGTGCTGTTTATCAATTCAAAAATATCAGCTTTTGCTAGAAGATGTAAACTTTTACATGAGAGGTTAGATAGTAAGGATTAAATTATTTTATTTTTACCAGTTTTGCGAAGCATTTTAACTGTGGTTTCTTGTCAACTGGCGAATATTACGTGCCATGACATCTTTTTACTTCCTAAAGCTTGCGTCTTAGCATCTATATTTCATTCTGTTACCATATATATTCAGGGATTCTACAATATTCACTGCCTTTCCTCGCTCAACCATTTCCATCTCTCTCTGTTATCTCATTCTATTATCAATTGCGGAATAATCGTTCTCCTCGTGATATCTGTCCTAAATACGCAGTTTTTATTTGTACATAATCAAAAAGTTCCCTATCCTGGAGGCACGCTCTTAATATTTCCTCATTTCTGACTCTGTCCTTCCATGATATTTTAAGCATTAGGCACAGGCACTATAATTAAAAAACTTTAAGTTTGTTAATGGATCTGTTTTTTAACGTTCATGCTTCAATTCCATACAAGAGAACAAGCCAAACGTAACACTTCACTGTAAACGCCAAATAGGAAGATCCAACCACACGCATGTGGCGTGTGCCGACTGTATCCGAAGAGGTTGACAGTGGCGTGATTACGCTTTTTAAATAATTAACTGCACGGAATAATTAGGCTGAGTTACTGACAGTGTGGATAAATATGTAAGAAAAGCGCTCGGATCGAATCGGTACGAAAATAAGGATTTTCGCTGGATCTTCGTAACTGGTGCCCACTCTAGGTTGAAATCCAACTTGCGATAAGTCAGAAATGTATGAAGTTCTAAAAACGCATTTCTGGCTGGTACCTGTACCTGTATCTTTGCATTTGGGACATTATTTTTACCTGCAGGCGTTGTTTTTCTCTTTGTTTTAAACCTTGTTTCACTTCCAAGAGTTAGGTTATTTAAAATATATTGACGATCTTCGATGTTATCTGATTAACGCTGTTTCGTCGGCATACCAAATGTTTTTAATAAATATGCTGTTTACGTTAATATCCCTATTAGAGTCTGTCACTGTTTCTGCGAATACTTTTTCTACGTATAAATTTAACAACTTCGCATTACTCCCTTTTTTTATTAAGAAATCTTCCGTTTTATCGAAATTCTGAAGACGTACTAATACTGTCTAGATCTAATAGTTTGGAATAATTCTTATATTCTTGGCATTCAATCTCAGCTCTTTATATTAAGATATTGTATCATTAGTTTATGTTTTACATTATCGAATGCTTTCTCATAGTCGATGAAATAGAGAAAATCATCCTTTCTTTGATCTAAACAATTCTGTATTAAGTAATGTTAATCTAAAGATTGCCTCTCTTGTCCAGTCCATTTTTAAAACCAAACTGGGTGGAGGAGCTACTTACCACTTCACATTCCTTAAATAATCTTGTGTGTAGATAGTTTTTACTCAAGAAAAATTTTTAAAAACTAGCTTATTAGGCTTATTAGCCAGTTATTCTTGTAGCATTTCGCACATAGTGTTTTAGGTGTGGCGATAAATGTAGAGCGAAGCTAATCTTTTGGAATCTGGTCTGTATCGAAGATATGGTTAGAGAGCTTTACAATAATGTCTAGATTTTCTGTAAGTACCCTGATTGTTTCTTCCTACATATCATCTTCTTCTTTTTTGGTGGCTATTTGTTTCGAATTTTGGCGATCATTCTGGCTATACTTATTTTATTAACTGATGCTTTAAATAGATTAATTGTCGTGGAGAACCATTTCCACAGGTTTTTTAACCATGATATTCTTCTTCGCCCAATTCCTCGCTTTCCGAATACCTTGCCTTGAAGGATTATTTTCAGTAATCTGTATTTAGTGCCATTTCTCATTATGTGTCCGAGATATTTTAACTTTCTCCTTTTATTTGTATACATTACTTCTCTTTCTTTCCCCATTAATCCTAGTACAGTCTCGTTGGTTATCTTGTCCGTCCATGATATCCTTAGGATTATTCTGTACAGCCACATCTCGAAGGCTTTAAGTTTTTTCTCCATCGCTTCAGTGAGTGTCCAGGATTCAACTCCGTTGTATAATATCGAGAAGATCGGAGCCTTACTTTTATTTCCACATTAATTTCTCATATCATGTTTTTTTACAGTTCTTCCGGGTGTTTTCTTTAACTTGGTTTTATACACGCCCACTTGGACCTATACCTCTACAAGGATTTGGGTCAGATTGAATATCAGCGCCTGGGTAGGTTTTAACACTGTTAAAACTATTTCGATACCTTTTGTTAACAGGTATATAGTCTATTTGGTTTCTTATAATAACGTCTTCACCTTTGTCTCTAGGTGATCCGCTGTCCACGTAAACAGGGGTCTAGGTGGTAGTTTGTAAAATGTGTTTAGCATGATTAAGTCATGTTCAGCTGTAATGATACTCATTGTTTCTCCTCGTTGATTTCTCTGTTCTAATACATAAAGACCAATATGTTGTCTTTTTTTCCCTTACATATTTTAGTGTTGAAATCTCTCATGACTATAAGGAGTTCATGTCTCGGTATAACCTAGCATCTGATTATAATATTTTGTTACTTTTTAATAGTTTAATAGCATGTACAACCTCAGCTTTCAAAATACTTGGGTCATTCAAATGAATTCGAAATTGTGGAGGCTTTTGTGTCCTTGTCATCGTTGAACAAATTAGCTGTGTATATTTTCCAGGTATTATTTTATTGAGAAAGTCCATTATTAGTTCATTTTGGTCATTATGTATACCAGTGACTTGTTTTTTGTTGAAGATCCCAGCAATTTCCTTAATTTTCCTGTAGAGCTCGAAGTTGTCGCCGAGATTATATAGGTTTTCGGCTAAGTGCAAAATAAATCATCCAGATTTCCTTCGCCGCTATAATTTCTTTACAAATTTTGCTGTGGATATTTCGGCACCCGATTAGGTCCCGCCTAAACTTACATTGCATGCAATGTTTCATTATCTCTAATATTGCGACCTAAAATGATTGCAAATTGGTGAAATATACATTATATATATATATATATATATATATATATATATATATATATATATTGTAACTGTTTAAAACGAGATCTGTTCGGAGCTAATTATAAAATAAATGGAGCTGCACAATGTGGCTGATACTTTAAGTCAAGGGAACAGATATTAATTATGTTATTTGTTTTAAAGCCATTTGATTAATTGTTTGTACTTTAGCTTACTTATACAAAACAGTTCGTATAACAGCCTCGTTATTCTATTTCCACCAAAAATCTCCCAAGTCCATCCAAAATCTCGAAACAAACGGTGCTCTTTAGCCAGGATAGAGTTATCTTTTTAGTCGGATGCACTTTTAGACTTTCAGCTTGCATTATTTGTAAAGTAGTAATTTGGCCGATGTAGAGCAGAAATCAGATGTAAATTGGAAACTAACCGGGCGGATGTTGAAGGGATCCTATTCTGCTGGCACATTATTAGGCCATGCATTGACTTTGTGATAGAGAAATCGATGTCGGTTTTAGATATTTATATTTTTATACGAAAATTTCACTTATCTTATTTCACAATAAATTAATGCGAACAAATTTGTACAAAAAAAAATAAAAGAAATAAATTTAACTTATAGCATTGTATATATCGTATGAAAGCAAAAGATACTATAATAAATATTTCTTTACACCAGATTAAAGTTTGAGTGGAATAGTATATCTTTTTTATACTTCAAATTAGAAATGCTTTTTCTTTCTTAATGTTTCCGTCATACATTCTCTATTATGTTAAGCTTAAGGAACTGTCCTTGTAGAACCATTTTCCAGTACTTTATTGTATCACTGGCACGTCATCATCATTCTGGCTTTACAACCCTGCGTAGGACCTAGTCTTCTCAAGAATTTTTCCCCAGTCATCCCTATCCATCGCCTTCCTCCGCCAAGCACGTATTTACATATTTCTCATATCTTGGTCTATGTTATCTAGGAATCTTGTTCTGGGTTTTCCTCTTTTTCTCTATCCAATGGGTCTATCAAGGAGCATTCTGTAGCTGGGTCAGTTTGTTCCATCCACATTACATGCCCTATCCACTCAGAGGTCCTATTTTAATATTATTTACGATATCTGATATTCTATGAAGTTTAAAGTTGTATCTTCTTCTCCACACTCCATTGTCATTCAACATTCAATGGATTAATTCAAATGTAGTCCTAAAAGAAACGGATGGTTAAAAAAGAAAAATCAAAGAAGCGGCTCTAATTATGCTAAATGAGGCCAATTGTGTCGCAAATTCCTCGGCAGAATGTAGTAGGATCTGGTTACCAATATTGAAAGAGGAAGTTATTAATAAGAAAATACCAGTATTAGTAAGTCAGTAACATATAGAGGATACATCATTTGTGTTTTTTAAATAACGAAACATATAAAATCAGAATTTTGTTGTTTATTGAAGGTAAACTAATAGTCTAAGAGCTAGTGGGCGGCTACCTATATGTATTTGACGATACCTGGATTTTTGTACAGTGAGACCCCTATACCTACTGTACATGAGATGGAGAGTCACTAAGCTCCAGGTGGCCGACTTGGCGGGCGCTCAGGTAAGACAGGTATCGATTTTTGGCCAATTTTATAAGTATTTGACGACGTCTGCCGCTTTGAAATTTGAAAATATATTAATATTATTATCGGAAAATAACAATGGCAGACCATTATCGCGCGGTTTTCATTGCGGCAGACAATTTTGAAAGTGCTCAAAAAAATAAAATTTTCAAAGTAATTGACCAGATCTGCCATTAATATATTTCATTTATTAGGGTCTTAAAAACTTATATTGATCATGGCAGACGTCTTCATGGTGGACATACTTCAGTAGACAAGAAAATCTTAGCTATTATCCGGTCAGAAGTATGCATAGACTGTCTATAGCTATCTTTCTTTTATTCTCTATGAATCACTATTGTACTCATTCTAGCTTATACTTCGTTCTGGAAATCTTACGGAGTGACGTATTTTTAAAGTATAGACGGTGTCGAGCGGAAGGACTTGAGGAAGATCATAGGCGTCGAGGTTTTTGGATAAATATTTACAGCAATTTTATTAATATTAATATTTAATTTTGTAAGTACCTCAAAAATATTTTTAAAATAGATTGGTGATTTCCAATTATATCTTGACACCTTACCAAAAATAACTAATTTATTCTTTGTACTTAACCATCAAAATTATGCAAAATGGGCAGTCCAATATCATTACAATTTGGTAAAAGTTCCGACTACTCATCCCGGTTTAGAGCAAGATTTTCAAAATGGATTTTTCGGAATCAAACGGACCGATAAGCCGTTTTTAAGGCAACCTATTGATCTTACATTAGAGTAGACCATTAATAAGTATAATTACACACGTATTGGATGAGTTAGGAATTACCAAGAAGCAAGATATTTCACCTGAGTTACAACCACATAACATTAAGAACAGTTGTCAACAACTTGAAAAATTTATTAACGCATTTGATCAATATGTGAATCCCTTCGGCTTAGATTTATCACCCGATCAATTATTCAACATAGGTTCCGGAAAAGCTGTGTCATCTCAAGTGGAAGAGTTCCTCTTAAACATCCAAAAAAATGGCGGAGAGCTATGAACAAATTTCATCTCGGAATGTGCATCTGATTCGAAAAGATTTGAAAAGGCCATCAAAAAGACTCCGATACACAACTTTTCCAGTCTACTTTTAAAAAAGAAATCTGTAAAAATCGGAGGTAAGCAGCAAGAGATCAAGCTACAGCGAGATTTATTTGGACGTTTGTTGGGAATTTCAATGGACCATCAAATTGATGTTCTCAAAATTTTAGCGTATCCAATATATCCTGTACCTCTTGCTTTATGTCATCTCGATGGTGGCTTCTGCAAAACTGATAAATCCGTTCTTCTAAAATGCCTTGAACCAAATGTTGATCAAGAACCACCACGTAATACAGACGTATTTTTAATCGATGGATTTTTTATTCTCCATTCAATGAAAGAAGTCCCCAAAACATTCGGGAGTATTTCAAAGAAATTTCTGCAAATGGTTTCGAAATATTCCACACGAAGAATTGATGTAATCTTTGACCAATATATATTTCCATCGATAAAAGATAGTGAAAGATGTTTACGACATGAAGCGTCGTTGATTGATTACACAATTTCGGGGCCTGAACAGGTGCGACCGTCAGATTTTTCAAAAGAATTGAAGAATACTAAATTCAAGGAAGCTTTGGTAGATTTTATTACAAAACACTGGTCTAGTGAGGAAATGAAATCATTTTTGGGTAACCGACAAATTTTCATAAATTTCCGAACTTGTCAATCATATCAAATTGTAGATGACAAGATCCAATCAAGTGTAGTTGAAAGTTTATGTTGTACCTCACATGAAGAAGCTGATACTAAGATTGTGTATCATGCTTGCAATATCACAGAGCAGTCGAATATTGTTATTAGTGCCTATGATACTGATATTTTAATTATAATGATTGGTAATATGACACGATTACAACATGCCAATTCTAATGTTTGGATGCTCAATGGCACCGAAAATAAGGAAAGGTATATTCAGATCACAAAAATTTACAAAGAGCTTGGTGAATTGCTAGCCAAAAGCTTAATCGGCTTCCATGCGTTCACAGGATGTGATTTTAATCCGGCTTTCTTTAATAAAGGGAAAAGAAGACCTTTTACCTTATTGAAGAAAAATACTGAAGTTCAAGAAGCATTTGCTACTCTTGGTGAAGAAAATTTGACAGAGGACCAGTTACAACAGGTATTTAACAGCATTCAAAAGTTTACCTGCCAACTTAATAATGCAAAAAAATCTGTTGACGTTGATGATGGAAGATACCAACTTTTCGTCAATAATTATAAGGCTTCCGATGTCAATGAAAATTTCAGCAAAAAAATTTCGAATTTTGATGCAAGCTCAATACCACCATGTAAAAGTGAGCTTTATCAACAACTTCTGAGAGCGCATTATATTTCTACGACATTGGATCCATTAGAGTTTGGTTGGATAGAGCAAGACGAGAAATTTACATTCAAATGGTTTGAAGGAGATCAACTCCCAACTTCTGTCAGTGATTTAATCACCCAAGTTCCTGGTAAGTTCATAATAATTAATTCTTTACCGAATGTGTTCAGATCAATTTACGATTGACTTTTATTTAATAATTTATGCTTTATTTTTACAGATTCCGAATCATAGGATGATGAAGAGGAGTCCCACCTGGAGACAAATGATTCCGATGAAGATGAATAAAAATTCAAATCAATAAAAGAAAATATTTTTTGTAATTCATGATTCATTTTTTTCAATTTTGTTGTGAATAAATTTAAAAAAAAAATCAAATAAATTGACTATTTTATCATCAAATTTCTAAATTTTAGTCCATAATTTGCAAAATGAAGTATTAATTGCTATGAATACAATACAAGGACGCTGAACGTAAATGATATTGATATGAAACAGGGAACGTCATACAAATACATCTGACCGGATTATAGTTAAGATTTTCTTGTCTACTGAAGTATGTCCACCATGAAGACGTCTGCCATGATCAATATAAGTTTTTAATACCCTAATAAATGAAATATATTAATGGCAGATCTGGTCAATTACTTTGAAAATTTTATTTTTTTGAGCACTTTCAAAATTGTCTGACGCAATGAAAACCGCGCGATAATGGTCTGCCATTGTTATTTTCCGATAATAATATTAATATATTTTCAAATTTCAAAGCGGCAGACGTCGTCAAATACTTATAAAATTGGCCAAAAATCGATACCTGTCTTACCTGAGCGCCCGCCAAGTCGGCCACCTGGAGCTTAGTGACTCTCCATCTCATGTATAGTAGGTATAGGGGTCTCACTGTACAAAAATCCAGGTATCGTCAAATACATATAGGTAGCCGCCCACTGGCTCTTAGACTATAAATGCACGAACAAATACTTACCATGCCGGAATAGTATTATGAGGTTGTTTTCCTGATTTTCCCTCATAATTTACTATGGAATCACTAACAGAAGAATTTTACTGTCATCACGTCATGTGTTTGTCTTTTTAAAGACGAATTACATGCTATGATTTTTTTCTGACGGATATTCTCAAGTTAAAGTTGATTTCATGTAATCGAATGAACTATCTTATAAGTAAAGTCGTCCCAGGAGCGCAACTCAACAACATTGGTAATATCATTTTAAAGTCGTCTACTTTAAAATGCATAATGTATGTCTGAATTGTCAATATAAATTATCAGATAAAATTAAATTATTAAAAAAATTTTTCACTATGTAACAAAAAACAAAATTTGTTTAATTTACTGTTTGTATTTTGAGAACGATTTCCGAAGTGGAAATTGAAACGTCAATAAACGTATTTTTATCTTTAATTGTGGCTTATTCCCAGTTAAATAGTAACCGTTCTTAATATTCAAATTTGCAAGGATTTATTAGTTAAACTTAAGAAAATCTATGTACCTAGCAAATTCACTGGAATAAAGTAAATATAGCAATCATACGGAGATTACATATAGAATATTCCCGTCTAACACATGGCTATCTGATTATATCATTTTTACAAGCAAAATGTCGGCACTGTAATAAAACTCCTGAAAAAGGTCCTAAACAGCACAGATCAAATCAATAAGGTAATCAAATTCCTCAAAAAAAATGAACTGTTAAATATAAATGTTAAATAATTTTCTGAACTATATTATTTGTAAATCGTGTTATATATATATATATATATATATATATATATATATATATATATATATATATATATATATATATATATATATATATACAAGGTGGTCCAGAATTATGTACATTAATTTCTAGAGCTTATAGTACGTCTAAAAATAAGGGTACTTCTTTATGTACACTTTTTTATAAAAGTGAATAATAAGGGAGATACAACCCTTTAAAGGGGTGAATTGAAATTCTTATTTTTTCAAATATCTTCCTAACGGTTTTGAATACGAAGTTCATATTTTGGGAGTGATTATAAGACATTAGGATAATTAATTTCATGTCACCACCTACCACATCCTATATTAATACAGGGTAGTTTTGGAGGGTAAGTGGGGGTTATTTCGTCACATGTTTTTTAATTTTTACATATTTTAAAAAAATATTTTAAAAATTGTTTCCTTAGACATTTCTACGCAAAAAAGGTGCTCTTGTAATATTTCGATTGATATCACCGTTTTCGATTTATTTAAACTCGAAGGTATACATGTATTTTATTGTAATCGTTATATTTCTTAATATTCATCAAGTATGCTTTGGAATTGACACTTGTGTTAGAAATAATATTACAAATTAATGAAAAACTTAATAAATACTTAACATTTAATTAATGGCGAAAATAATATTTCACAACAACTGTTTAAAATGTCCTCCATTTTGTTGAATACATAATCTAATTCTTTTATTTAGCGAACGCATTAATCCATTTAATGTTACTGGATCGTTTTGTAAATTGGTAAATACTTGTTCAATTTTGTCTCTTAACTCATTTACTGTATTAATTGGAGTGTTATACACTTTTGATTTTAAATAACTCCATACTGTAAAGTCCATTGGATTAACATCACAACTACGAGCAGGCTAATGAATCGGTGCATCCGCACCCAGGCCTATCCATCTATTAGGGAAATGTTCATGTAACCACCTTCTACAAATTCTTGTGTAATGTGGCGTTGCACCATCATGCATGAAAAACATGTTTCTTCGTATTTGTAATGGAATATCTTCCAAAATATGTAAAATATTGTCTAGAAAATTGTAATACATGTTGCCATTTAAATTTCCTGGAAAGATGTGGTATCCTATGAAACTATTTCCTAAAGTAGCTGCCCAAACGTTTATCTTGAACGTGTGTTGGAAGTGAGTTTCCATTGTAGCCCTCGGATTTTCTTTAGCCCAGAAGTGCATATTTCTAGAATTGAACATACCTTGTCTTGTAAATGTGGCCTCGTCTATAAACAGAATGTTGCTTAAAAAATTTGGTGCAGTTTGAACTTTATTTTGCAATACTTCACAATAATCAACTCTAAGTGGCATATCGTCAGGTAACAATTCCTGCACCTGTCGATAGTGGTAAGGATGTAATTGCTCTTCATGCAGAGCTCTTAAAACACTTTGATGAGAAATATTCGTTCTTAATCCTAACCTGCGTGTACTTATTGTGGGATTATTTATTACACTCAGTCATCGTTCAGTACTTACAAAAGTCCTGGCATTGAGAATATTTCTGTTCGGATACTTTTCTCTGTAGCGTTTTACAGCGGCAGCAGCATTTCCCGAACATTCCCCTAATACTAAAAGTATGTATGTCATCTCAAAATTTGAATAGTGTGCTATATTGCGGGCAAACAAATTTAAAAAATATAGCAAAAGAGACGTGTTAAACAAATTTCACTGTCGACTACAATAAAAGTGTAGATAAAATAATTTAATTGTTATTAAACGTCACTGACAATTCATAGACTACTTGAGATTAAAGTGTTGTTACTAACACAAGTGTCAATTCCAAAGCATACTTGATGAATATTAAGAAATGTAACGATTACAATAAAATACATGTATACCTTCGAGTTTAAATAAATCGAAAACGGTGATAACTATCGAAATATTACAAGAGCACCTTTTTTGCGTAGAAAAGTCTAAGGAAACAATTTTTAAAATATTTTTTTAAAATATGTAAAAATTAAAAAACATGTGACGCAATAACCCCCACTTACCCTCCAAAACTACCCTGTATTAATATAGGATGTGGTAGGTGGTGACATGAAATTAATTATCTTAATGTCTTATAATCACTCCCAAAATATAAACTTTGTATTCAAAACCGTTTGGAAGATATTTGAAAAAATGAGAATTTCAATTCACCCCTTTAAAGGGTTGTATCTCCCTTATTATTCAGTTTTATAAAAAAGTGTACATAAAGAAATACCCTTATTTTTGGACGTACTATGAGCTCTAGAAATTAATGTACATAATTCTGGACCACCTTGTATATATATATATATATATATATATATATATATATATATATATATATATATATATATATATATATATAGTGAAAAGGAGATAATACTGGGAAGTACCCTTTTATAACTGAGGAAGCAAAATAAAACTAGGGTGCTTCGTTCGATATGCTTTTAATTAAAGGTCTAAGCTTTCGTCAATGATTATTGACATCATCAGATTAAACCTAATTCTAGCAGTTATAAAAGGGTACTTCCCAGTATTATCTCCTTTTCACTACATAGTACTCGTACCCGTTATCATCCTTTTGGTTATATATATATATTATATATATATATATATATATATATATATATATATATATATATATATATATATATATATATATATTTTAAGCTGCAAACTCGTGCTAATGACCATAGATGATGTCACATACATGTTAATTTAAATGAATATAAATTCAAAGGTTAATAATTACGATTTTTATGTTTTTTTTATTAATGTCATACACCTTGAAAGTTTTCATTTTGTCAGTTATTCGAGATCCACTTTTGACTGAGGTGTGTGGACTGGCCTAAAAATGAGCGGAAGTCGAAGGGCCTCGATTCTACCGGCGTGTTAGAGCGTTCTGCCGGCATCATGTTAACGTGTTAACGTCGCGATGTTAGTCCATGTGAACAGTCGTAACGCGGCCAAATGACGTGTAAGAAGCTTGAGTAGAATTTTAATCAAGTCACATTGGAGATGACCATATACTACTATCAAGCGGTCTCCGGCTTTATAAATCGTTTTGTGGATGATGATCCCAAAGATGATGTTTTGGAAAGTAATCTACGAGGTTTATGAGAGCGATTTATCTCGCGTTTTGTGAATTCTGTACGTGTGTAGGAGTCAGTCACTGAATAGGATTACTGTTTAAAAGACGATACATCATTCGGAAACAACATACATTGTGTTATTACCATTTTGTAAAATTTTCCTTTAGGGTTTTTTTCCTAACGTTGTTCAGAGTAATCTGTGAATTTTTCCTTTAGCTAGGATAGTAGCCAGTTCTGACAATGAAATGCTTTTATAGTATATTCAAAGAATAATAGACGCTTATAGAAGAACAGTTCAAATGGGCGATTTGGTTACGGTTTATACATTAAAACACATCTGACAGTTGGCTTAAAACTATCATAAAAGATGTAGTTAGGGGAAAGTGGGAAAAGAGTACGAACGGAGCTATTTATTTAACTTTGCATCTATGATTAAAAAAATTCCCGTGCTTTTTTTGGTTTTTTCACAATAAAATCTTTATTTTTAATATAATATATTGTTAATTTTTAATTTTGAAACTTAAAAAGGTATGATATTTACAATATTCAAAGCATTTATTTTTTACAGTTTATAACTTTGAATTAAAAATAGGTTTGTTCCAACACAACGAAAAACCGTCAAATAAATTTTTATTATACTGTTTTTCTGCCCAAAAATTAACGAAATATTTTTTTAAAATTTCAAAATTTTTCAACCAAAAATTTAATTTTCCACTTTTTGGACAATTTTCCATTATTCTGCAGAAAAATAGTGTTGTGTTTTACATTTTATGTTATTTTATATTAAAAACAAAGAAGAAGAAATTATTAAATTTAGAAATATTTAATTCCGGTGATTGATGACTTTATTGATTGAATTAATTTTATTTATAGTTAATAAGAAGAGTGTTTTAAGTATATTATTTGTAGATTGGTACATATTTAAATTAAAAATTTGAATCATAATAATTTTTCTAATAGGATTCATTTATTAAAAGTTAAAATATTATTTTTTTTTAAAAATGTTATAAAACGCAAAAATTTAATCCTATTCTACAGCCACGCGGCATCTACATAAAAATATCTGTTGCATTTGTTGCCCCACTCTTTCATATTTTAAAAGCAATAATAGCGCCGACATGACCGCTTCCTACTGGTACTAAAATCTCGATCCACCCTCTCATTCTTTTTCATAACGTGCGATCATCTTTTGCCAACTTTCAAAAATAACAGTGAAAGATACTTTATAAGCGTCTATGGTACATTCTTGCAACACCCTGCCAGTTGTATCAAACCCAGGTTAAAAAAAATTGTCGTTTATTCCGAACAAAAATAGTACTTTATACTTTTAATAATTTTTGATATTAAGTCCAGTTGCAGTGCAGATCCTAAAAGTTAGGAATTTATGTAAGTGGTATTCGGGTTTGATTCACTGGTTTAAGAACTTTTGATATGATATACCAACGAACTGATAAAATATGGAGGTGTGAAAAAGGCACATCTGGAAAATCAAGTAATACTCTTTATTTATTTGTGACAAATATTACAAGAATATATCAACATTCCTGTGATTTATAGACTTACGAAAAGCCTTTGATACAATTATTCTAGATGTTCTCGAATCACGGAATAATTAGAAATTTTGCTGTAAATTATTAAACAATCATTTATAGAGAAAACACAATTAACAGTTATAACTTCTTCTTCTTCTTGATGTGCCTTCTTCTTTTAGTTCCATGACCGTTATCGATCGTTGGATATCATGTTGGCTACCATATTCGCCATCGTGACATTATTGACAGCAGCTCTAAATAACGATGTAGTTGATTTTCCATACCATTGCCTTAGATTTTTCAGCCATGATGTTCTTCTTCTACCAGGACCACGATTACCTTGGATCTTTCCCTGAATGATCAGATGTAAAAGATCATATTTTTCAGGGTGTCTCATAATGTGACCGAAGTATTCCACTTGCGTTTCTTTATTATATTGACCAGTTGTGTTGTTTGGTTCAGCCGTCTAAGGACCTCCTCATTTCTAACTCTGTCGACCCAGCTTATTTTCAGTAGTCGTCTGTATACCCACATCTCAAAGGTTGTCAAGCGTTTAAGGATAGCCTCAGTTAGAGTCCACGCTTCCACTCCATACAGCAGGACAGGAAAGATATAGCAAGATGTCATTCGAACTCTAAGGTCAATGCTAAGATCGTGACTGCAAAGTACGTTTCTTATTTTTACAAAGGCAGCTCGGGCTTATTCTATTCGGCTTTTAATTTCTGCGGTTGGATCCAGCTCTTTGATATTACTGCCGAGATACACGAGTTTCTCTACTCTGTCCAGTGTGACATCTCCGACTTGTATACCGTCATCCTGTACTTATATAATTTTTTTTGCTAACTATCATATATTTAGTTTTCTTAACGTTGAGTTTTAATCCATACTGATCACAAGTCTGTTTTATTTTGTTCATCAGACTTTGAAGGTCTTCTCCGAAATTAGCAAGCACTAAGGTATCGTCGGCATATTTAATATTGTTGACGGTTACTTCATTCACAATAATACCTCCGGTTGTCTCATTAAGGCTTCCTTAAATATTTCCTCCGAATATAAGTTAAAAAGTAAAGGCGACAATATACAGCCTTGTCTCACTCCTCTTTTTATATTTATTTCATCCGACAGTTCTTGTTCAACCTTTATTCTTGCCACTTGATGCCAGTATCGATTTGTAATCCCTAATACAATTTGGAGGAAGATGGCTAATATCATGAACATATGATGAAAGAGGGACTCTAAAGAACCGATACCAAGTATATTGGAAGTTGGTGGTAAAATAATACAAGAGACAATGAATTTCAATTATCTGGGAATAGAAATATCCAGCTCAATCAATGCGCAATATGAAGTAGGACACCATGCTACTAAATGTAATAAGGTAAGCTGTCTAAGTGATTTTACAAAGTTTTTGCAAGCTTATTTCATCTACATGAAGGCATTTAGATTTTTTCAATCAATATCTACAAATGTGAATGGAATTAACTATTGCAAGACGAGCAGTGACTAATAAAACTGGCTTTATTTGATAAACTCAATGTAGTTTCTTAACAAAGTCTTTTGTAAGTCTTTACAAAGAGAAACCACCACCAGGATCACTGTTAGAGATAAAAGTCATTCAGGAGTTAAAAAAAATTTACGAATATTTCCTTTTTTAAACGAAAACAGTATACAGAATATATTCGCACCCCAAACAAAATAATGCTAACTGTGTCGGAGAATAAGAATTTGATCGATATTAAGGGTTCGTCTTCTTGCCAAAATAAGATTGATCATTTTGGTTTTAATTGGCAAGAAAAATTAGAAACAGCCAACTTAGACTTTTCAACCAATTAATTTTTCAATATATTTTATGAACTAATATTTATTCTTATAAATAATATGTAGCTATATCCTCGCTGAATGTTTAATCTAATCCTAAATCATTCGTCTTGAGGAACAGGTAGAACGAAGTTTTAAATATTCTAAAGTAAAGTTTGGGCAGCCGCACACAGAGCCACTTTGAGAGAGAGAAAATTCGCGGCGCATTCTAGACAATTCCTGCTAGAAGATTCTTCGCGATAAGATGAATAAATTTTGATAAAAACGCTATGCGAGTCCGGATATCGCGACTCGCTATCAAGCTATGACGTTGGCGACAGTGGTGGGACTGCATTGATGGCTTTGGAGGGTTGGTTGACTTTATAAAAAGAAGGGATTAGCAATAGCATGAGAAAATTGTGTAATTAAGAAGTCAATCATAATCATACATCTCAAATTTTGCGGTTGGCCGGTTGATAATAATTATAGGATGTGTTGTTGTATGCTCGGATTGATACCAAATTATAACCTTTTGGTGATTATAAATCTAAATGTAAAAACAAAATAATACAATGTAATTCTCACTACAGTTAATTGTGATGTTATTCCATTTAATAAATATCTAGTAATTGTAACATTAAAACTGCTCTGATCTACGATTGGATAATCTTTCTCCTATTTTCTTCTGAAGTATTTGTAAGCTTCAAAGTATTTGTAATTTCCCAAGTGTTGATTACCAATCTGTTAACTCGTTAAGTTGATTGGTAAGGATACCACCTCTTTCAATCTGACTGGTTTTTTGTAGAAGTTTTCCATGTTTTAGTCGAGGTGTTACAGTTATTTTATAAGCACGAGAAACAGTAGAGGACAAAGATCTATGATGGACTATATTCTGTCGAATAGAGAGTTACAGCCTTCTCAAATCTTAGATGTAAGAGTACTAACATCAGCAGAAGTAGGAAGCGATTATAAATTGGTATTGTGCAAAATCCGAATGAAAACATATATGTGATAACAAAACACCAAAATACACCACAAAGATAATAGTCGAAAGCTTACAGGATGACTCCACAAGATACCTATTCCAAAAAAGAATAACTGAAAAAAGCAGAAACACAAATATCACAGAAAGTGATGGAGTCGAAGAAAGCTGGGCAAATATTAAGTCTAATATCTTAGCCACGACCAAGGAAGTTCTTTGGTGAAAGAAATTTAAATAAAAATAAATCGTTCCCAAGGAGAAGAACTACATGGTTTTGTACAGAAGTGAAGAAAACAAGTAAAAAGAGGAAAAAGCTTGCCTGAAATACATGTGAACCAAAACACAAGAGACATACCATTATTACAAGACAGTTAGAAACCTCTGATCTGCCTTGATAGGATCTTGTGGGACACTGTTCTGTGATGTGACAGATGGTTTGTGGTTGTCCGCAGTCACAGAGTGGGGATGGTCGTTTACCCCATTTGTGCATCATATAATCTTATCTGCCATGTTTGGTTCTGATTCGATTCAACATAGTCCATGTGTTGCATGGTAAGTCAAAACCTGGGGGTTTTTGTGTGATGCAGAATAAGCTGCTATTTTTTTTGTTCCAGCTATTCTCGAGTCCAAGTGGTCGTTAAGTTGAACTCATTTTCCACTGGAATTTCTGCTGTTTTTATTGGCGGTCGCCTGGAGCGCAAATGGTTACCGTGGGCAGCCTCTATATCTTGATGAATTGGCAGGATCTCGTTGCTAAGTATCTTTTGGTACTCACTAGTGACTACCAGCAATCATTCTCATTGTGTTATTCAATTGGGCATCTACTTTGTGTGTATGTGGGCTGGTAAGCCAGGCTGCAGATCAGTCTTCCGCAGTTGAGAAAACAAGGCCCAGGGCAGATGATCGCAAGGTGAAAGCCGATGCTCCCCATGTTGTGCTGCACAGCTTCTGGATGATGTTGTTTCTGGATTTAAGTTTTTGCGCTGTTTTTGACAGATGTTCCTTGAAAGATAGAGTTCTATCAAGAGTCATCCCAAGGTACTTTGATGTTTTATTGTAGGCCAGTGTGGTGTTTTCGAATTGGACGTTCAGTGTTCTTCATGCAAGCTTGTTAGTTAGGTGAAAACTGGAAACCTCTGTTTTGGTAGGGTTTGGTTGGAGCCTCCATTTACGGATATACTTTCCCACATTGTGTAAGACTGCCGTAAGGATTTCTTCTGTTTGTTCCATTGACTTACACCCTGTTGCAAGGACCCAGTCATCGGCGTAACCAAACTTCCTTGATCTGGTTTCTGGTATATGAGCGATGTACATGCTAAAGAGAATAGGAGCTAGGACAGATCTCTGGGGCAGTCCATTCTTCAGTTTTCTTGGGGTATCGACACAAAATAGAAAAAATAAGAATACAATAACCACATAAGCAGAATGAAGGATACCCGTGTCAAAATAGCAAGAGATAAGTCACTAATCGGCAGAAGAAGTATTGGATGACTGCGCAAAAGATGATAATCCGCCAATGAACAAGCAGAATTGCTTACAAAGACGAACAAGAAGAAGAGGAGAGAAACTTACAATAATTAAATGAATAGAAAGGAAAGATACTGCTCTTTTAGAAGCCTTTAGTAAATAACAATAGTTATACAAATATTTATGTTCACTTGAGTGTTATATTGCAACTCGATCAGTTCCAATCGCAATGCTGATTGAAGTGATTCATAATGTGTATTAAATGATAGTCTTTAAAAGTGTGTAGGTTCTCTTTGATAACTTTTAAGTCTTACATTCATCGTTCCAATTCTTCATGAAGACATTCTACACTTTTTTAATAAGTTTGTCTCAAGTTAGTTTTCCTTAACTGATAAATTTTCTTTTTTCTTAATTATGTGTTTTGAAAATGGATTTAACTGCGTTTTGAAACCCCTGATATGATTGCAAATCATGAATTATTAGATTTTTTCCCTGGTATTTAAGGTGCAATTTATTGATGTGACAGATCTGTAAAAAATTATTATTTCGTCGTTTAGATCCAAACTAGTTCTAAAACCTGTCCTCCGCTGAACCATCTTACTATACTATTTTATTTATGTGTGGCAGGCGGTTAAGTGTCAATCCGCCACAAATTCATTGAAATCTTTTACTCGTACAGCTTCATTGCAGGCTAACTGACTGTCCCAACTACATTAACCGTGAAAACAGACGAAATGAGAATGGTAGCACCCGAGTTGATCGAATTTAGCCGACTAATATACACATTTACCCCAAATCGCTATGCTACCGACCTACAAATATCTACTGCAGCACTACGCCTACCTACCCAAGTATTTATTAGATATTATAACGTAATCAGAAGGATCTCTCTTCTCAATCCTGACACCCCAGGGGGAGTGAAGTGGTCGACGTGATGTCGTGTATTGTCCGTCTCCAGAGATCTCTGTCTCTGGTCATTTCTTTTAATTCATGCATAGGTCTTTGGCATATTCCTGTAATTTGATCTATCCATCTTGTTGGGGATCTTCCCCGTGATCTCCGGCCTTCTACCTTTCCTTGTATTATAAGTCTTTCCATGTTTTCTGTGTTTGCTCTCATAACATGCCCAAAATATTTTAATTGTTGGAGATGGACTTTACTAGAGAATCGTTGGCTAACTTTTAGCTCTCTTAAAATTGAATTATTTGTTCTGCGGTCTCAGAACATTTCAGTGGCGTCTATCTTTCTTCTCTCCGATTGTCTCAGAGTCCAAGATTCACATCCGTAGGTCAGTATTGGGAATATTAAGCAGTTGATCAACCTCATCTTTATCGCTCTTGAAATTTGACAGTCCTTCCTTATTTTGGTCACTTTTGCTGTGGCAATTTTTGCTAGATCAGATCTACGTTTAATCTCTTCTTGTAATGACCCTGTGTTTGTGATTAATGATCCCAGATATAAGTATGAGCTCACAACCTCGAACCGGTCAATTGTGGTTATGTGTGGATGATTGTTGTGTAGTCTATCCACTATCATGATCTTTGTCATTGATATGTTTAATTGCAGACCAAATATTTGACTTTCGTTTTCGATCTGTCGTATAAGTTCTATCAGCTCTGCTTGACTATTTGCAAGAAAGGTGTCATCTGCGAAACGTAGGTTGTTTAG
Organism: Diabrotica balteata; assembly: GCA_918026665.1. NCBI lineage: Eukaryota > Metazoa > Arthropoda > Insecta > Coleoptera > Chrysomelidae > Diabrotica > Diabrotica balteata. The sequence goes on from OU898276.1 coordinate 5,482,023, forward strand.
TTTATGAGCATTTATTGAGATGTCCTCTTCCCATCCTTCAAGTGCTCTTCGCATAATATACTCCCCATATATGTTGAATAATTGTGGAGATAGTATACATCCTTGTCTGACACCCCGTTCTGGATGAAATTCGTTCGAAAGTGTGTCAAGTACTTTAACTGATCCAGTAGTGTGTTCATATAGTTCGGTTATAAGCGTAATTAGATGTTGTGGTACGCCTACTTCTTTTAGTATTCGCCATAAGTGTCTCCACTTGACCCTGTCGAACGCTTTACGGTAATCTATAAAACAGATGTATAGTGGGATGTTGAATTCCCTAGATTTGTCGATTATCTGTCTTATATTCAGCAGGTGTTCTCGAGTGCCTCTACCTTTGGTAAATCCAGTTTGCTCTTGTGGAATTTCTCTTTGAAGGACTGTTTTCAGTCTCTCATTGATTACATGTAGCATTATCTTGCTGGCATGGGATATAAGAGAGATAGTTCTATAATTGTCGCATTTATAGAAGCTGCCTTTTTTATGTATGGTCGTTATTGTCGATTTTGTCCAGTCTTCAGGCCATTGTTTGGAATGCCATATTTGGTTACAGAGTAGATGAAGTAACTTTACGCCGGTTTCTTCTGTGGCTCTAAGCATTTCTGCTGTTATCATATCTGGACCTGGTGCTTTGTTATATTTGAGCTTGTTGATAGCCTGTCTTACTTCATTTTCGAGTATATCAGGTTCTTCTTCCACCTCGTCAGAGATTTGGCTAACAAGCTCTTGGCGTTGATCATCTTTATATAGGTCCCTGCAATACGATCTCCATGTCTCTGCTATGTCTTCTCTGTTTGTTCTCAGGGTTCCAGTGTTATCTTCAATGGCCCAAGTTCTGGCTCTGAAGTCTCTTGTCAGGTAGCGTATTTTTCTAAATAGATCTCTCGGCTGATTATTCTGACCATGTCTCTCAATTTCTTTGCATATACTTTGATAGTACTGTTTTTTGTCGGCCTTACATCTTCGTTTGATTTGTTTATTGAGGTTTCTTAAACTAGCTTTGAAAACTAATGAGAAGGATAGCGTTGTTTTAATCTTGCTACGCAGAAAATACATTTTGTCCTATGTGCAGTTACACTTCATTCGCGAATAATATTTTAAGCATATCTGGTCTAACGCATTAAAACAAATTTTAAGGCCACAAATAAATCCGGAAAGTAAAAATATAACTACAGAAAAAGATCAAAAGGATAAATAATTGTAAATACCCTGTAAACTGATTCTATGTTACGCTTCTGGTTGCTGGAGAATGTCAGTCGTTTGCGTTAAAAACATGGTGTATGAGAGCAGGAGTATATAAGGTGACATTGTGCATGACCCATTTAAGAAGAACACATGTTGCCAAGTAAACTGGACAAAGACTAAGTATAATGATTACAATACTGATAGTGATAACTTAACAAGCTGAAGTAAATTATATGTTTACTAAACATATTTAAGAAAGCGTTTTGAGGCTTTTATTTAAAATAGTTGAGTGTAGATTTCAAATTGACTTCATAGACCTTCCTACCTCATAGACCTTACTAAATGACATAAACCTATGTAAAGTCTCACAATTTTAAATACACTAAACATTTAAACATCACAATTACAAAATCATCAGAGATGCTTTTTTCCAGTTATTAGGGTCAACTAAGATTAAAATAATATGACATCACCTGGTAATTTGGATCTAATATGCACTTTAAAATGAGGTTGTCAGTATTTTTGAAGTGCGTTTCTGGGAGGACTTTGTTAAAGAGTAGTTAAATTGATGACATGAAAATGGTTTCACACTTATGTGGTAATTATGTCGAAGCTTTTACTTCCTAGTTTATATATTCTCTCTTTACTTCTCAATTCAAGCTTTAAGAGTCCTCTAATCTTATTAGTCATATTGGTGGTTTCAGCCTCCATAAAAAGCGTAACCTTCACTCGCAGAGGAGAACATTAAAAACCTATTACTCTTGTACAGACGAGTCGTTGGCAGAGGCTCAGGTACCCCGATGATTAATCTTCTACGAAAAAATCTTTGCTTATCCTTTGCTAGATCTAAAGGCTGGAATCAAAGTGTTTTCATTGCATTGTGTCAATCAGCGGGTAAATGTTATCGTGCTTTTTACCCCGGGCAGTATACCGAAGATCTTATCACGTCGAGTGGAAATTATAGCTTACTTAGAGACATCATTTACGGCCATCAAGGCTATGAATTGTTATTGTTATTGCAAAAATACTTTTTATTTTAAAACAAATAGACAGCAAAGGCATTGATCATAAAATTTACTGTTATTGAATTGTTTGCTTATTAATGTGACTATATTATTTACTTATTTATCTTTTATCTTTTACAGGTAAGTCACACAGACACTTTTATACAAGTAGATACATCAAAATGTAGTAAGTATACGGTTTTTTCTAGTATTTATTGACAATTCTATGATTTAAAAACTGTTGTGGGAAGTAAAATATGAGATTAGTTTGACATTATCCTAAACTGAATAGAAAAACGCATAACTCGTGTTGTTTTTTTCAGTTTTATCTGACAGGACGATGTTTAAATTCTTTTATTTCTTCCTATACTCGATTTAGAAATGCGCAATAGCACAGTTTTAATGGCATAAAATTACAACGATCTTTATAAGGAGCTCTCAATAAGCACATACATTTTTACTCAATTACAAATATCATAAATTCTAATTACATTAATAATTATTGCTTACAATTCACACTGATATCACTTACAAAACAATTCGCCCATACAAATAATCTAATGCCGCCTCGGCGGGCTTATATAAAGAGAAGTTAACTAGCTTACCGGCGACGATCCGTATCTATAGAAACATTGCCTTCAGGGTGTGTAACACAACATCGCTCCATTCTTTCAGTATATTAGCGCCGAACATCACATAAATGGACCTGATCTTCACTTCTTGGTAGAAACAGAGTGCATCATCTTTGATGAAGCTAATGGGAGTGGATTTCGGATCGAACCGACTGGTCTTCGCACGGTCAAATTTCATCTGGTCACTACAGAGTTGCAACTTATTCCTGGCGAAATTGTTGACCTTAACCAATTCTTCTTTGAGGACGCTAACATTCTCCAGGAATGTATCTTCTTCATCTTTTGACTAGTCAATAACATTGCTGGAGTTGCTTCATGTTGAGAACTTCGGTAGCAGAAACAGAGGCATCAGTTTGTTCCAGTCTCTCTAGTTTTCATGTACAGGCACAGATACTTGTTGATAATCCGGTTCTTTTTCTGCTAAGCCGTTGGACTGAGGACGAAGCGTTGTCATTCTGGTCTTTTTCATTTCTAACAAAGCCATCATGGTCTTCCAACTTCCGATTCGAAATTGCGCCCATTGTCGGAATGGAGTGGAAGTGGGACCCCATGTTGAGAAACGAAATTCTCATCGAGCAGGGCCTCACCAACTGTGATTGCTTCTTGGTCTGGTGGTGCAACTACTTCTGGTTGTTTGGAAAAATAGTCCATAGCAACTATCAAATATTTATTCATCGATATTGTTCACAGAAATGGTCCCAGAATGTCGATAGCAACTCGTTTTCATGGAGTCCCGGTGATGTATTTTTCGGTGAGTTTTTTCGTAAGTTCTGTTTTGGACCGCTTTTTGTATACTCACAGGTCACATAGTTTGCACCATTCTTCCTCATTTTGCCAACAATTATCCAAGTAATATCTCTCACGTGATCCATCTGAACTCTTCCATTAACGAGTGACACAAGGAGTCACACTGAAGCCAATAACTTTTTACTGCTTGCATATTTTTAGCAATCTCGTGATACTGTAGCCTAGCTATTCACGGCTATCTTCATATCTGGATCTTTATTCTGATAGGCCTGGAGGTTTTCTTTGGTTAGAGCTTCTTCGTCACTTCCCGCCTCTATTGTTTTCGACTGTAGAATCTGGCCTTTCGTTCTTCTTGGCGTTCGCAGTTGCTCTCTATGCATGGTCTTCCCGAGAGGCCTTTGGCATTTCCACAACTTTTTCTCCCTCGGAAGCGAATCACAAAATCATAGGTCTCTAGTTTCTACAGCCTCGAGCTATCTGGACTTCAGGTGTCTTAAAATTGAGAAGCCATTGTAACGAGGAATGGTCGGTTCTTAAAAAGAATCTTCTTCCATAGAGGAACGAATTGTAGTGTTCTTCTGCACTAAAAACTAGCAATGACTCCTTCCTGGTGACACAGTAGTTTCTGTTTTCTTTCCCAGAGTTTTACAGATGTATCCGATGATGTGTTTCTCACCCTCCTATACTTAGCACGAAAGAACCCTGTTCTTTAGGAGATGAGAGGGATAGGATCCGTTGTCAATTTATGCTTCAATCAAATGACACCTTCCTCTCAATCAGGTTATGGAGAGATTTGGAAATTTTTCCAAAATCTTTTACGAAGTGAAGTTAGTAACTGCAAAGGCCAAGAAAGCTTTAAACAAATTTACAATCTTCACATATCCATCGGGGACTAATTGCTTACCAAGTTCTCATCACAGAAACTCTCGATTTTTTGTGATTATCTGTTTACTTTTACAAGTATATACAAGACATATTCATAATTAATTGCTGTGTTGAATATTTGTTCAAAATATAAGCTCACAAAACTTTACATTGGTATGACAAACCAAAAATATTACGTCATTCATCATGGTGACTATGGTACTACCGACACATGGAAACAAACGATTTCATGGGCCATTTTTTGACATAAATAAACTTTTTTTTTCATATTTTAACGATTTTTTATCTCCCCATTAATGTTTAATTAATACTGGGACTCTTGAATTAGCTCTCTTACTTTTATTTACTTTGATCTATATGAGGTGGTCGTACCACAGTCGGTACTCCTTCATTAACGTCGTTTATATAATTATCCTGCAGTTAAAGCAAATATTGTACAGTGTATTTTGATACAACAAGTAAAAACACTACTAAAAAAATACCATTCCGCCGTCTCTTTAAATAATTCCGTTGTAAAGGAAGCGCCGCACTCTCAAACACATCAACGTTATTGGGAAAATATCTTTAATCAGAAATTTGATCGAAAGGTGGTGTGAGTGAGCGCCAACAAGCAAGAGTGGAGAACGAAATCGGAAATTTATATTTTCCAGTGCGCAATCTTTTCTTCAATCTTGACTGGCTCGATAACCAAATCTACCACAGAATATTGCCTTCGCATAAAAAAAGATAGAATTGCTTTTAGATCGAACACAAGGTTGCCGATAACGCTGATGTACGTCTCAGATTCTAGATGGAAGTTATGACGAATTGAATGAAGGTACAGTAGCTGGGGTTTAATTTTCTTTGTGGAAATTACCGCTAAAACATAAAATACTAGATATTTTTAATTAAAACTAAAAATCGTCGATTTTACATGAATTGAGCTTCTAAATAAACCCTTCTAAATAAATTAGATATATAAGACGGACACTCAAATGGATATACAGAGCCATCCAAAAAAATCGTAACTAGAGCAGGCTTACACTATGTCTTTTGTATAAAACGTAAGAGGTCGCTGGTTAAATGACATTAGATAAATAATTATAAAGAAAAATGCAATATTATAGTTTATTCGTCTTCCGGGTTTGGACCGTGTCATTTGTGAGTGACCCAAAAGTGGGTTCATCTCGACGTTTCGCTACAATTATATGTAGCTTCTTCAGGAGAAACAAAGAAAAAGAAAAAAGAAAACAAAAGAACAGGAAGATGGGTAGTTAGCAACGGTAACTCAGTTACTCAACGCAACCAGAGGCGAATACTAACTACCAAGATGGGCATTTGGTCACAGTAACTCAACTACTCAACGCAGCCAGAGGATTCACTCCCCGCCTCTCGACGCGTTAGTGTTCTGAGCTGTTGGACGTGAATCCCTGTCCTGGCATTTGGTATTCACCTCTGGCTGCGTTGAGTAGTTGAGTTACTGTGACCAAATGCCCATCTTGGTAGTTAGTATTCGCCTCTGGTTGCGTTGAGTAACTGAGTTACCGTTGCTAACTACCCATCTTCCTGTTCTTTTGTTTTCTTTTTTCTTTTTCTTTGTTTCTCCTGAAGAAGCTACATATAATTGTAGCGAAACGTCGAGATGAACCCACTTTTGGGTCACTCACAAATGACACGGTCCAAACCCGGAAGACGAATAAACTATAATTCTGACTCTGGCCGTGGAAGCCTACGATTTCAAAAATGCAATATTTTGTTTGTAAATAAACTAGCGGAAAACAGCAACTATCAATTGTAAATAAATTACGAAATTAACTGGTCTTACTCATTATTGTTGTCTGTACAAAGTGTTGGAGAACTATATCTCCAAACCAATAATTCTATTTTGTATCAAATAATTCTATTTTCGCGTCGGTTACCTAAATAAATCCAGTCTACCTAGACCTTGTTTCTGAGAATGTTAATCCCCGCCCACAGCGCCTACTTGACGACAGACCGGCTTTTCAAAATGCATAAACAAAAAAATATTCCAGCGGGGCGAGGGAGGCGACCAGGTACACCGACAGTGATTTAGCGACTTTCGTAGGGCTAACATCTATATTTCAAAAGTTCGGAGAGGATTCTCCACGTTGCAGTTTACGCAATTGACCGGGAAGCCGTAATATGTGAATAAGTGTTATGGTGTTTTCGCTTTCGTTCGCAAATTGTAATATTCAAATTAAGTTCCTACGATAAGTTACACACTCAAATTTTATAAGCTCTATTTCTTGCCCTTTCTTTTTTCAATTACAGTTTCTTTCTAAACAAGTAATTGTTTTATTTCACTATATCAATTCAACAGGCCAGATAAAAGCAACTTTGAAAGTCCATTTTAGTTTCTCTACTGAGCTGTCGAAGGCTAGCGGACTAATTGGGCTTACAGCAAGAACAAAGCCGCTGAAAGAGACACTGTTGCATATAAGCCTCTCCATGGAAGGGATGTTGTAAACCGGCACCCTCCACAAAGAATGTAGACTTACCCTTTGGTTCTATTGATGTATTCATAACAGGCTGAAGAGTTGGTCGCGGTGCATCACGACGCCTGAGACGCCGAGGCTCATAACACCAGACCGATCAATGGTGCGTTTCGTTCGCTGTCTTAGGGTGAAGTGAGAAAAGAACCCTCTGGCCAGACTTCGAAGCGGTTGGTAGGAAGAGGGTACCTCAATAAATCACTATTCTGATTTTGAAGGCGATAATTTAAAGTTAATTGTCACGGTAATACGAAACTTTACACTTGTGTATATTGGCGACACAAAAATAACAAAATAAGTCAAATTCTCGCTACTTAAAACATATTAAATGAGATAAGCCAGTTTAAGTTTTACGAAATAACAGGAAGTAATATATTTAAAAAAAGTCGTTAGAATACAGCATTGAATTAGATCACAATACAGTACCTTAACAGAAAAATATTAAATGTAAAAATATGAAACAAATTAATACATATTTTCCCAAACACTATGCCTTCTTTCAAAATAAAATTATCATAACTAGACTTGGGCAAATATGCAAAAAAGTAAAAAATATACGAGAAAGATATGTATTTACTTTAGAAAATATGCATACTGTCCATGGAAAGATATATTTGTTTGTTTTTTAAAGGTTTGTTAAAGCTTTGTTTTTTAGGTAATTCAAATTTACCGCGCCTTAATGCTGGATTATAATTGGTCCATCCGCTGGGAAGTTTAATCCATTAAATTATGACATTTTGACACTAATGACATTTATTTATGAAATTTTAAAATTCAAAATTTATATAATTAATAAATTTGACCGTTGACTTGATGGAAATTCATTTTATGTAACAATAAAACACAAGTTGGTCATTCAGAATTATATCCGTGTTTTTTAATTTGTTAATTTCCATAGATTCTAACAAACATAGCTTAAGGCCTTTATTATGAAAGTGAAGAATTTTAATTTCGTCATTAAAAGAATGATTATGATCTAGAAGGTGAAGTGCGTATGAAGAATCTGTTTTTCTATTATTGAAAGCCCTTTTATGTTCTGCTATTCGTTTATTAAAATTTCGACCAGTTTGACCGATGTAAGTTTTTGGGCAGTCGCCACATTTAAGTTTGTATACACCACTGTGTAAGTGCTTTTTATTTTGGCTCTTGTTATTTTAAAAGCTAGTGTTATTTTTTGCCTGTATATGTAATTAAGCAGAGGATACTGCGTTTTTTCTCTGGTGGTGGAAATATTAATTTCAGGGCTTTCTTGTGTAGTTTTTGATATAAAATTGTATTAAACAACAAACGAACAAACAATTAATAAAGTATTTAGACTAGACTAGAGATTTTGTAAGGCCCAGTTGTTTTATGTTGTCTACAAAGTTGTTGTAGGTATCTATGGGTATTTTTCATTCTCCATTTTCACTTTATATGTATTTCAAGCTCCCTGTACTTGGCAATCTTTGAATTTAACACGAATACTATTGTTGTTAGGAATAGGCACATTAATTAGTGTTGGTTGTGACTACACTAGTTGTAAGATTTGCTTCATTATGTGCCACTGGTTGGACTGAGAGCACAGTGCGGACCCAATATAGCTTGTAGTCACTTTTAAACGTACTCTCAGGGAAATATTGATAATAGTGAGGAGAAGTCTTAGTTTGTTGACTAGTTCATGAACAAGTATCTTTCCACTGCTCCATGCCTTTCTTTATAATCATTGATGGTTTCTTCGACTTAATATCCATATCGACATTTGTCGTTTTTTTGTTCGTCGTTTGAATTTGAAAGAATCTTTATGATATATTTTACATGGTTGTTGGTAGGGATTACCCTGACAAACAGTATTATATTATCTACAATGTCATATTGGATATTTTATTATTGATAAACTTAATGTAAACATTCTCATTTTGTCAAATGAAAATTCATTACTTCTAATATAGTTTATTTTTTCAGTTATTTTGTCACTCTCATATTAACGTAGGTATCATGTTACTTTCTCTAAAGCAAATTGATTATTTAACGAAGAGTGAGATACAGATAAGGAAAACGCGTGCCGTAAAAACGTTTTATCTCACACAAAATAAGTGGAATGAGAAGTGACTATTTTCGATAACGTATAAAAAAATTATCTTCGCCAAAACAAACAATTCACCAAAGTCAAGTGACTGCGCGAAAGTAGGATGCAGTACGGAATCCATATTTTAATAACACTAAAGGTGTTTATTTTATTTTATAATGTACGTAAAATAAATATACATAAACTGTAATTTGAAAGAAAGACAAAGGCCGAAGATAAGTGATTTTGAGACATTTATCTCTGCTCTTCATCTTAGCGTTAGCAAAGCTCTTGCTGCCATTTGTAAATCTTTTTCACATTTCGTACAGATCAAAAAAAAGTAATCGATAGTCGTTTTAGTTTAAGGCTACCTAAATAGGTGTCGATTTTTTCAGCATTACACTAAAATGGTGAAATAGCAGGACACATTCGCTGGCTTTCCGTGTTTGAGTTTGTATCTACTGACTGTCTGAAGACGTAGGGCATACAGAAATAATGTAATAACAGTCTATTGATACCAATATACACGGAAAGTTTTAACCAATTGTGTTTCCTTTCTCCGTTTATTGTATATTTCAATACTTTTTACACCACCGTAACATATTTAAGTACACATAAACTGTTTTGTGTAAATGCAACAAAGTTTTATATTTTTGTGATTAAATATTATAATTTCATTTATGTACCACGCATATTTTACCATGTGCTACACTTATTTTACATACAGTAGTCTCTCTTTATAACAATTCCATATATAACGAGAATTTCTCTATAGCGATGAAAATAGTAAACGTTGGTTGGTTCGTCATAAGGACAATGTATTAATTATTTCTCTTTACCGATATCGTTCTCTCTGTATAGCGATAACTTTTCAGCGTTCAATAGTCAATTACAAATGTGTTATTGTGTGAAACCTCTGCACGAAGATTTAGATCGCGCTATGCTTCAGTGGTTCCAGCAGCAGCGTATGAACCATGTTTCACTTTATGGGCCTGTGGTCAGGAAAAAAGCGTTTTTTGCAACTGAGCTTGGAATTGAAGATTTCATGGAATTTGAGGGTTAGCTGAGCAAGTGGAAGCTGCGGCCAAATATCAACTACAGGCAAATCAGCTTAGAGGCTCCAAAAAGGTAACGGATGATTGGATAGAAAACGTGTGGCCTGGACTGAAAGAACGATATGCGTCAGACGACATTTTAAATTCTGATATGAGACTAAATTGTTTTTTAAAATGACACTAAACAGGACTTTAAAATTTAAATCGGAAAAGTGTGTTGTTGGAAAGCTCTCTAAGAAACGCATTACAGTTTTAGTGGTCGCTAATATGACAGGTTCGGTGAAGCGAAAATTATTAGTGATAAAGAAGTCGAAAACCCCACGTTGCTTTAAAAACATAAGAGTGCGTGGATGACTTCGGAAATTGTTGAAGAAGCGGTAAGAAATTAAAGAAAAGCGATTAAAGGAGAAGACTTTTGATGTAATTAGTTGAGAACAATGGCGATCTTAAACTAAATACTCTTGACTATATTAATATTACAGTACTGATTTTGTCTCTCTCTGTATAACGATATCTCCTTATAATGATGAAAATTCCCGGTCCCTTGCATATCGTTATAGAGAGAGAGAGAGGACTGTATTATCTAATTTATATTTACTCGTCATTATAATATATCTACGCAGTTTCTTTCTAACTCTTCATATTATTTTTCGCAAATTGATACATTTTTAAGGTAGCCAAAATATCGAGAGATTTAAAGGTTTGAAAAGGTGCCTACCATCATCTGAGGGTCTAGTCGTTTCCATTAGGCGGCGTCAGATCATGACGTTCTTATCGGCCGCCCGATCTATGGCAACAGAGGCGTTCCAAAAATAATTTTTCCAAAAATAATAAAATAGGATATATGATAAATGAGCACTGGTAAACCTAATGCTTGGTTGGATATTTTCCTTCATTACTTTCTGTAATAAGTAAGTAAGTTTTCTCTTGTCCTTGTTCCACATCGAGTAAATATTTTCTTTTAGGTTCTTTAGGTCTTGCTCTTCATATTCCTGTCTCTTATTTTCTACTCTCATCTGCTACATGCTCTAGCTACGTTTTATATTTTCATCTATGCTACTATTCAGAGATTATCGTATAGTTTCATTTTTTCTTTATCTGTTGTCATCCTTATATATACGTCATTTATGATTTTCCCATAAAATTTTCCTTCACGTGTTTGAGCTTATATGTTCCGTTCTATTTAATGCTAAATGTGATATATTCTTTGATTTTTTAGATACCATCTTAATTTCAACAATTTGTAAGTGTTCCTTTACATATTTTTTTCTGTTTATCAAGTTGCTTAATAAATTAAGCAAAATGCTCTTAATTTTCCCCTCCTCTCTCTCTATAGTGCTGTCACTACAAATGAAATATGAGGTGTACTTTTTGTTTCTTGGCCAATAACGGAAGGGCGCTGATTAGCTACATTAGATATATTGTTTAAATATACTTTAATGAATATACGAATAGAGAGTTGTTAAGAAGTATAGAAATAAGGTAACAGTTCTTTTATTATTTTCTTTAGATCTCTTATTAAATTAGTTGTAGTTCTATCTCATCGTCTTCTTCATTTTAGGATTTTCTTCAGCCATCAATCTTCAGGTGTGCTTTCTGTTGTTCTTAATATTTATTTGTCTCTTTTCCTATGTTTTCATTCCATATTACTTCATCTATTGCCCTGATTGCTGCTTTTTTGGTCTTATATCTCGACCGAAATCGAGAGATAAGACTGAACGCTCGGATTTTTCCCTTGCTATTTATATTTTTAATCTCAGACTAGTCATTGATTACTTAGTCCTTTTGTAGTCCATGTGTCAATTTTATTTTCGCAAATTGAGAGAAAACTAACCTTGAATAGACCAAATGTCACATCAGGTTTAGTAATGGAGTACCACATGTCACTAACTCAAGCTTAGGATGATAATACCATTACCCTGGGGTGGGTTAAAGGACACAATAGGAATAAAGGCGACAGGCCTAAGACTCTTAGAACCTAGGAATATTTTTGGTTGGTCAAATACAACAATCGCGGAAATTGTCAAATGTCACTCCCATACGCAAACTGTGAAAAAATAGGAAGAACGGCAAGAAGTAGACTTGCCAGGGTAACACTTAGTAACCTTGAAAAATCAGCATCAAAGAAGTACTTGGGAATGACCACGAAAAACCTACGCTTGACAGTTGGTTTTCAACTGGTCATTGTAAAGTACGCAAACATCTCCTTAGACTGGGGCTAATAGACACACCTCTATGCAGGAAGTATGAACGAGGAGACCAAACTGTAAGGCGTGTCCTATGTGAATGCCCGAAGTTATCGTTAATACGAGAGTATGCGTTTGGCTATTCCTGTCCGACACTTGCCCACATAAGGCAAGTATGTTCCCTCGTGACTTGTCCATCTTCCTAGAAATGGCAGGATGGACAATGATCTAAGGATGACAGCTCCCTAAAGGATACATAATGGGTCATTTGTGGCTTAAGTACTGTGGAACTTAACTCGCCCTCCCCATTCTACAGGTACAAATTAAAAAGAAGTGATGTTAAACACTAGACAAGGCAGGGTGTAAATACTGTCCCCAATAGTTCCTCTAACTCTCAAAAAATGTACAATTGGAGTAATGGTATCTTCCAGGTCATTATCATGCCCCCGATAAGATTACTTAACTACTAAATGAGATATTACTGTTGTTATAGCTTATAAATTATGCCAATATTTGGGAAATATTATCATTAACAATAATACCTTCAAAACAACAATCTGAATAAATTAAAAGCCCCCTGAGATGTGGCTATATTCACGTATTGTTAAGATACCATCCACTGCAAGAGTGTGTAACGAGAAGTTCCTGAGAAGAGTTAGGTGACAGAGAAATTTAGCTTAATAATTAAATCGAAAAATCAAACTACCTAGGCCGTCCACTACATATACAAAATGCTATAGTCGTCAGTATAATGTCAAATAAATGAAAAACGTCAGATTGGTAGGAAAAAAGCCCTGAGGGTTACGAAACTTTAGAAATTAAACAGGATTGGCCTTTGAAAAAAGAAATTACTTATTAAAACTTACTAAACTTATTAAAATAAACTTGAGGTAGAGGTAGAAACTATTAAGTTTGAACTCATGGTTAACTACATCTAACTAAATCATCATGAAAATTGATCGCATAAAACCCGAACTATTGCGGAATGCGAGGCAGTTTCGTCTATGATATATTTTGGAGCTCTAGTTGATAACACAGGCAGTTGTAAACCTGAAATTCGAAGACTCATTCAACTAGTAAGAGAAGTAATGACTGAATTAAATAAGGTCTGGCGTTATCGCCACATTAGTACGATAAGTAAGAAGAGACCCGTTTCAACTCTGGTCTTTTCCATATTTTGCTATACATGTGAGACATTGACTGTCAAAGAATCAGATAGACGATGCATAGACGCATTTGAAATGTGGACATGTAAACGATTGCTTCAAAGTTAATGGAGGGCTCGCCGTACGAATATCTCTCTCGGTTCTAGATGAAATTAAACAAAATCAGCGTCTCTTTAGTACTGTTTATTCTAGAATATTAAAGTGATTTGGTTATATCCATCGAAGTGGTCACAAAATGGAGCGGTTGGTGGTTTAAGGAAAGCCTTAGAGTCTACGCCAACGCGGCAAATGTCCACAGCGATGGGCAGCCATTAGGAAAAAGTTTCTCAACAAACAGTATACTGAGGCAGAATATGTAACAGATAACCGCGATGAGTGGAGAAATATTAATAATGAAACTATCCGAGCTGATGTCAAGACGTTAATGATTATGACAATGAGCCTGTGAAAACTTTATCGTAACACTCCAAGTCAGAGACGAGCTATTGTAATGGATAACATTTAATGGACACGGCACTCATGGAATAAGAAGTGTTATTTTGTTGATTCTAAAGATTTCATTTGTAGCAATATGAACTTCTTCTTCTTAAGGTTCCATCTTCTAACGAAGGTTGGATATCAACATGGCAATTCTTATTTTACTTACAGCAGCTCTAAATAGTTGGCTAGAGCTCAGACTAAACCATTCCCTTAGATTTCGTAGCCAGGAGGTTCGTCTTCTTCCTACATCTCTTTTACCTTTTATTTTGCCCTCTATAATCAAACGTAGTAGCCCATAACGAGGGCCTCTTAATATATGACCGAAATATTCAAGTTTCCGCCTCTTAATTGTCTGTACAATTTCTTCCCTCTTATTAACCCTATCAAGGACTTCAATATTGCTAATTTTGTCTACCCATGCTATTCGTAGCATCCTTCGATAACACCAACGCTCAAAAGCTTCCAATTTCTTAATCTCCAGTTGTTTCAATGTCCATGCCTCAGATCCGTAGAGCAAAGTTGTAAAAATGTAGCAGCGCAATAACCTTATCCTTAGATCCATTCTTAGGTCTCTACTACACAATAGATGTTTCATTTTTACAAATTTTGCCCTTGCTATTTCTATACGACTTTTAATCTCTTTATATAAAAGAGTAAAAACGTGATGTATAATATTATCCTTTTTAAACACCGCAGTCTACGCCTATGGGTATCGGTAGTTTCTCTTGACATTTTCACACCTTTGCTTTGCAATAAAGTCACTCGGCGATGATCGAGTGAGTGACATATCGCGCGACACCAGCAATTCTGCATTCGGAAAATTCATTTTCCCTCATATTGCGCACGCGTTTTATCAGCAGCAGCAGTACACACAAGGCGGCCGCACGTTTTCCGAACGGTTATCATACTTTGGCAGTGACAACCAGACTAGTCGTGTGGAAAAATGATAGCGAAATCTCAGGTCATCACCGAACCGGATGGATCTCTTTTGCGACTCTCCCGAAACCCATCAAAAAAATCCTCGCCTTTTTAATTTAGAACTTCCGATTCTCGATCCGATTGTTTTCCATTTTATTTTACTCGTCTTAAGTAGGCGGCTGATTGAATTTCTCGCAAGAATTGAAGAACTGTTTTATCTTAATCGCCCACAAAATTAGAAAAGCTGATATCACATCGATTCACAAACAATATAATATTCTCTAACGAGGAATCGATGGCAGAAATATTTACAAATGACAATAATCAATGGAAATAATAATAAGCATAATAAGAGAAATGTATGATGTGAAGAATTAGCTGTAAATAAAGCAACAACAAGCGAATACTTAGGAACCATAACGAGAGGAATAAAATAAATTCGACCATAAAGGGATGAAGAAAATTAATATGACGGTACTATTGCAGCCCAGCTACTAGTGTCTAAATTAAATAAAAAGTATACACGAAGGAAGTTACAGAGACTTACCTAATATGTTTTCGGACGCAGAAGTGAAATATTACGAATAATACATTGTGCTTCTTCTTCTTCTTCTTCAGATGCAAATCCACTAATGGATGTTAGCGATCACATTTTCCATTAATTCTCTATTTCTGGCAATATGTATCAAAAATTTTATGTCGTTGTCCATTTCCTTATGTTTCGGAGCCAGGACATTCTCTTGCGTCCCATTCCTCTCTTGCCTTCAATTTTACCCGCGATTATAAGTTGGAGGAACTGGTGTTTTTCATTTCGCATGATGTGACCTAGATACGCCGTTTTCCTTTTCCTGATGGTTTCGAAAAGTTGGCGTTCTTGGTTTATTCTTTTAAGGACATCTATATTTGTGATTTTCGAAAGCTTCCAATCTGTTTATATCCCTCGTTTTAAGTGTCCAGCCCTCTACGCCATATAGCAGCACTGACCATACGTAGCACTTAGTAAACCTTAGTCTTAGTTGAAGATCAAATTCTGAACAAGTCAGTACTTTCTTGAATTTTACGAAAGCTTGTCGAGCTTGCTCAATGCGACATTTTACTTCCCTGTCCGATGCCCAGTCTTCAAAAAGCCACGATCCCAGGTATTTAAATTTACTCACTCTTTCAATGGACTTAGTATTCAGTGTTATGGTGGAGTTTTCAAGTGCATCTAAGTTTCTGGAGATGATCATAAATTTGGTCTTTTTGGTATTAATCTCTAATCCCATTCGCTTACTGTATTCTTCGATTATAGTGTCAAGTTGTTGAAGATCGACTATGTTGTCACAAATTAAGGCCGGTCGTCCTTTGGATGCGTTTTCGTCCGAATTGCGTTCGTCAGAAATCGGACGAAGAAGTGCGAAGCATCCCGTTTCATTGAAACCTATTGATGCTCGTACACTGCGTCCGAACTGCTTCGTACGAATTCGGACGAAAACATGCGAAGTGCGATCTATCCGAAACAAATGGGATTTTTCGCAGTTGTTATGACGAATTGATAGTCGATTTGTATTTGTAACAGAACGAGATGGATGTTGAAAAATTAATTACTTTAATTTATGAAAAAAAGCCTCTATGGGATATGACCGATAAATCATATCACATGAGAGATATACAAAGAAAATTGTGGCAA
Organism: Diabrotica balteata; assembly: GCA_918026665.1. Taxonomy (NCBI): domain Eukaryota; kingdom Metazoa; phylum Arthropoda; class Insecta; order Coleoptera; family Chrysomelidae; genus Diabrotica; species Diabrotica balteata. The sequence continues at coordinate 5,498,522 of OU898276.1, forward strand.
GAAGTGGCAGTTGAAATGAATACTAAGGGTAAGTTAAATCAAATTTAGGTGTCAGGTACCTATGATATATGTATTTGCAAACAAACAAAATATTTGTCTTTGTTGTTTATAATGTAGAAAAGGCATATATGGGTAAGGCTCATTGAAATCCAAAATGTATTTGAATATTTTATTGATTTTAAATTATGCATTATACAATTCTTGAGATGAAAAATAAGTTTTAAATTTATCCCTGATGTCATAAGCTGAACTGGTGCCTCTGTTTTCACCCAAGGTTCCAAATCTTCCCGTTCTTGAATGTGTTTGATGAGGGATTTGCTCGAATGTACATGCTACTTGTTGCTCTCCTTCTTTATCAATTATAATGTTATGCAAGAGGCATATGCATTTAATAAGTTTATCGGCAGATTCGGGATTTACTTCAATTGATTTTTGTAATAATCTCCATTTGCTACTCATAATTCCGAATGCACATTCAACAACTTGTCTTGCTCGAGACAAACGCTCATTAAAAATTATTTCTGAAGGTCCTAATTTTGATACTGGAAAAGGTCTCATTAAATAAGTTTTTAGTGGATAAGCTTCATCTCCCAAAAGAACATGAGGTACTTTAATATTTGTTCCCGGCAGTGCACAATGTCTTGTAACACCTAATCCTCCGTTTTCAAGCTTTTGGCAAAGATTTGAATGCGAAAAAATACCACCATCACTTTCTTTACCGTACGCTCCCACATCAATTGCTATAAATTTGTAGTTTGGTCCAGCCACAGCTTGTAAAACAATTGAGAAGTATTGCTTGTAGTTTCGATACATACTTCCAGAGTGCTTTGGATTCTGTATGCGTATGTGTTTCCCATCTATGCATCCAACACAGTTTGGAAATTTCCACTTATTCCAAAATCCTTCAGATATAGATTCCATGTCTTCATTTTTCGGAAATGGCATATGTACAGTACCCAACTTGTCCCAAATAGCATCACACGTTTCGTGAACAATTCTACCCACCGTGACATCTGATATTCGAAACGAATACCCCAATGTCTTAAACGAGGAGCCCGTTGCCAAATACCTGAAATGAAAAAAAAAACGTGATTAATTTGTAACGATTTTTTTTGTTTCAGTTGATGAACTAAAAAATAAATGGAGGGGGATGCGAGACACATTCCGGAAGGAATTCAACAAGTCGAAAAAACAGAAATCTGGAGATGGTGCAGAATCGGTAGTTACCTCCAAATGGCCATATTATAAAATACTGTTGTTTTTATCTAAAACTGTTGAACGACGTAAACTGCATGGAAATATATCTCCGCAAAAGGAAGACAATAACAACTCTTATTCCGAAACAGAATCGACATTGGAGCCTGATGCAGACAATGCATACTCTCAATCAACCATTCAAGAGTCATCACAGCAAATTGTAAATACAGATATACAGCAGCCATCCACATCTGGTAATGAGGTTAAAAGTACATTCAGTACACCTAGTAGTACAACTATGCAAACTAAGAAAAACACAAACAGTCGTCTAAAATATGCTAGGAATTCCGAGGCAAATTCAATGGACGACAAGTTCCTCGAAATAGAAAGAGCCAAATTGGAAATATTGTGCCAACATAAAAATAGAGAAGATAGTGACAGTGAACGCCAATTCCTACTCAGTCTCCTGCCCTTTTTAAAGGCTGTACCTCAAAATCGACAAATGCTAATAAGAAGTAAGTTGCAGCAAGTATTTCTTGATGAGGAGCAATTATCTACAAGACACGCGCCCGGAGCATCATATCGTTCCAATGAAACAATTACATCAACACCGTTGCCTTCTCCAATGTCTTACACAGACACCGATTCCTCCAGAGCGTCATTCTATTGTAATGACTTAATATCAACACCACATCATTCTTCATCTTTGCAAAATACAGAATCTTCCGTGGTCTCACAATATTCAAGTGAAAGAAGAGAAGATGTTTCCTCTCAACAGCCGTTATCCATTCAGAACTATATTACTCACTTCAGCGCATAAAACAATGTATTTCTTTTCTTTGTATTTTTTAATAATAAAATTGGAAATGTTGCAACTACTGTATTTATTATAACTTACCTTAGAGTCACACTCAATCGTTCTTCTGGTGAAATGGTCTCACGGAAATTCGACATTTTTTTAATTGGTTCTCTTATGGCATCTAAAATATAGTTAAATGTATCCTGATTCATGCGATAGTAATCAAAAAACTTTTTCTCGTCCTTTTTCAAATCATCATATAAATGATGAAATTCTCCGAATTCTTTTCGTTTTGCTAATATGTCATTAACCCAACATTTTTTTCTTTTTAATTTTAATCGCCGTCTAACAAGGTAACTATTTTCCAAAAGAATATGATCCATATTAAGTATTAATAATTATTATAGTATGCTTATTTGATAAATTACTACATATGACTGACTTCGTACAATGCGAAAACTTGTCTATAGTGGACGATACCACATATGCGAAATCTGACGAAATTATTCCTCCGATTTCTGACGAAAATATTTCGGACGAAAACGCATCCAAAGGACGACCGGCCTAAGACACCATCATCAGCATATCGTATGTTATTGATCAATACTCCATTCACCTTGATTCCCATCTCTGCATCCTCCAAAGACTCTTGAAATATGGCTGGAAATAAATGTTAAATAAAAGAGGGGAAAGCACACATACATTCTCCATTTAGCTAAAATCTTCTTCACCGAAAGACAAATTTTGACTTTGTCAGGTCTTTTTAACGTGTTTTATCTTTTCCTTCTGGTATTATTTGTTGTGTGCTGTGTTGTGTGCATTTTCCACTCAGCTGAAATACTCATATAATTGCAATACTTCGGTTTCTTCTTCCCCTTTATAAGCAATTCCACTTGTTCATTGACGAACTAATACTGCTGCAATCCTGCTTTCAAGAGCTTTCGTTGCATTTCTTTATTAATTCTGTTCATGTCGGAATATCCTCGTTGATAATGTTATACAAATTCTTTTCTTAAGCAATATTGTTGCCTACTCCTATGAGCAATATTGTCTCTCTTAATATACTATAAAACTTGATTGTCTTTGAGGTTGACTCAGCTGGTTTATGTCATTATTTCTTTCATTCCTGATATGCCGAGCATTGGGAGCATAGTGCTCATTTTGCAAGCTTCAAAATTGTTGTATCAAAAAGCAAATGAAAACATGTACAAAAAATAGGAGAAAACTGAAGCAAAATAACTGGAAATATCGATAAATCGGTGAGCCTAATGCCAATCTGCTACCTGAGAAAATCATAAACGGCACAGAAAAGACGAAAATATTCATAAATAAATCATCTTTATTGCTGTCTAATATCGATTTATGTAGTATTAAATAAACAAACTTATTTGCTCATACTACTGCATTAAAATCGTTTAGTATAACATTACCAAGATTATATAATCAGATTATAATCTAGTTGTACCCCTTTTCCTTGTTTGTTGGTTTGGGTGCGTTATCAGATAAGTTTGTCCCTTTCTCTGATCCAATATTTGCTGATCTATATGGGTTAGATAAGTGAATAAATTATTGTTTTATAGATAAGAGCACTTTTGAAAAGATGGAAGTTTTAATGTTTGTAAAATATCCAAAAGAAATACAGAGCTTTACAAAATTAACTGAACACTTTTTTTAAAAATACTATGCAAATAAGTTCAAGAGATTTTATCAGGCATATCGCCTTACTCTTCCTCTTTAATATTTAATAGATCAGTCCAAATTCTAGCATATGCAGACGACGTGGACATTATAACAAGAAGTAGGGCGAGAACTGCGGAAATCCTAACCGAGCTAGCAGCAGCAGCAGAACGAATGGGGTTACATATAAATCAAAATAGAACCAAATTCATGGCGAGTAACACAAACACAAGAGCTGGAAATGTTGACACAAATTTAATCATCAATGACCAAAACTTCGAAGCAGTCAATGAGTTCATATATCTAGGGACATCGGTTAACCCCAATAATAATACATCTGAGGAAATAAAAAGGCGAATAATAATTGCAAACAGGTGTTATTATGGTCTATCAAAGTACTTAGCTAACAAACGCCTGTCTCAAAAAACTCGTATAAGGCTGTATAGTCCACTTTCGAACGGGGACTGATAATCCCCGTTCTCACATACGGATCAGCGGCATGGACGCTAACGAAAACAGATGAATCCGCTCTCTCCATTTTTGAAAGAAAGGTGCTACGCAAGATATTTGGAGCGGTCTGTGAGAACGGAATATGGAGGCGTAGATATAACTTCGAACTGCAGAATATCTACAAGCATACGTTTGATGGTAAAGATATTACCACTATAATTAAGCGAAACCGCCTGCAGTGGGCAGGACATGCAGCCCGAGCCCCTGAATCGAACATGATAAAAAAGATTCTAACAGCGCAACCTGTGGGAATGAGACGACGGGGTAGACCAAAGCTGAGGTGGATGGATGGGGTAACACAAGATGCGGAGAAGATCGGAGTCGGCAACTGGAAAATTCAAGCAAGGGACAGAACAAAATGGCGTAGAAAGCTTGAGAAGGTCGAGGCCCTCTAAGGGCTGTAGCACCAAGATAATGATGATGATGATGATGATGATGCAAATAAGTTCAAGAGATTTTATCAGGCATATCGCCTTACTCTTCCTCTTTATAAACATTTCTGCTTGTTCATTGGCGGATTAATACCTCTATGAAAGGTTGTCATTCCATCTTTTGCGCAATCATCCGATACTTCTTTTGCCTATTGATGACTTATCCATTGCTATTTTGCTATACTACACGGGTCTCCTCCATTCTGCTATGTGATTATTCCATTTTTTTGTATTTTGTGTCCATGAATTTATACACTGTACGTTACATTTTCTTTCAATGTCTTCACTTCTCTTTCGATAGAACGTCGACGCAGGACGTGACATTCGACACAGAACGTAAAATGTCACGTGAAATAACGTGACATTCGACGTCGAATGTGAAATGTCGCGTGAATAACGTGACATTCGACACAGAACGTAAAATGTCACGTGAAATGACGTGACATTCGACGCAGGACGTGAAATGTATGAATTACGTGACATGTGACGTTTTGACGTGACGTTCGACATTTTAAAAGACAAAGACACAATAACAGAGGGCAACAGAGGGTAGCAGAGGGTAACAGAGGGTAGCAGAGGTACACAGAGGGTAACAGAGCGTCATAACAGAGACATTCGACAAAGGACGTGACAGTTATGTATCAGTCAGACGTCGCTTGACATAAAACGTGGCATTCAACATAGAACATATTCAGTAGTAATATGAAACCCATCGAGTGCATTCATAGAGTAATAGAACTTCAAGGAAAACTTGATCAGTAAAAGAAAGACATTAAATCATATGAGATTTTAAACAAATTACAAGACAGTTAGATAGCATGCATTTTGACAACAACAAAACGTGGAAACCCGAAGAGTTGAATCTACAGCAGCAGCAGCAAGACACCTAGATTTACGCCTGTAGAAAACTGTCACCAGCTACATATCCATTAAGACGTATTCATCCAACACCACGTTTGTCAGCAACAACACCAGCGAGTATATAAAAAGTGAAATAGACAATGTCTTTGCAATGTCCTGTGTAATATTAGCATCTGTATTTGAAATAGGATAAAGTAATACGTATGATATATACGTCGATAAAAATTAGGTTAAAATACATTTGTGTTTCAGTTATCTATTTTTTTGTATTCTCTTGAATATATTCGTTTAAAAATAGGTTTGTCTATAGTATAAAATAGTTATGCTTTCTACGCACTTTTTTGCATTTCTTTATGCTTTTAAATCAGAACTATAAATAGCTATAATGCACTAATTGTGAGATCAATCTATAATGGCTGTGCAAAATTAAGAACCGAGCAGACTTAGTAGCAGTTAAGTAGAACATATGTCATCATAGAACAGAAATATTCAACACCTTTTTCTGTGAGAAAATGTAATGTTGTACCGTTCTATTAGCAAGATCGCAACAGAAGAAGAAAAGACTCAGAAAGACAATGGTATCGATGAGAACGGCCCACCCGCGAATATCTGCACGTGTTCACGTCACGTGACGAAGGTGATGATAACTTTTGATAGTGCGGGACGGCATCCGGAATCAATGACACTTTCAGACTCTTAGCGTGGAGCAACGGGGTTGATGGAGGGGCCCGCATTTCGTAGAAGAGCGTCTTCTTATCTTTGGTTATCTTTTATGTACTTCGACGAAGACAATAAGTCTGAAAGTTATATCCTGTATGATGAATTATCTTGGATATTTTAATAGATTTTATATCTATACATATCAGTATTAACTAAAACTTTATTTGTTTACGTAACCATTTGATACTTGTTCAAATATTTTTTTATTGCTCACACTCATCACGATTACATAAATTTTAGAACTTGTAAAAATGCGCTGTTGCAGATCTCATAATTTTTCACTGATAATTCCAGTTATCCATAAAATATTCTCGTTAAAATTAACTCTAAATCAAGGGTATATGTTAGCCTGACAATTTTAAATAGGATCAAATTGCATTGAAATCAAAATTGATCTATCCTTCTAATGTTTCATTTTACCATTCATTCTCTTTGCTTTTCTGTCTATGCGGAGTGGGTTTTTCTATTTACATGTTTCTATATTTGGTTATACCAATATCAATCCCCTTGACCGAAGTGTCTCCCACCATGATGTCTCTTTGGTCTTCCTCTTCTGTTTACGAGAATGATTAACTTAGATGCTTTAAATTCAATAGCAATATATCTAGCTGATACCAACCAAGATGTCAATATAAGAGAAGGATTCTACGAACATTTGAAAGTACAATAAACAAGATACTACTAAAGAAATATGTTCATTATGACTATAACCCCACGCAAATTTACTTATGTGGACTACAAGGCTTTGGGTATGCGAGAAAGAAACATCTAGAACACCGAGGCTATCCTAAAAGGCGCTCTAAATATTATTAACACATTAAAAATTGCGGTCTTCAACCAAATCCTACAAAGAAAAAGAAGTTACGGCTTTCTATCTCAAAGCACACCACAGACTGAACGAAAAAGCGAAGGAATTATACTAAAACATAATCCAAACCCAAAATATCTCGGTTTAATACTAGACCGCACTCTAACTTTCAAGCAACAATCACATAAAACTACAACTAAAGTAACAACTAGTAATAAAATCATTCACAAGCTTGTAAGCATTTCTTGAGAAGCTACTGCAGACGTAATCAGGACAAGCGATCTGGCATCAGCCTATTCAACAGCCGAATATGCTCTTCTTCTTCTTCTTATGGTGCCTATCCGTTACGGATGTTGGACACTAGCATGGCTATTCTGACTTTGTTGACTGCTGCCCTAAAAAATCCGGTAGTGGTTAAGCTAAACCATTTTCGCAGGTTATGCAGTTATGATATCCATCTTCGTCCTGGACCTCTTTTCCCAAGCACTTTACCTTGAAGTATGGTCCAAAATATAAGTATATATAAGTAGAAATGCTTCGAGTGTCTTCAGTGATGCTTCAGTTAAGGTCCGTGACTTCATTCCATATAAAACAACGAAGAATATGCTCTAGTCTGGATAAACAGTCACCACACTAACGTCCTATATGCACAATTAAATTAAACCATAAGATGTATTAGGGAAACCGTGACAAACGACGCTAGTTGCCCTTAAAGCTAAATATCACAAATGCCAAACGAATCAACTAAAGTAGGGTCAATTGCGGCTGAGATCTCGAAACCCTCCAACAAGAACAGTTAACAATCTTCCAAAGACTTTCTCAATCAATGACCAAATTGGCGAATGGAACGAAGAAACTAACAACGCATAACTAATAGAAAATTCCACAGTAAAACTCAACCGTTTTTCTCTTTAGCTAGGGGAATGGTGTAATCTTAACCGAATCAGAGGTATGGAGTAGGCAATAAATCACTTAACTAATGGGGTATTGCCACTGAAAAAAGGATATCCTAAATAATATCGTAGAAAGTAATAGAATCAAAGAAATTTCAAGAAGTTGGTATCAACTTGTTAAATGCCACCTGAAACGTCTAACTTGGAATATGCAAGAACGAATACACTAGAGACTATAAGAATAAACTATAACAGACCAGCGTTTGTATATCTGATTGATTTTAAGTAAGCATTCGACAGAGTAAGAATGAAATATATAATCCATCTTTTGTAAAATAGAGAAGATCTCTTAAAAATCATAAAACTAAATCAGAATAGATACGAAACTTATAGATATTAGCAACGGAGTAAGACGTGAGACTCATTGAACCCTATGCCCTTTAAGTTAATCTAGGATGAAGTCATCAAAAGCCTCAATGAATGAAGAAGATGCAGAATGGGAAATAAAAAAGTCAACATACTTTGTTTTATAGGCGACGCAATATTAAAAGACTACTTCACAGATTCAACAAAAAAGCAAAATAATTTGATATAGCGATCTCAATTCAGAGAACCAAAACAATACATATTAACGATGCGAAGTTTTGAATTGTCACTCTGTTTAGTGCGAATTAGGTACAGTATTGTGCGAATTAATGGAATCACTGTAAATTTTTTTCATTTTTTCAATATTCACAGTTGGCAACACTACCTACACAGTTGACAGCTGACCAAGCATTGAAAACATAACCTTACTGTGTGTTGGTGTGTTTGAGTGTGTTTTAGGTAATTTCTTACCAAGCTTGTGTTGTTTTGAGGGTTTTTGTACTATTTTGTGTTGTTTTTGGTTTTATTCCAACATGGATATTACGCCTAGGAAGCGTGAAAAGATTGTCACGTTGAGTGAACACACTAGTATGTCACAAAGAGAGATTGTTAGAACGTGTGGAGTGAGTCAGGGGGTAGTAAGCAAAATTTTGAAGCGTAAACGAGAAACGGGATCAGTGGATGTGAAAAGGTTAGAAAAATGTGAAAGAAAGAGAAAAACAACACCAGCAGGTGATAGATTTTTACTTCGAAAGAGCAAATTGGACCCAAGAAAATCAATCCAAGACCTACAACAAGATCTAGCAGCATCAGCTATAGTGATTCATGACTCAACTGTTCGTAGAAGACTTTTGGAGAATGGTAAAAGGGCAATTTGTCCACAGAAAAAACAGCTTCTAACTGAACGAATGAAGAAACAAAGGCTACTGTGGGCCAAAAAATACTCTAATTGGACTATAGGCGACTGGAAAAAAGTCCTATTTACAGATGAAACCCACTTTATAGTTCAGGGACAGCGGTCGAAATTCGTCAGGAAGTCTGACAATGAAAACCTTACACCATCTCATATTGATCAAACCGTAAAACATCCAGTCAAGAAAATGTTTTAAGGATGTTTTTCATACATGGGGGTTGGATCTTTGGTGCCAATTAAAGGCATGATAAACAGCCAAAAATACAAATCCATGTTGGAAAAGTATTTGGACAAACAACTTCAAAAATGTCAACCCCAAGGAGGAGCGATTCTTCAACAGGACTCTGCTCCCTGTCACAAATCAAAGGAAAAGATGACATTTTTCAAAAATAAGAAGATTAATGTTTTAGATTGGCCTGGTAATTCGCCCGACCTCATCCCCATTGAAAATTTATGGGCCATTTGCAAAGCTAGACTGCGAAAAATCGACTCTACCACTAAAACAAAAATGATAGAAGCGGCCATTCAGGTTTGGTATCGAGATGAAAGGATATCTGACAACTGCCAGAAACTCATAGAATCTATGCCAAAACGGGTAAAAGCGCTAATTGCTGCCAAAGTGGGACATATTTCCTACTGAATGATGTAAGTTTTCCTTTATAGTTTTGTCAAAATATAATTTTTTACTAAATAAACTGTTTTTTCATTAAAACAGCCTATGATTCCATTAATTCGCACAATACTGTACTTATTATTAAATACATTTCTTATATCTATAAACCATTTCTTATAATTTTCCATAACTTTATTTAAAAATAACTACAGCTACTATATGATGTAACCTTCTCATTGTACAACTTTGATCACAGTAGCCGGTGGACTGGCCTAAAAGTTTAGACCGTCCGACCAATCAACCACCATCATCGAAGAAGTCCTCGCGCGATTCTCCGAAGAAGATCTGACACCGGATGCACCGTTCCGCTGGCATCAGATATGGTAAATAAAACGGCCGTGTGCTGTTTACGAGGTCAGCAAGTGGGAAAGAGCAAGCTAGTTGTTTATCTGATACCTTTGGTGGTTCGATTTATTTTTTTTTTCGATGTTTTTTACTCGAAAATTATTAACGTTACATCAAAGAATGCAACACATATATATGTACTTGGGATGAGGTGTATGCAAAATGAAACATGCCAATGAGCAATATATAAGTATAGAAAATTGTATTTAAAAAAATTGAAGTTTTGATAATTATTATACGATTTAGAGCTCATCTTTAAATGCTAAAACCAAATTAATAGTCGAGGCTATGAAGCACTAAGATTAACTTATCATTTTTCCGTAGCCAGATGAATCGCTATGTAACTTTTTGTATTCGATTCGGAAAATTATCATTTTGTGCATAAGAAAATGCATTTGCAAAGTGCATAGTAAATAAAAAATTTGCAATTCAGAAAATATCGACAGGAATAAGTTCAATTTCAAAGCCTGTTTGTTTGATATGTGGATTGTCTGTAGCAGTTCCGAAAAAATTTAACCTGGAACGACCTTATAAACAACTGCATAAGGACTTCAGCAATAAATATCCTATTGGTTCACATTTGCGAGCCGACTTTATTGAAAAAAAAAGAAAACCCTAGCCAGCCAACAGTCACTGTTTCAGAAGAGAAGTGATGAAATGGAAACTATGGCTAAAACATCATATGAACTTTCTCTGCTGTTAGCCCAGAAGAAAAAAGCCTACTCTGATGGAGAGGAGATAATTAAAAATAGTCTGGCAATATTTGCTAAAAATGTGGGAGATGTAAAGATCAAAAATATGGTCGATAATATTGCATTATCCCGAAATACAGTCATGCGCCGTATGAATGATATGGCCCAGGATGTTGTTTCCCAAATTATAAGTGGATTACAATCCTGCAAATTCTTTTCTTTAGCGTTGGATGAAAGTTGTGACAACACAGAAAATGCGCAGTTAAGCATTTTTGTCCGTTATACCAATGATAATTTTGAAAATGCCGAAGAGCTTCTGGATTTGCGCCAACTAGTCACAACAACAGGAGAGGATATTTTTCAACAGCTTAAAAACGTAATCGAAGTCAACAAAGTTGAATGGTCAAAATTAGATAGTGTTTGTACAGATGGAGCTTCTTGCATGGTTGGTAGACTAAAGGGGTTTGTTACATTACTGGAAAACTATTTGGGAAGAAAAGTTTTTAAGTACCATTGTGTTATTCACCAGGAAGCTCTTTGTGCCAAGGACCTAAACATGTCATCTGTTGTTGACCCTGTAACACGCTGCATTAACAAAATACGAGCTCGGGCATTGAATCGACGACAATTTCGAGAACTGTTCGCGGAAGAAACGGAGCAAGATGGAGAGTTACTTCTCCATTGCAGTGTGCGCTGGCTCTCCAAAGGAAATGCACTCGAAAGTCTTTGGAACTTGAAGGAGTGCGTCTTAAAATATTTGCAAGAAAACAATGAACTACCCAGTGAGTGCTCGTTACTTAATGATAAAGATTGGCTTTGGGATTTAGCTTTTCTCATTGATATTATGAGACATTTAAATCTATTAAATTTAATATTACAGGGATAAAATTGTATTTTTCCTACTCTAGTTGGTCATATATCTTCTTTTGTGAATAAACTTATGCTTTTTTGTAACGATTTTGGAGAACAGAACTTGACACATTTCACATTAATGCAGGAATTAGCCAACAAGGTCAGTAGAACTACAAATTATGACAGATTTAAAAACCTTATATCTATTTTGCTAGGTTCATTCAATACCCGGTTTGAAGATTTTCAAAAAGACAAAATGAATGTTGACCTTTTCATAAATCCTTTTTCTATTTCTCTGCAAGATATCAATTGTTACTCAGCTGAAATACAGATCGAAATTATTGATTTACAGAACCACACTATACTAAAAAGATATCATATATCGACCACATTACTAACCAGGACGTTTTATTAAGAATGCAAGAAGGAAAGAGTTGTTAATCACAATAGAAACAATCAAAATTGAATATCTCGGTGACATCATGAGAAACAGCGAAAGATATGGGTTGCTGCATTCAATTCTTTAAGGAAAAGTAGAAGTTTAATTATTCGTTTATTTATTTTTTTATTCCATACGTGACAAAAATAGTGTTATTTATGTAGTATCCATTGTAAATCTAATGTTTTTCAATCTTCTGCTCTGTTTTTTGTCATCTAGCAGACTAAAATTTAAATACTTTAATAACTTAATGCCCTCGCCTTTGTACTTTCCAGCAATTTTTATATTATCAATTATCAGCTTATATAACAACTGACGTAGTGACAACATGCTACAAGTAGTGGTTTATGTCTGTCTAAAATTAGAATCTTAAAAAAAATTAATAAATGCCTCACTAATTTCACATGGGTCTAGATCGAATCTCCAGTTGCTTTACAAAAGCCAGAGTCTTGTCTCATTTTTTCCATTGGCCATTTATCAGATGCTATCAGCTGAAATTGAAATGAATCAACACAAGCATAGCTATTATAACGAAAATAAAACGTAAAAGTATCATAAGAGCGATCTTAAAATAAAACAGAAGCGCCATTTCGAAGAAAACAGACCAACACTTGTATAGTATTCGAATGGAAAGGCAAAAAGGGCGATTGAGAAATCGATTAACTTAAATCTTAATAGATTTTTCATGCGGCCACTTATCGAATTAATAAATCGACTTTCATTAATGATCTCTGCCTTTCTAACTAATCAATGTTTTCCCGATATATCTGCTTATGTACAGAACGTCCCAAACTCCAATTCATCGACAAGTACATTAGTTATAATCGCTATCGATCTCGAGTATAATAAAACATAAACATAGATGGACGAAAAAATATCATCTTTGTTTAAAGCCCAACATAACTAAATACTCATTTAAATGTTCCATCGTAAAATTTTGGCGCCTGTCACTCAAAACATTTTTATAAATCAAAAACCTTCTTTCAACGTCCACACCACACTGGTCCTCCTTGCATACAGTACATTCAACCAACTTATACATCTAAACCAGGGCTTCCCAAACTTATTCGTACCGTGACGCCCTTGGGACTTTGCTATTTTTTTGCGACAACCCAACCCCCAATAATACTTATTTACCAATTTTAGTACTAGCCTAGTAACAGGTTATAGTTATAACAAAAACGCCATTTGAACATTTATAATTTTTATTACAAATTAAGAACGAAATGAAAACATGGGCACAAAAATAAAAAGGGATATTTATTTATGTAACTGGCTGGTTAATGTGAGGGATGTGCACAGCTTATGAAACCGGGGCTCCAGTTTGAAAATTGCCACTCTCATTTCTTTTTCTAAATTTATGTTTGACCTGTACTTGTTTTTAATTACTACAACTGCAGAAAAGCCCGTTTCGCACAAGGACGAAGTCGCAAATGGTAATAAAACCTTTAATGAAGCAGTGCTGATGGCATGATATTCATGAGAAACTGAGCTCCAAAATTCAAACAGTTTGTCACTGTCGTATTGAAGCTGTAGGCTGGAATCACAGGACAATTCTATCAGTTGTTCTTCTTCCTCTGTTGAAAGAGTTAATGGTGTGGATGACTGGAAAGGGTTTCTGATCCAGTTATATTGCTGCAGATCTTCGGGAAAATATTTCTCAAAGTGTTCGCTCAATGATAACATGTGTTGTGTAAACATATTGTATTCTTGTAGAATACTTTATAAAGCAGGGAAACAGTCAATTTCTTGATCTTCTAATTTTCTCTTCCATAAGAGCAACTTCTTCTGAAACGCAGTAATTTTATCTGCCAATTGCAGGATATGAGTATTGTTTCCCTGCAAAGACTTATTAAGATCATTCAATTCGTAAAACATGTCACAGAGGTATGCTAATTTTATTATAAACTCTGAATTAATAAAGTTTTGCGCATCATTAGGTGATTCTGTATGTAGATACGTGTAAAATTCATTTCTTAATTCGTATACTTGTGCGAGTCGTTGCCTTTGGACAGCCAACGAGAGTTGCAATAATAAATTAAAGAGGTGTCCTCGGCCCTCATTTCTTCACAAAGTTTATGGAAAAGTCTTGATTTCGGGTCGTGTTTTAATGTAGTTCACCACTTTAATAATGATATCCATCACAACACTTAACTCAGGTGAAATGTTCTTTGCTGCTAAGGCCTCTCTATGTTTGACACAATGTGTCCATTTTACACGTGGAGCCTTAGTTTTGATGAGAGCTTGTAGTCCTCCATACTGTCCAGACATCGCTCGGGCACCATCCGTACACACACCTACACAGTTATCCAAGTTAATATTGTTTTCAGCCATATATGAGTTTAAAATATCGAATAAATCAGTAGCTTTGCAACTTTCTCTTATTTTTCTGCAAAATAACAAATCCTCACATATATTTCTTTCTTGGATGTACCTTACATAGCATATTGATTGAGCATCATCACAATTTGCTCATTAATATCTTCTGCCATGTCGTGAATACCGCGACTAACCGGGGCTTGCGGCTAGGTGATACTCCTCCATAGATACCTACCGAAAGGGCGTGTGCCGCCTAAATACCGGGTATATATAAAGTTTTTAATAAATATTTCAGTTTTGTTAATACTATCTTTCCAGGAATACCTTACATCTTTTGGACATTTGCTATTTCTACGAATATTTTAATGTTTCACTCATAAAACAAAAGTAGCTTTTGATAAAGATTGTTGTGTAACTATATTTCACGTTAAACATCCTGACAATATTTTATCGATTTACTAGCAATATCTTGAAGTTTTAATTCTTCTTCTTCTCGTTCCATCAATCTTTATCCTGAGTAACATATTTCCAATTTATTCCGGCCATTCTTTTTATGTCTTCTGGGTAGATACCCATTTCATCAGTGGTTTTCCTCTTGGTAGTCTTCCTCTTGATGGTCTACCTTTGTAAGGCCTCAAATTTTGTATTGTGGTGTTCCAACGTTAGTATTTTTATCTAGCAGTGTGACTTGCGAAGCTCCATTTGAATATGGCAATTTGTGTTACGATTTCCTCGACTTTTGTTTTTGATTTTACCTAGTCGATCCTTTTTTTATCTGATGGTCGTCTACGTGTAATATACGTATAATTACCAAGTTTCAATACGAAGCTTTTAAAGTTTTCGATATATTCAGCGGCGTATAAAGCTGCATCTAACCATGTACCCCACCAAGTTAACACTGGTTCGGATGGTAATGGAGTGTTAGGCAATCTTGCTCTAAAAAGTTGCACCCTCAAAAGAGTTTTAATGAAAAATTTTTACTATTTTTTACCATTAATAAGTGGAAATTGCAGACACGTATTCTAGACACGTACAGTGAATTAGGTTTGGATAAAACACTTTAAGATCTCATGCTATTTTGATCATATATGGTGCAGCGTCGGAAAGCAATAAGACTATTTTATTGGTGGGCACAACCTAGGGAAGATAAAAATTTGTTAAAGCTTCATTTACGAGTCTTGAAACTGTATTGTTATTTGTTGCTTCCAGGTCTCAAGAAAAATTAATATCCCTTCGTCCTAACCTAAAAGAAAGACATTAGTAAAAACGTATCTAAAAACTTGTTTAAACTTGAAGACTTTTATTGGCCTATTGTAAATGACCTACAAAATATATTAAAATCTTGATAATAATCGATCGATACTTTGTAACCTCGGAAATCTTTTTTGGATGGTGCTAGAAAGATAACCAATGGAGACACTGCGGACGGCAGCCAGATGGTTGGTGGAGAGCGAGTCGTGGGTTCGAAACTAGCTTTTGGAACCGGGATTGGGTCCCCAATTGGGACGAAATAAGTAAAGATAGGATAAGAGATATTAGAAAAGATATAGAAATAAACAAAAAGATAGATGGGTAAAATTACCAAAGATAAGAGAAGATAGAAACAGGGCGCCACTCAATTTTTTGGGGTTAAGGAGAAAATTAAGAAACCTTAGAAAAGAAAAGAGATAAAGATATCAGATAAAGAGAAAGATATCATTTAGAGATCAAACCCAAGGAAAGATACCAACAGTTAATTATCAAATAAATTTGGTCAACACAATATATAAACAAATAATAAATATATTAGGTACTACACTTACTTACCTACGAAACTTAATTAGCCTGATCTTTCTACTGGTCAAAGTTATAGTAATAAATTAATATACTAAGCAAATATTTAGAGCTACTATTGTATCAGGGAACTTGTTAGGAGCCGACAAATAAAATACATGCATAAAACATTAACAACATATTAAACACAATATTATGATGCTGCTAAATACAACACAAGTAATAAAAATACACAACTATGATATGGTGTTATATATGTATAAAATTAAGCAATAATATAATAAAAAAATACCTTTACCAAGATATATAAGGCAATCATATACAAATATAATTTGGCGTATCTCGAGATATTATAGGAAAGATAATGAGCAAAAATTATAGCAAATACAAAAGATAGCAAAAATTTCTTAACTCTAAATTTACAACAAAAAAAAAACAAACAGGTTAGAGTTGAAAACATTAACTAACCAAACCGCACTTGGCTAGGTGGGTTACTATCTCGCACTATTAATTAATGCTAAACTGAGATGTTCATAGTTATTAGTTATGGAAAGTTCTTGAATTGTTCTTTAAATTAAATAGATAGATAATTTGCAGATAATTTGCAGATAAAGATTATGGTAACTTACATAATTCCTAGTGATGGCAGCTTAATTTACTGAATTTAATATACTGTACTGGTATTCAACACTGAATTTAATTAGGTACCGTTAAACGTAGTGTAGAACTATATATAACTTAATATAGTCTAAGACAAGAAAACTGAAATATAGAGTGTATACACACTTAGAAAATAATTCACAGAGACGATAATTTCAGGCAAGCGACAACACTTAACGAGAGGCCACCGAGAAGTCTCACGAGATAATCGACCTGTGCTCAACAAGAGCCCACCGAGAAGTAAGTTGGTTCCACTAAAAATTTCACCAACTATCCAAGAAAAAAGAAGAAGAAGGTATATCCCCCACTTAAAATCATCGGACAGTTGTAGGTAATTCTGAGGAAGTAAAAATTCCGAAAGTTCTGAGTTACCGGTACCAACAATTGGACATGAGAAGCAGACAATACTTGGGATTAAATTATTGTCAAAAGATACGGGCCTTCGGCGAAAATTATCAATTTATGTAAAAGAACCTGCATACCCAAAAGCATTAGATCTTTTCATACTGAGTATTAAGACGGAAAAGATTAACTACCTTTAGTAATTAGGGAAGTCCATTATAGTAGATCCAATATTATTTTCTTATCGTAAACACGGGAATTCCTAATCAACAGCGTATCGCATGGGGTAAAAGAAATTAAAAATAATTAATATTTTAATAATAAAAAAAATGTTACAACTTTGTTGGGGTTTCTCAAAATTTTAAGAATTGCAATAATACATATTACATCCAGATGCCAAATTCATCCTCTGATCGAAGTGTTCCCTAATGAGTGTTCCATATTCATTCCACATTAAGTCAAAATAGCCAGTGGGCGGTAGGCGGCAGCCGATGCTAATTCAACCGGTATTATAATTAGCTGTTTGCTTTAAAATTGGTGTAAATTCAATACGTCCATTCAAATGCCCAGCCAACCGTGCTCTTTAGTGATTTAATTTCTTCGATATCAAGGAATGTCTAATCAACCGAAATTGATCATCATTTAACACGATAAACGAACATTAAATATGGTATTAGGTTAGCAGTAACCTTTTGAAATACGATACTTATAATGAAATACTCACCCAATCGTCTGTAATAAACGCCTAACGTTTGCTAATACAAATTTGAATGCTCTGCTTTCCATGTTTTCCTAACCCAATCAAAGGACTTCTGAGACTGAGGGCTGAGGACTGAGTTTGTTAAAATTTTTACAATTATCAAGAAAAAAATTAAAATATCAAAAAAGCTGTATTGAAACTTTATGATAATAAGTATTTTATTAAAAATTACTATTTACTATATGCTTTAATCAGATGCACCAGACTACCTGCATTTATGATAAATTAATTATTAATCAGCACTATTTCTATCATGTTTATCAATTTGTCGTGTTTTGTACGTAGGTTTTAATAAGCAGTCAAACTCTTGCATCTATCGGAGACAGTACAGCGTGCGAATAGACGTAGGTACTCAAGTTCTCTAATTCACCAGAAAGAGAAGAAAGGAATAAAAAGCCAAGAAGAATCATTTGTAAAGGTTTTTATAATTTTAATATTCATTTTTTGTAGAAATTTGTATTTCAGCACTAGCCTAATCATATTTGGTTGTCAAAAAACAAATTTTTCGATGTTATTTTAACAGTAGTCATTTCCAAATCACTATGAAAATCACTGTTATTATAGTAATAAAAAGCTCTTACTTCATTGTAAGTTTTTCGTAACAAAAAGCGTTAACAATGCTTTCTTATAACATGTCAAGAAAAATAGCGACGACTACTACGTTTTTACCAATGGTTTGTCTTGATATCCGTTATTCTATAGATTTTGTGGTATTCCAATATAACGTTAATCTAATGACCTTTTTAAAATTTAAATTGATGTGGTGGAATTCTATGACTTTCTAGAGCTCTGGAGAGATTAGGAAATGCTGAAAGGTCTTAATCTCGATGAAGGAAAAATCAGAATCTGCACCTCAATGTGGTAGAAGTTGGGCAACAGCAACGTTGTTAGCTAACGCAGATAGGAACCGAGTGATTGCCGGTATAAGAAATCCCCTGCTTACCGACCAACGGCTTCGGGCGGATAAGTCGTTAGGTAGTAGGACAATCTTTTGTCTTGGAGATGAGAAATCGACTCCAAAGGCAGAAGAACTAGTAAATTGGTCAACGGCAGAAGAATGCAGAATGCAAGGGAAAACCACTGCATTAAAGGTTCAACAGAACATCACTAGTCATTCAGCATGACAAATACCCAAAAAAGTCAAACCGTTGCTGATCATGGAATCCGGAAACCAAGATCCGTTAGGGAAGGAAAAGATCATATATAAGACGAGGCCTTTCAGGTCGATAGCAAGCAAAAACCTCGTTTAGATAATAAAATTCTATGTCTAAGAATACACAAATGTAGACCAATAAGACTAACAACATAGAATGTAAGAAGCTTGTACCAGCGATAAGAAAATTAGACAATTTTATACAAGAAATGACCAGAATGGAAATAAATATACTGGGCATAAGTGACGTACAATGGTCAGGCACCAGCAAACTTATAACCAAGAACGGCATTATGCTGGAAATAACGATCCGACTCATCGCTAAAAAAGACCAAGGAAAAGTGGTTAATAGATCAATGCATAGAAATAGAAGAGTATGACAGAAAATACGATAGCTTTATGCATAAAAAATAAAAGAACTAACAAATACCAAAAAGCGAGCATACTATGGGATACTCAAAGATGATAATGGTAAAATTGCAGACATTAAAAATTAACCAAGATTTTGACAAGAATACCTAAATAAACTATTCGACGATGATAGAATGGTAAACGAAGAACCACAGGAACAAACAGGACCGAAAATAATGTGCGAATTAGAACAAGCAATTAGCTGAACTGAGCTAATTAAATGCATTGACGAAGAACCACTGCATATACTTTTAAATCTGTTTAATAAAGTATATACAACAGGAGTAATACCCGAAGATTGGTTGCTGTCCACGTTTGTAACACTACCAAAGTCAGCACATGCGACAGAATCCTCTCAGTACAGAACAATTTCCTTAATAAGCCTAGGATATTTCTCAATCATATGATATAGATGACACCCAGTTTGGATTCAGAGGAGGACTAGGAACGAGAGAGACTCTGTTCGCTTTTATGCGCAAATATGACTAGATATGAACCAGGATCTCTATGTATGCTTTATAGATTATCAAAAGGTTTTTGATGCTTTTGATAGAGTACATCAGAAACTCGTACAACTGTTAAAAGAAAAGAATGTGGATAGTCAAGATATACGGGTTATTGTCAATTTGTACTGGAATCAAAAAGCTAAAGCTTAGAATCGAAAAAAGTCGATACAGAAACTACAGAAATCAAAAGAGATATTAGACAGGGTTGCATGCTGTTCCCATTGTTTTCAATTTGTACAGTGAAGCTATTTTTAAGAAAGCAATATCAGAGGAACATTGGTATAGCATAACAGGTATAATATAACATGGTATAATATAACAGAGGTATATTAATAAGCGGAAAAATCTTGAACAACATAAGATTCGCAGAGGACATCGCTGTTTTTTCAAACAGTCTAGAAGCATTTTGAAAATATCATGGATCCAACGAGTTACAAAAGCAGAAGTGTTAAGAAGGCTACAAGAGGATTGCGAGATCATAAAGCACATCCAATAAGGTAGGGATAGCTGTGATGATAGCCAACCTCCAATAGGAGAAGGAACTAAAGGAAGAAGAAGAATTCTATGAGAGATTCGAGCAGAAACCTATTTTTTCGATAATATTTTCCTTGGTTGTTTTGCAGGTATAAGGCGCATTACAAGCTGGGCTAGTTTCCATATCTTAGGGAAACGGATATGAGCTTCGTAGAGAGTTGATTTAGAGTTTTCTTGGTAATTAAATTTAATTCAAGTACCTTTTCTAGGATTGACGTTTTTCTTAATGTCATTGACCATATCTTTTGGGGTGATATATTTAATTTCACCTCTTTTACGAGAAAGAGGATTTTTCAATTAACCGTATTGTCATCTTCGTTGTATTCGGCTAAAATGGTTTTTTTAGGAGAATGGTCGGTTTACCTGTTAAAAAAATTACATTTTACTTTTGCCTGCAGGAGTTTTTATTATAGATTAACAATAGATGTGGTTTTAACATCAAAATCATCAACGATTATATATACATAATCTTGTAGATTCCTTCTTTATATCGCTTGAAAATGTTCCACTTTTTTTAGAATATTTTACAAACCTCATTGTTTTTTGAAATAGTAGTTTTTCAAAAATACATTCCTTCTATCTAAAAATAATATAGTTATTGATGAGTTTACCCAAACATTTCTTGTTGACGTATATCGTCCGACTAGTCACTCTTATTGATACAACAATGTCAGATTATGTTCAACAAGGTGTGGTTCGGGTTTATCTCTTGATTTGATTGATAAGGAATCGCTCGAAGAGAACTAGTTTACTCACATACACACACACTGCTTCTTTTTAGGTTCGTAAAATGCATGACGCGCATTTGCATTCGATAAGAGTAATTGGCCTCTTCGGAAAATGCCATTAATTTATAATGAATTATTTGATTTGGTTTACCATATGCGGCGAACAGGCTTACGCGTTATTTAAGATAATCAAGATGGGTATCGGATGCAGTTTGATGAGCTTTAGCAGCTCAACTGCTTATTAGTACATTTATTATGGTGTATGAAATTGTCACATTATTCCATGGTTAAGTTGGTTGATTTTCTTAATGTCTATATATACTGTTGATATTTTAGCGATATTGATTGTGCATACACTTAAAATTTGTTTTAACTTTTTGTAAAAAGTATTTATTTGACTCTAGACCTGTAAACATCGATACTGTTTATAAACTATTTTAAAATTCAAATATACAGTTTTAACAATTAAAATGAGTGCTCCACCAGATTTATCGGTGAGTGTTCCTTTTTATACTGCTACTGTTAATGGTGAACCTATAAATATTCAATATCAGCAACAGCAAATTCAACCAGAATGCCAAATGTCCTTTTTTCACAAAATTTACAACCATATTCAACACAAATTTTAAACAACCCACCAATTCAACAACAATAACAGTATAGAAAATACCAACTATACTCCAGCAACCTCTAAACCTCCACCAATTTTTATATAGATATGGTGTTACTGAATACAATAAAATGGTTAATAACCTATCAGAAGTAACAAAAACAGAGACATACTATTGTACAGCATTAAAAAACAAGACAATAAAAATAAATTCCCGGGACTCTGAAACATATCGAAAACTGGTAAGATATTTAAACAGCAAAAAAAATTGTGCATCATACATACCAAATGAAAGAGGATAGAGCATACAGAGTTGTAATTCGTTATCTACATCATACAGTGCCTATTAATATAATAAAAAGTGAAATAGAAAAACATGGGCATTTAGTACGCAAAATTGTAAATATAAAACACAGAGTAAGTAAGGACCCTTTAATGATGTTCTAGGTCGGTATGGAAGCTAAAAAACTGTATAAAAAGAATAATATTGTCCGGTGTACCCGATGCCAATTGTATGGACACTCTAAGACATACTGTAAGAGACCTTATCGCTGTGTCAAATGTGGAAGCAACCATATGTCAGCCGATTGTAAAAAACCTAGGGACACACCTGCCATATGCGCTCTCTGCAATGGAGCACACACCGCAAATTACAAAAGATGCATGGTATATAAAGAGTTAGATTAGCAGTAGAAACAGAGCAAAAGGATTATCATCGCACACTCCAGCGAACAATTAACTGCAATATAACCGAAAAACAGTACAGAATAATCCGAACTTAAGCAATCAAAAGCAACAGATGGAACAAATGTAAATAAACTCCATAATAATTCGAACTCACACAACCAAAATGATGATGAAGAGTTTCCTTAACGAATCCAAAGCTATAATTCCACAACTAATAAATCAAAATAGCGTGATCCTAAACATGCTTCCCACGTTAATAAATAAATTCAGTAATGGAACTTTGTCACTACGAATTGCACAATGGAATGCCAACGGCCTAGGCAACCATAACACAGAAGTTACTAACTTTCTTGAACATAACAAAATTGATGTTCTACTCATATCAGAAACCCATTTCACTGACAGAAATATGTTCAAGATCCCTCATTATTCTATGTATTTACAACACCAATCATCCTGATGGCATAGCACACGTTGGCGCTGCTATTATTGTACGTAACATGATACCGCACTAGGGCATAATATCACCACAGCAGAATATGAAGACTTCTTCAAACATCTATCAAATAAATTCTTAATTGGAGGTGACTGGAATACCAAGCATATAGACTAGGGGGTCGAGACTATGTACGACAAAGGGAAAAAATCTCAGACAAGCCATAGCTAACACAAACAGCTCTTACTTATCTACAGGGCAATCCACCTACTGGCCACCAGATCCAAACAAAATCCCAGATCTACTCGACTTCTTTATCCTCCATAGAAAGGCCTTGATTTATTTTGACATACAAGCATTCGCTAAACCTTCGCTAGAGTTAATAATTCGATATTGCAAAATCAGCATTGCTTTCAAAGACAAAAGTTCTTTTATCTAAATATTTATTAAATTAATTAACTCTATTTTAATATTTATCATTACCCTTACGTATCTTTCAAATAATTTCTCGATAAAAAGCTAGACTTTGTAAAGAGGACACCATCGATAACATCATCTCAAAGTTGGTTGAACCGAGTGATAAAAACGTTGAAGTTCGTCGTTATCAGTTTTGGACCTATCGCACAATCGTCAAACAGCATCCAAATTCAATAATTATCGTATTATCCAACGTTATTGATTTGTTTTGAACGATTGCTATCTAACAGATAAATTTAGGTCGAGATATTTGTTTGGTGGATTAAACTAATAATAGCTCTGTAGCTAGGCACGGATACAACGATTGGAGGGTACTTTCGTATTTGAGATCATGTCTCGTTGAAAACAAACAAATATGCGTCAGATATGAACACTTTCAAATTCAGCAAAGAAACTGCATTATTAATGAGTTTATCATATTGAAAAACGAACAATATCGAATTTATTTAAAAGAGAAATAATAAGAAAAATGAGATGGAAACTGTTTTTAAATCACTAGCAAATTGTAAACAGTGAGTGATGAAACGACAATAGGAGGAATATTTGTTCAATTCAATCTAGGATATCGCATGTCTCAGTTAATAATTTCCACAAAAAAAAATCGATACACAGAAACCACTTGCGTTAAACCACTTCCACAGAACCATTTCTACAAAAATAACTGTCACCAAAAATCATTTCCACTACAATCCACTCCTAGAAAATACAATAAAATGATTTGAGTGCAAGTTTTACTTTTTATTATATTGTTTAGATCATTCTGGTATTTTTTTCATAGTTTATGAAGTTTAGGGCATCTTTAATATTTAAATAATATTTATAATATTTTTTTCATTCTTTAACGTTTTTAAATATGATTTGTATGCGCGTGTTTATGAGAACAATGGTAGAGAAGGAGAATGACTACTAACTACCCGTATTTCTTGCGTTCGTATACTATGAAAAGGCTTTTGATAGTTATAAAATGTGGGCTATAGAACAAGCTAATAATAATTGTAGAATAGATTCGAGATATAGGCAACTAATACATAATATATTTATAAAAAAGCAACTGTGATAGTACAACTAGACGAAATTACAAAAATGCAAATCCCATCCTCATTAAGAGAGGAGTTAGACACGGTGACGTAATATCTCCAAAGATTTTCAATCTAGCTCTAGAAGACATCTTCAAAACTACCAAGTGGTACAATATATACAACATATAACATAAACGTTAATGCTAACAAGTTAAACCACCTCAGATTAGCTGTCGACATCGTGATTTGCAGGATTTGCAGCTTTGCAGGTCACACTGCTAGACAAAAAGACCAAAGTTGGAACGCCACAATACAACATTGAAGACCTTACAAAGATAGACGACCAAGAGGAAGACCACAGATGAGATGGGTAGATAACACAAAAAATATGTTTCAAAATATGTATCAAAAATCGTGTTTTCTCTAAATTTTCTAGAATGTTCTTTCCTGGTTCTTCTGTAGAACCTGTTTTAATGGATCTGGTTTCATACCCCTGGCTTCTAAAACGCTGTTGATCATTATTTAAGTAAAGTTCTTATATATTACCATTAGACAAATACTCAATTCTTCATTGCTTTATTCAGCTTGAATTCAGGGATCTTGATCGTCTCCTTAAGTCAACAAACATGTTTCGTCGTGTTTCAATTCAGGAAATACGGAATTCGTATATTTAATGAATTGACATTTGTTATATACCATTACAACATTATACCATTAATCATAGCATTAAATATGGTAGATAAAATACATAGAAGTGAGTGAATTAAAAAAAAAGTAAAAGAAAAGCAATGTATAACAATGCCATAAACAGTTTCAGAACCATATTGAGAGTTTTTCGTTTGATTGCGGTAGCTGATTATGATAAAGGTGATTAAATTTTTAAGATTAAAATGGATGGGTCATGTGCATCTCATAAAACCCTCCAAACCAACAAAAGTCATATCAAAAGCGATAAAATACAGAAGAAGGCGGTTTACCAAATGACCAAGAATAAACTGTATGAACCAAATATAAAAAGATCTAGAGCTGAAGCTAGAAACTGGAAAGCAAAAGCAAAAGCATTGTGTAATAAATAAGATTTTTTAAATTTTGGAAAAGTATATTAAATATCTAGAAAACGTTAACAGCGTGTTAACATTAACAGAAAAGAATACAAGGCAATGCAAAAGTCAGAATGGCGAATTATTAACAACGAGGAAAGATGTATTGAGTAGATGGATGGAATGCTTTACCCAGGCACTTAATGAGGACGAAGAAGAGGAAAGCCTGAAAGACGAAAGAAATGAGGTAAGGGGAGCAGACGAGAGGAAAGAGGAACCACCAACGATTCTTGAAGTTAAAGATGCCGTTAAAAAACTAGCCAGAAACAAATTACCCGGAATAGATAATCTCCCAGTTGAACTATATAAAGAAGGTGACTATAATAGCATTATGGCATTACAGCAGCTTATAAAAGAAATATGGAGACAGAAATCTCTCTCCAATGATTGGAATATTGGAATACTTTACACCATACACAAAAAAGAAAATATCTTTGAATGCTTAAACCACAAAGGAATTGTGCTTTTACATGCAGCGTATTTTCCACAGTACTATGTCACCGTATGGCACCATTATATCGAGAAATACAAAAATAAAATTTTTACAAAACAATAATACGCCCAGTCCTAACATATTATTCAGAGACTTGGACTCTAACAAAAAAGTAATGAAAACATGTTAGGGTGTTTCGAAAGAAAAGTATTAAGACGAATCTATGGAGCAGTGAATGACAATTGAGTGTGAAGAAGAAGATACAACCTCGAACTTTATAGAATATACCAGGAACCTGATATCGTAAATCATATTAAGATAGGACGTTTGAGGTGGATAGGGATAGGGATAATGTGGATAAAACAAAATGACCGAACTAGAAAAACGCTACTTGGTAGACCCATTGGTCAGAAAACAAGAGGAAGACCCAGAACAATGTAATAACATCGATAAAGATATAAGAAATATGGGAGTACCTGCTTAGCAGAGGAAGGCAATG
This sequence comes from Diabrotica balteata, assembly GCA_918026665.1. Lineage (NCBI taxonomy): Eukaryota > Metazoa > Arthropoda > Insecta > Coleoptera > Chrysomelidae > Diabrotica > Diabrotica balteata. Next base: position 5,525,145 of record OU898276.1, read on the forward strand.
GATAGGAATGACCGGAGAGAAATTCTTGAGGAGGCACGCAGGGTTGTAAACACGCATCCCACGCAGGGTTATAAATCTAGAAAGATGATAATGATATCACATACACATTTTGCATGAAAATGATTCAAATTTTCTATTATTTTAATGCGAAACTAGTATAATCCTTTAAAGAAAGAGTTAAATGCCTGATAACAAATTTATAACAACATGAAAATGTTGTACAACAACAAAAAAATTACTGTAAAATCATGGGTACAGCGATTTATTGCTGTGTACCAAACTTGATCACAAACTCACTTGGCACAAAAACGTTCTAAAGTAAAATTACCCAAGAAGCGTCAAATTGGAGAAGTCGAGACGATGGAAAAGTGTAAAAATGTAGAAAAAAGTATATGTAATTTTTCCAATTTAGATTATCAATACATATCTAGATCGAATATCACTCTTTAAAAAGTAACCGTTACAATCGCAAAAACTTTAGTAATGATTTGCCATTTAATTCTTTTTGAATTTTAAACAGATCTTGTGACGATCGATATATGGATTATTATCTAAAATATCAATTTTTACTAGTAATCCGTAAAAATACAGAGTGGAGAGGCTCATGTGAACATTAAGTGCAATTTTTTTGCGATAACGATAGCAATCTTTTGAAATTCCCTCTTGTTAATAATCACAAGAATTCCAATACTTATCAAAATGATATCCAATACTTATCAATATGATAATAAATGTTTAATCGCATGTTATTATAATTAAAAAATACGATAACTGAAAAATTTTGCAAATAGATGTATTCGCAAGTGGTATAGACGTAATGATAAAAGAAAAATATTGTACGAACAATATTGTAGTAGCAGTTTATTTTTTATAATGAAAAGAGTAAACAAAAAGGGGGGCAAACCTTAATTGAAAAAAAAACACTGTTTAAATATTTGTAGAATTTTGTTTTGACTTAGGGAGATGAAAAACGAGGAAGAAAATATGAGTGGTTGTTTTTTAATATAGCAGAGTTATGTAAAGCTAATTGCATTATAACGCATTTAAGTTATTTTGTCTTTTATGTCGTTTGGGTTTATCTTTTTTATGTCTTTTGGTTGGTGTTTCATTAGAAGTTTCCCCTTTCCCCAAGGTAAATATCTAGATCCGCCACTGACTTACGGAAAGATGTCCAAATGAAGAATATAGAATACTATGCTAATAACTACATCCATAGAAGACGATATACATAAGATCATAATGTTTATAAACCACCAGTACAACTTTTTCTCTTTAGACAATCTACTCAGAACTTCAACAGCCACCTAATTACCTGAAAATATAACAATCAGCAACTGGGGAATTGCTGATTTATTTTTCTTTTAGCTAGAATTTACATAATATTAATAAAACATATTGTATATAAGTCTTCAGGGCTTCCGCAGAGATACTATGTATAAGCTTCCTACACCCAGAATTGAGCTTTGTTTATAAAAATGACGGAAACTGTTTTATCCTTATCACAAAATGCTTCTAAAAGATTTTCTACACAACTAAGAAAGAACAACTCGTTACAAGATAGAAATTTAGATTCTCTTCGCTAGATTCGCAAAATCATTCCCAAGAGCTAGAGAGAATTTCCAAAAAACCAACTGGGAAGACTGACACAAAACCTTATTAATAAGGTTTGCTTTTTTAGTTGATTTAATTTTTTTTCTGCAGATAAAATAGCCTGTTGGCATTAGTACTCAGGAACAAATCGACAAAAAGAACTGTGGTAATCCTGACAAATGACTTGATGAGCTTTGTGTCCATTACAAAAAATAAAGACACCAGACTTAAGCAAAACTGAATGCTTAAGTGAAACAATGCTTGATTGCACTATAATATGCAACTTTCAGCTAGATGCTTGCGATGTATCAGATTTACACCACCATACTGGCTGTCTACACACTAATTCAGAATGGGACGAAAAAACGACATCCAAGACTCGAGGTCACCTCACAATCCACCAAACTCACGTTAGGTTTGATCTGCTTCAAAAAATCTGGTGGTGTATGTATGTATAAAGCAAACTCAACTGTCATTATTATTCTGGCTTCAAAGGCTATTAGTAGTATTATTTTTTTATATTTTTAGTAATTATCACAGCTTTGGAATTGTGGTCTCTCATATAAATTAATGCTTGTAGAATTGCGTACAGTTCCTTAGACTACAGTATCATCTTACTGATTGATCGTAATTTAAATTATAAAATAGCATTTGGAGTAATAATGTGTTCATACATGATTAGTGGATTTGGATGCATCTGTATGAATGTGGTAACAATCGAAAAAATGCGAGAACTAAAATGCGAGAGTTAAACTCTAAACAAGAAATGACCAGCTCAGCTGGGATACAATTTGATACTGACTGAATACTTTAAATTCTGATTTTCTATTGCCAAGGGACTGGCGGGGGGCAACTTCGAGATTTATATACAGACGTAGGTAAAACCCACCTTTTGAATTATTTTAAACAGGAAAATTTTGGGAATTGGTCGTTTCATGAGAATTTGCTAGAGAATTTACCTAGGTAGAATTTAAGACGTGTAAGTTAATTGCTACCAGTGGCGTAGCAACACTTGGATACATTTCTTACAGAAATTTATGCAGTTTTTACGGAACAAGTAGTTTATTATTGCAGGAGAGGTTTCAAATTTGTTGTATTTGGTGAGAGTTAGATCACAGTGTTTTCCAAGTTAGAGGTAGAGCTCTAGTTAAGCCATCGAAGAATTTTGGATACTATGAGACGATACTTACCTTCGGATTCTCTCGTAGAATGAAGGATCGGTCCAATTGTTTTTAGTGTAATTGTCTTTGCAACTCTCTCAAAATGACATGGTAAATGCTTGGATACTTGAAGCGTAAGCTAACGAAAGATACATTGTTTGGAGTGTTAAAGGTGGTTCACCCGTTAAATATTATAGACTTTTAATTGGGCTTATATGAAAAGCTTCTGTAATTATTCTTAATGCTTTTTTTGTACAATATTTTTTTGTTTGCCGAAGAGTAAACAATTGACCCATTGTCAAGTTTTGACCTTATAAGTGATTTTTAAATGCGAATTATGCTTTTAAAACCTGATCCCCAATTGTTCTTACATAAAGTTTGCATTAAACTAAGGCTTTTTAATAATTTGTTCAATGAATTATATGCATTGCCATTAGTAAAATTGCCTTTTCGAAAACCGTGTTGGCACCCTAGACTACAAAACGTTTTAAGCTTTTCTTTTCTATTTATATAAAAACATTTTGGATTTATATATAAATTTCGTAATTTTCTATTACCGTAAATATGTAGTATTTCTGTAACGATCTTTTGTCGGCTTAAACGCGAGCCCACCTTATCAGATACCTCCTTATCAGTCATTATATCTCCAGCTATGAATACAACGATAAGGAAACTTATATAAAGGTAAATAAACGTGTTGGTATCTTTTTGTACAGTTATGTTAAACATTGTAGCGTATTCGTGCGGTAGTATGCTAGTTTTTCCGAAAGTGCAGTGAACAATTTGTAATTATTAAGTTTTGATTGTTGTTAGTTGATTTGAAGTCTGTTAAAATGATCGATACAAGGACTTACGAAAATTATAAACCTACAAGTGTGTTGAAGAAACGATATTTTGCTAGAGAGTTGCAGCGACTGAAGATTATCAAAGGTAATCGGTTGTTTTTTTGTACGAAATTGTGCACAAATATAAAAATTTGTTTTTTAAGTTTGTATTACTTTTTAAATATTGCCGGTAGAATTAATATTGTCTTCTTGATGGTACCGGCAGATATGATTGAGTTTACTTATTGATAACATAGATAACGGTGTAACGGAAAACCTATTCGTAAAGTGAGCATTACTTGCCCCTTTTGGAATTATCACCTGGTATGCCAAATATAAATATATATAAATTTGACCTTAGACCTGGAATTATCCGGTCTTAAGGTTGTACTAATAATTCTAACACCTTAAGAAGATGTACGTCGTTAAAAGCTAAGCATCCCAACATATATTCATTTTTTAAAGTTTCAATTTTTGAACAAAATTTCGGTATAGCGATGGCCAAAACTATGGCCAATAGGCTACTATGTAAGTAGATTTTTTATGAAGTCTCAACACATACGCAAATAAAGTGAAGTGTGAAGATATAAAGTTAAACAGGAAAAAGGAAGGGATGAGTACGATCTTCTACTGTCAAATATTCAGGGACTATATCCATTTAAAATGGCTTGTTTATTTGCTGATTATAAGGAGTCTGATTTGAAATTTCTTTGTATGACTGAGAAGTGGTCAGCAGATGGCGAGGTAATTCATTATAGTTTTCCAAATTTTAAATTGTAAATTCTTTTAGTAAATCCCAATATACATGTAGTGGCATTGCAGTTTATGTAAGGTTGATATTAAGGTTAGTTCCATTTTACTCGATCAGTGCTGTGTTGAAAGAACCATTGAGGTTTGTGGGCTGAAGTAGCGCTATAATTCAAATCAAAACACAACTTTTAGTATGCCTGTATCCTTAAGGTAAATTTGATGTATTTTATAAAAAAAAAACTTAATCTTATTTTAAATTAAAATTTTAAACCAAATCAAGTCATATTTTTAACATGCGATTTGAATGTAAATTCCATAACACTAAATAATTCATACATATTTTCTTGTCTTCTAACATCTTTTGGATTGTCACCCAGGAACTTTACACCTACAAGGTCGACTTCCACATGCGGAAATACTTTAGATCAGGTATATACAAATTGTGATGATTGTATAGGTACTGTAAACGTAAACACTGATTCAGATCATGATATATTCCTTGTGATGTTAAAACTTATTAATCTAACTATGACATCAGTTCAAAATACTTTCAGAGTAACACATGAAGGCGCTATAAATGCATTTAACAATCTCTTGAGTAAATAAACATGGCAAGATGTTTTTTTTTAACCTATTCTCTATCCTTCCATTGTTCGATATAGGTCTCCCCCAGTTCCCTCCATCTTTCCCTATCTTGAGCTATTCTCTGCCATGTGGGACCTCCTTGTTTCCTGATGTCATCTTTCCACCTCATCTGTGGTCTGTCTCTTGATCTCTTTGCATTGTATGGACGCCACTTTCCGATAGCATTGTTCCATCGTCCGTCTTGGAGACGTTCATTGTGTCCAGCCCATTCCCATTTCAGTTTTGCTGCTTGTTCTATCGCGTCTACTGTCTTTGTTCTGGTCCTGATCCACTGGTTACGTTTTCTATCTTTAAGTGATATACCCAACATTTGTCTCTCCATAGATCTTTGTGCCTTCCTTATCCTATTCAAATTGGCCTGTATAAATGTCCATGTACATGTACACCGTAGGTGAGCATCGGTATTATACAGGAGTTATATACCTTGCTTCGTAAGTATAGAGGGATTGTTTGATTTTTTAGAACGTAAGAAAGTTTGCCGAACGCTGCCCATCCCATTCTTACTCGTCTCGATATTTCGGCTGTTTGATTTTCTCTGTTAGCTCTGATTGCTTGTCCTAGATAGATATACTCATTTACCTGTTCTATTTTTCTGTTTGTATTTTTATTGCCTCTTGGTCTTCCGTGTTTGTCATTACTTTTGTTTTGTTGAAGTTAATTTTTAGTCCTCTTTTCAGTGATTTTTCATGAAGCTCATTTAGCATTAATTCCAGTTCTTGTCGTTCCGTCGTAAATCATCCGCATATCTAAGGTGATTTAGGTACTTTCCGTTAATACATATTCCTCTGTTTTCCCAATCTGTTGATTTTATTATATCTTCGAGGGTCAAGGTAAACAGTTTAGGTGAAATTATATCGCCTTGTCGGACTCTTCGTTTTATATTTTTATAAATAACGGATAATATATAACTTTTATATTATCCGTTATTAATTAGTCGTCCAGAATTACGGTCATGGTTGCGTTTTAGTAAATATCATGTATCAATTGTCGGTATCTTGAATCTATGCTACCATTGACCAGAGCTTCTTCAATCTTCCAGTGTTCAATGCTGTCGAAAGCCTTTTCATAATCTACGAATGCCAAATACGGCGGAAGGTTGTATTCATTAGATGTTTATCATGCAACTAATGTTGAGAGTAAATATAATGCTTTTCATGATAAATTACAGTTCTATTTCAATATAAGTTGTCCTATTGTGTGGGTCATACAAGAAATAAAATCTTCTTCAGATAGTCTAAAGGATTTGTATATTTTGAGTAAGGCATACCCTGATCTAAAAACTCTTTATAGACAAAAAAAAATTATCAGCACAAAGTTCTTGTTGAGAACACAAAGGGTCAGTTTTATTTTAACAAAATCTTTGAATCCTCTAACAAAATCAAAACCACATGGGCTGTTATAAATAAATGTTATAAATAGTGCAAAATCTACGTTTTATTTCTGCCCTAGTATTATTTTCAGTGTTAATCCCATATAACATCTATATATAAAAAGAGAGACAGAAACCAGTTGACCATCTCTATGACAGTAATCATTTCCCTATTCTAATATCTGAAAAATCTGCAAAACATTTCGACTCCTTTAAAAAAAGGAACATTTTTCAACTCTTAAACTCTCCTTCTCCTATTAAACTTCAATTTATGCCACAGTATCTCTCACCACACCTGAATAATATCGATCTTTTAGCCACAACTCCAATATTAATATCACCTAAATCTCCCTGGAATAAATTAATAGCAGATTTTAATCTCTCGTTAACTAATTATGATAAGCACCAGACAAATCCACAATTTTTAAAGCAAACCTTTAAAGAATTAATTGCTAACAACAGATTTGACCAAATTTTATACACAGATCCTTCCTATAGCTGTTGGATGTGCTGTAACTTCAAACACATATTTAATCAAATATTGCAATCTCCCGTCCTTCAGCTCCATACATACTGCTGAATTATTCTCTATTCTCCAAGCTACAAACATACTACCTCCAGAATATAAAAAAGTAGCAATATGTACAGACTCTTTAGCGTCTATCTATTCTCTCAAAAGCATGTACACGCTAAATCCTTTAGTTCAAGCTATTCAAAACCCTTTCGATAGTTTAATCTTAATGGGAGTATTCATAACCATGATCTGGATTCCGTCTCATGTAGGAATCCCTGGTAACGAACTAGCCGACCTATTTGCAAAACAAGCCTTGTCTTCAAATATGGAGACTGAAAACATACAACTACATACAGATTTACAGTCGTTTTTTAAAAATATTATCCAAATGTATTGGCAAGATCACTGGAATAAAATCAATTCCAAGCTTCGTGACATCCATCACAGCGTTAAAAAGCTTGAGTTTCCTTCCATGACACGAAAAAACAAAATCTTCATACTAACTCATAAACATTTAATGACTTCTCAAGATCCACCTACATGTACACACTGTGGTAATATCCTATCTGTTAAACATATTCTCGTAGACTGTCCCTGCTTTATTAACGAAAGAAAAAAGAATCTGTTGAGTCGAAACCTACAAAATATTCTCAGTTCGCCAGATCAATTCCTTACTAACTTCCTCTATGAAACCCAGCTTTACCAGGAAATTTAGAAGAAGAAACGTAGAATTTGATAATTGTAATAATTGTACCAATATTTAATGTATTTAATGTATTTTTTTTATTGATTGTAATGTTACTGTATATTCTTATAATGTAATATAATAAAATTGTACCTGTGTCAGTGACCTACGCTGTCGAGACACGTAAAGCTAAATAAAAAAAAACAACAAAATAGACTTACTTTAGATGATGTTATTTTCTTTAAATTGATATTTTAAAGGAATCAAAAAATTGTAAACAATTTAGCGGATATTTTGAATACATTGTGTGTAAATGACTAACAATTGAGAAGAAGAAAGGCTTATTCCAAGGTCTGCTCTAATTGCGAGTCTTATCGATGGCTCTGTATAAATTTTAACACACGATGGTCACATTTGTCTACTCGATGATGTAGTTGAGGCCAATTTTGTTTAAAAGCATTATAAAAGAATAGATAGTGATGCGATTCATTAAAAGTTGGGAGTAATAATGCATTTTGTGGTGCTTTATCTTCGAAAACTTTTAAATGAATTTAAAAAAAAACTGTCGAGATAAAACCGTTGACCCACAACATGTAATCTTCGCAAGCAGAGTATAGAGATAAAGCAGACATTTCAATAGAGGATAAAAGTGAAGTTCTCTCCACGTTAATCTGTGACAGAGATAAATGGCATTTAACAAATTTATATCCAGAGATAGAGTTCATCTCGGGAAAAACGGCAACTATACATATTCATCAAGAGCCGAAAGTTATTGTCGTCTCTATCGCACCCGTGTCTTAATCGGAGAGAAGCGCGCCAGAAAATATTCGTTATAACACCTCACGAGCCATGATAAGACCGATCAGATAAAATGCTTATATATCATATCACAATGGCACAGCAAAAATGATTACGAGAGACGTTCCTTCCTATATCACGCTCTGTAGGGTCGGTAATGTGAATCACGCTCTGCCGGTTCTTACACTCTCTTCTTTACCCACTGATTTATATATTCCACAGCAAATACCTCATAACCCTATAAATCTTCGAGTGCGTGATATCCTCCTATCTTAATTCCACTAACGTCGATATAGTGAACGAGCCTCTCTTACTATTACTGCTACTAATAACTGCCATTTTTCAATGGCTCTTTTTCTCTATATTGAAAAGTTGATTGATTGGCTTTATAGTCGAGTCAAAATAGGGTTATTTATATCTAAATTATACACAATAATGAAAACAAATCTCCAACTGCAGATTCTGTACACTGAAATATTAGTTAATACAAAACAAATACACTACGAAGCCCAATGTTTTACAAATTCCAAGCTAATTTCGTCTCTAATTAGGTTTCTCCGTGTTTGTAACAGGAGCAGAAGACATAATATGACAGAGAATCAACCATCATTAAAGACCATGTACTGGGCTAACGCAATTTTCAATTTAATAATAAATACAAAGTACTAAGGAGAAAAAAACGGGTGTAGCAGTCCAGTGGGACTGCCGGTAGAAGGTATACTTGTATACAGGCGTTCGCCGTTACAAATTTATATGGGAGTCAATCTGCACATTCATTACATATGTAATGCTATGTATATGGTGCATCGTTTTCTGTATGTAAACATTTGACCTGTAATCTCTCTCTTCAATCCTGACCCCCCAGATGGAGTGTAGTGGTCGACGTGATGTCGTGTATTGTCCGTCTCCAGAGATCTCTCTGCAGATCCAGAGTCTCGCAGTCCAGGACGAAGAAGAACCTCATGGTTGAAGAACTTGCGAGATTGGTATGGTGTAGATACAAGCATGCTATTTAGGGTGGCAGTGAATAAAATTAAAATAGCTATGATGGTAACCAACGTTCTGAAAGGACATGGTACATGAAGAAGAAGAGAAATCTCTGTCTGGTCATTTTTTTTAATTCATGCATAGGTCTTTGGCGTATTCCTGTAATTTGATCTATCCATCTTGTTGGGGATCTTCCTCGTGATCTTCGGCCTTCTACCTTTCCTTGTATTATGAGTCTTTCCATGTTTTCTGTGTTTTCTCTCATAACATGCCCAAAATATTTTAATTGTTGGAGATGGACTTTACTAAAGAGTCGTTGGCTAACTTTTAGCTCTCTTAAAATTGAATTATTTGTTCTACGGTCGGTCCAAGGAATTCGTAACATTCGTCTCCAATAGAACATTTCAGTGGCGTCTATCTTTCTTCTCTCCGATTGTCTCAGAGTCCAAGATTCACATCCGTAGGTCATCTTTATCGCTCTTGAAATTTAACATTCCTTCCATATTTTGGTCATTTTTGCTGTGGCAACTTTTGCTAGATCACATCTACGTTTAATCTCTTCTTGTAATGACCCTGTGTTTGTGATTAATGATCCCAGATATAAGTATGAGCTCACAACCTCGAATCGGTCAATTGTGGTTATGTGTGGATAATTGTTGTGTAGTCTATCCACTATCATGATCTTTGTCTTTGATATGTTTAGTTGCAGACCAAATATTTGACTTTCGTTTTCGATCAGTCGTATAAGTTCCATCAGCTCTGCTTGACTATTTGCAAGAAGGGCTGTGTGATCTGCGAAACGTAGGTTGTTTAGTTTATGACCATTTATTGAGATGCCCTTTTCCCATCCTTCAAGTGCTCTTCGCATAATATACTCTCCATATATGTTGAATAATTGTGGAGATAGTATACATCCTTGTCTGACACCCCGTTCTGGATGAAACTCGTTCGAAAGTGTGTCAAGTACTTTAACTGATCCAGTAGTGTGTTCATATAGTTCAGTTATAAGCGTAATTAGATGTTGTGGTACGCCTACTTCTTTTAGAATTCGCCATAAGTATCTCCACTTGACCCTGTCGAACGCTTTACGGTAATCTATAAAACAGATGTATAGTGGGATGTTGAATTCCCTAGATTTCTCGATTATCTGTCTTATATTCAGCAGGTGTTCTCGAGTGCCTCTACCTTTGGTAAATCCAGTTTGCTCTTGTGGAATTTCTCTTTGAAGGAATGTTTTTAGTCTCTCATTGATTATATGTAGCATTATCTTGCTGGCATGGGATATAAGAGAGATAGTTCTATAATGGTCGCATTTATGGAAGCTGCCTTTTTTATGTATTGTCGTTATTGTAGATTTTGTCCAGTCTTCAGGCCATTGTTTGGAATGCCATATTTGGTTACAGAGTAGATGAAGTAACTTTACGCCGGTTTCTTCTGTGGCTTTAAACATTTCTGCTGTTATCATATCTGGACCTGGTGCTTTGTTATATTTGAGCTTGTTGATAGCCTGTCTTACTTCATTTTCGAGTATATCAGGTTCTTCTTCCACCTCGTCAGAGATTTGGCTAATAAGCTCTTGGCATTGATCATCTTTATATAGGTCCCTGCAATACGACCTCCATGTCTCTGTTATGTCTTCTCTGTTTGTTCTCAGGGTTCCAGTGTTATCTTCAATGGCCCAAGTTTTGGCTCTGAAGTCTCTTGTCAGGTAGCGTATTTTTCTAAATAGATCTCTCGGCTGATTATTCTGACCATGTCTCTCAATTTCTTTGCATATACTTTGATAGTACTGTTTTTTGTCGGTCTTACATCTTCGTTTTATTTCTTTATTGAGGTTTCTTAAACTAACTTTTTCCCTTTCACTATGTACACCACTTTTACAAAGATTTCTTCTATTCTCAATTATTTTAAGAGTTTCATCTGTTATTCAGTGTTTTCGTTTCACCGGATTATTTTTCTTTGAGGGATCCACTGGTGTTGTTACGCAATGTTTAACAGTCTCCCATATTTCTTGTGATGTTCCGTTACGAATAGAGGACATACTTTTCTGTACTTCCTGTAGAAGATCGTCTTTCTTTCTTAGTTCTATCCTCTTTATCTCCTGTAATACCTGTAATAGGAGACCTGTAATAGGAGAAGTATAGTAAATGAAGGATTGTATCAATATTTTAATGAAAATATATATTTTTTAACCAGGAGATTAGAGCACGCATCGCAAAAGCTAGATCCACCTTTAATCGGATGGGGGCCTTCTTCAAGAGTCACAACCTCTCTCTTGATACAAAAGTAGGAATGCTGCGATGCTACGTCTTCTCTGTCTTTTTATATGATGTTGAATCGTGGACCTTGAACGAAGATATGAGCAAAAAGCTGGAAGCATTTGAGATGTGGCTATATCGGAGAATACTTAAGATCCCGTGGACTGACCGAGTCACAAATGAGGAGGTCCTTAGAAGAATGAGTAAGAACCGAGAGATACTGACCACCATCAAATCTCGAAAGTTACAATTATTCGGAGATATTATGCGAAACGAATCCAGATATGCTCTCCTTCAAGCCATTCTGCAAGGAAAAATATTTGGAAAGCGAGGTCCAGGAAAAAGAAGAACATCTTGGTTGAAGAACCTCAGAATCTGGTTCAATACAACATCTGTGCAGCTTTTCCGCGCTGCTGCAGATCAGATAAAGATTGCCATAATAATCGTCAACATTCGTAATGGATAGGCACATCAAGAAGCGGAATATATTTTTATTTTCATTTATCTATATAAGGAATTGAATGCAAAGAAATTTTTTTGCACATACTCTGCAGTAAAATTCATTGTTTATTTTGTTATTAATATAAATGTAAAAAAATGTAAATATAAAAAAAATTGGATGCAAACAGCACAAAACAGAAATACACGGAAAAGACTGAGGGAGACCTATATCCAGCAGTGGATAGATCCGGGTTAAATGATAATGATGATAAATATAAAAATTACAATACAATAAATGCACTGCAACATTATTCAATATAATAATACAATATAAATTAAAATGTTATATTCATAGATATTTAAAACTGCTAATATACATAACTTACTTTACAATGATAAAAATAAAAAACAACAACTCGGATTATGTTGTAAATTTTCATTTTATTTTAAAATTTAGCATTTTTGCGTATATTACATATATTTAATAAGATTCACGTGAGGTTTTTAAATATTTCAAAAATAAAAAAGGAAATTCATAATTGTGATTCGAACTCACAAACACCAGCGTATGAACCAAACACGTAAAGGATTTGCCAATTAGACATGACATCAAAATTGGCAGTTCTTGGTCAAACAGTGATTATTTTGAAATACAAAAGCCTAAAATAATTATAAACGTTTAATAATAATACAAACATATCACATAAATAATAATATTAATACATATTATATATATATATATATATATATATATATATATATATATATATATATATATATATATATATATTATATATAATATATATATATATATATATATATATATATATATATATTATATATATTATATATATTATATATATATATATATATATATAATGTGATATTAAAAGTCTGAGGTGCGCCAAGCAATTACTTGGCTAATTAATTAATTAATTCAATTTATTTAAATGATGCAGTTATGATTCTATCACACTATTTAATTCTCTTATCTCAGGGTTATACTCGTGCTTCAATATCTATGCTTTACATATGATAGGTAAGGTAAAAAGAATACCGGAGTAATAAAAAACATTGTAACAACATTCTATATTGAAATAAAAATATATTGAAATAAAATTCACACTCAAATATCTTCAATAAAAAATATCTCATATAATGGTTATAAAAATTTTGTTCTACGTACGTGAACCTTCAAAAATTAATGGTACATTGTAATGTTGTGTACTGTGTCACCACTGTAATGTTCTCGATATGAACCTGTTGAAAACTATCTGTATGTAATGTACTGGGGCACTCCGCTGTCACCACTGTACAACTCTATGGAGGTTTATACCCTATTGTAAACATCTGAAACTAGAGGGTGAGAAAATCTTCACCACTGTACAACGCTGTCACCACTGTAACATCCTCGATATGACCCTGCGAGCGACTGCAAGGAATACTGGTCCCACTAGTCTGGAGGGCTGGCTCGCCTTTGTGGATTTCCGAGAAGGTAAGGAACTTCGGAATAGGGGTTAAGGATTTCTAGGTCTCAGGTCCTGTAAAGAGTTTGAGTCTATGGGCTTACTTTAGCAGCCGGATAAATGTATAAGCCGAAATTTGGTACTCTTCTGGTCTCTGTCTGAATCGGTCGGAAGGAACATAAAAACCAAATTTAGAGTCTACAAATGTATTGAATATACTATGTGGTTTACAATTAAGTTAACAAGCTGTCAGATATAATTAATAATAACTCATTCAGCGCGAAGGGAGACAAGAAGAGATCTTAGCAAGAAAGTAAAGGGGTGACAATCTGTAGTACTATAATTTACTCGGGTTAGTATATAGAATTTTGTTACCTTTCGCGTATTTTTGCTCTAGCTAATGATACGCCCTTCAGTTCCTCTGGAAATCGGATTTCTTTCAGTACCCGACACTTATACGGAACTATACCCTGTCGAAATATAACAATCGCGCGTAATTCGCACCTGGTGTCGCCTCTCGCCTTGAAAGCCCGCCTAGAAATACTGACTGACTGACTATTACTGGACGCTATCGCGTCCGACCCGGAGCCGGCGATCACTGCCTGAGCGGGCATCACGGTGCCCAGCTATTACTGACTGCCTGGTTGATCATTTTTTTTTGTTTTTATGTCCTGCGAACATTCCTAGTTTATTTTGCTGAGTCCTCATGATTTAAACCAGGTCGGCGCTGGTGAAAATTTCCAGCGTAGGTCTATGTTTATTAAAACGTGACTATTTTCTTTTTTGAACTATTGTTGCAACTGATACTGGCTCGTGTTATGCAACTAACTGGGTCAAATTGTTTTTCTTTGTACAGATTAACATGTATGCGTTATTGTATCGAAGTTGAAATATATAATAATTATTTTGAATAATTGTTATCCTCTCTATGCTACTTAGCCCTTATTTTTTTCTATTCTTTATTTTCTTGCTGTGTTTACATTACAACATACAATATAAATTAAAATTTCAAATCAAAATTGTTTTTCTAAATCTCCTGATCAAAATATTCCTATCTTTTCTAAAGCAATTGTTAAAAAAAAGTTGTTGTTCCTTGTTCCTTGTAGCCTACACTATCTATTCTTAGCAGTCCCCTAGGTAATCAGCAATCTTACAACAAATTGTTGCGAGCCTATCGTCTTTAATGATCTTCTTCAAATGCACGTAAAGTTCAAATCTCTTTCATGACGCCAGCACTCATACCATTGCATGTGTAAAATCTATGCGAGAACAGTGTTTCTCATCTTAAGAATTTTTTTATGATGCCGTCCCCCAGCGCATTCGGTAGCTGGAGAAAAGTTGTTGGTTTATTGCAATGTCAAACCTACCAAATCGTTGGTAATCAGTGGTGGACAAGTAGGTCTGTTTCATAATAAAATTTTCACTGTGAATAATGCAATAGTGTACATTATGTTTAAATTATCCCCCGTACATATCATAGTTTTAACAAAATTCACTTAAACAAAAGCCCTTGAATGATACACAAAACGATTACCTACTTATATTCCAAGCGATAAGGAAACTATTCTAATAAATATTCTGTCAATGAGGTAGATTCTGATAACAAGAGAGCCTCGTTTTTTATTCCGACATAGAAAAATAACATCGAAACCGAAAATACAACATTCCTCCTCATGTTTACACTACAACTCGGAGATTCCGAGCATTATAAATACTAAAATAACTCACAGTTAGTAGACCGGTGGCTCCGGCCGACAAGATTAAAATAATTCTAATTCAAAACGGTCAGTCTCAACGTCCCTAAGTCAACAACGTCAAACTTTTTAGATTTGATAAAGGCCGATGATGGACTACCTTAATTTCCATACACATACACATATCTCGAGAATTATGCCGACATTCATCTTACGATCTTTATATAAACAGTCTACCGAATTGACCAAATAACCGGCGTGCGATTCGATAACACTAAAAGCCACAGATAGCGGCCATTTTCAAAGTACCCATCGTATCAACTTTACATATTTTGTTAATATATTCTCAGAGATGATATCTTCTAAAACTACTTTCGAGAGAATACACGTTGCTTCAGAGTTGCTACGGAATGTTATAATATTGTGCGATATCAGTTCCCTTACCGATAGTGACAACTTTGCAGTGTCTTCACGGGATGGGAAAACTTCGAGATATTGAATATTTATGATTTAAGTTATAAAATGACGTTATCCAAGCGCTAAAACTTGTTAGATACTACTCGAAAATAAGAGAAATAAACCCGTTTTGAAGAATTCTTCGAGCAATATTACTTGCAGTCGCTAAGGCCGATAAGTACTGTTTTGTATTTATATTTAAGCGTTGGTATGCACTTTACACAACTAATATCAATACTTATGAACAAGCGCATTGACAGTAAAATCATAAATATAGTGCAAACATTATATTGGAACCAAAGTGCCGTAGTTCAAATTGATGGGCAACACTCAGAAGAAATGAGGATCTGTAGAGGAGTTAGACAGGGATGTGTGTTAGCACCACTTTTGTTTAACTTATATTCTGAAGAAATTTTCCAAAACACGCTCAATAATATCGAAGCGGGAGTCACCGTTAACGGAAAATTAATTAATAATTTAAGATGTGCAGACGACACTGTGATCATAGCAACGAGTATAGAGGATCTACAACATCTTATCGAAAGCTTGAGTATCAATAGTGCTGAGATGGGAATTACTATAAACGCTAAAAAAAACGAAGTACATGCTGATTACAAAAAGGCCACAAAATATACATCACCTATTAACAATAAATGGTAACGTGATAGAACAAGTAGAAAAATATCAGTATTTGGGAACTTTGATCAATGAAACCAATGATCAAACTGTAGAAATAAACAGACGAATAGAGATTGCCAGATCAGCATTTATACGAATGAAGCCACTCCTAACGTGCAAAAATCTAAATTTGGAGATCAGACTACGTACCATTCGCTGTTATATATTTTCAATATTATTTTATGGAGCTGAGACTTGGACATTAAAAAAATGTAATTTAAATAGAATCGAGGCCTTCGAACTTTGATTATACCGCAGAGTATTGAAAATATCATGGACTGATAGAATTACAAATAAAGAAGTACTGGAGAGGGTTGGTAAAGAAACAGAACTAATCACCACTATACAAACCAGAAAACTGGAATACCTAGGCCACGTGATGAGGGGACCAAAATATGAAATTTTGAGACTGATAATACAGGGAAAGATTCAAGGAAGAAGATCTGTTGGCCGAAGGCAGAACTCATGGTTAAAGAATCTACGTGATTGGTACCAATGCAGATCGATTGATTTGTTTAGAGCAGCAAGTTTTAAAATAAAAATAGCCATTATGATTGCCAACCTCCGTAGGGAGACGGCACTCTAAGAAGAAGAATGCACTTTAATGTTGTTGGTATACCAGATATAAACCAAAACAAAGTACAATGAATGATAACAAGGCAAGACATGAGCAATTATAGTGTATTTTTATGTATGAGAGAGTAATAAAACAATAAATTATATATGCAAATCCCTAAACTGTTGATACGGGTGACTCAATGAAAAACAGATATTTGTCAACAAGTTTACAGAAGTATATAGGAAAACAATTTTAAATTGAGTATGACCACCAGGTATAAAGGTTGGAGCAGAATAGAATACAATACTTGTGAGGGTTACTAATCCCTAAATAAGGTTGCCAGTGTCGGAGTGATGGAGGTTAACAGGTACTAATGAATTTGCAAGAAATGTAAGATGTTTATTTTATTGGTTATATATAACCAATAAAAGTTTAATAAGTACCTACCTATTTGCAAAATAAAGTTTAATTCTTTAGATAAAATAAAACGTTTTATTTTATCTGAAATGAGTGCATTCCACGAAGTAATGGTTTCAACAATCAAACATTTAATTCTTTAATTCCAGGAATCTACGACAGTAATTGACTAGATAATTACTTTCTAAACTTATTCCACAGAAAATGTGATAGTGGGTTTTTCCATTTTGTAGGAAGGTCCAAGTGGCGTATTCAAAATTCTTAACAGTTCACTAAAAGTAGGTACTTCAGTTGCAAGGTGCAGTTTATTGTGTATACTAGTGTTATGGAAAATTTGGAAGTGCCGTGTAAACGCCGAAAAATTGGTCCTTTAACAGTTAATGAAAAAACATTAATATTTAATTGTTTTAAATAATTTACAGACAAACGTTTATGTGAAAGTGTTGATGAGACCGTTGAGTTAGTTAGCAGTACACTTGGTGTTGGGAAATCTACGATTTACAGAGTTATTAAAGAAGAGAAATGTGGTAGTTTTCAAATGCCACGTAATGCTCCAGGGAAACCAAAATTTCAAATAGAATATCATTTTAAAGAAGGACTTCGACGGAAAGTGCATGAATTCTTCTTTAGACAAGAATTTCCAACATTGGATAAAGTTCTTGTCTCAGTTCGAGATGATAAGGATTACCCAGAAATGAGTCGAAGTACGTTATGGAAACTTTTAAAAGAAATAGGCTTCCGCTGGAAAAAGAATCCCAGAAAGTCTATTTTATTAGAAAGAAGCGATATTGTCATATGGAGAAGACATTTTCTAAGAACCATAAAGGAAATGAGAAACCAAGAAAGAAAAATATTTTATCTTGATGAAACATGGATCAACGAGGGTCATACACCAAATAAATTTTGGCAGGATGAAACTGTTACAAGTCAAAGGCATGCTTTTGTAAATAACTTATCTACTGGTTTAAACCCACCATCAGGGAAGGGACGCAGGCTGATAATAGTACACATTGTCAGTTCAGACGGTTTTGTTGAAGGTGGTTTATTAACTTTTGAATCAACTCGTACCGGTGACTACCATGAAGACATGAACGCTGATGTCTTTTAAGAATGGTTCGAACAAATGATAGATCTTCTTCCTAAGAACTGTGTAATAGTAATGGATAATGCAAGTTATCACTCCAGACTTATAGAAGGACTGACCACAACCAAGTGGTTAAAAAAAGACTTGCAGAATTGGCTGAGTTCAAAAAATATTACGTACCATCCCGGATCTATAAGAAAGGAACTTTATTCGTTGTGTGCCCTTCATAAAGAAAAATTTAAAAAATACGAAATTGATGAAATTGCCAAAAATCGTGGAATGACAGTACTTAGATCCCCACCATATCATTGTGAATTAAACCCGATTGAACTGGGAACTGGGAAAAGGCAGTAAATCACACTATTAAAGAAGAGGAAAAAATGTGGAAGCTGGACAATATTACTGATAAAATGATCGAGCCAGTTATTATAAATCTTGGTTCTGAAAGTTCATCTTCTGAATCTGATTTGGATTTGTAACAAGTAGCTGTAAGTTTTATATTAATATTTTTATTCATCTATTTAACATACCTTAGACGTTTTTAAAAACTCTTTTTCTCTTTTGTAATTTTTAAAAATTAAAAAAAATGTGAATTTTTTAAAACCTTTTTTAATGTAGGCCAGTCAGTTCTAATATAGTGTGTGATAAAAGAGGTCACTTTTGTTTACATACACATAACACTTTATAACACTGAAATAATTCATTTATTTTTTACAATTATTCAAAGTAATTTTTCAATTAATCTTGAGCACGCCCATGGAGTGGTCGAAGGTACCAGTTAAAATTATGCTAATTACTCTCTCGTTCATAAAAATAAACTATAATAAAAGAAGAAAAAAAGACAATACACATAACCCAATTGACTGTGTGCAAGTACTTGGAGGGGGTACGAGAAACGATCGTGCGCGTCTAGCGGTGAAATCTTGCAACTTTGTTAGCATATTTCGTAAGTAGTTATTGAAGAGATTTGGATTTGGCAAATGCTGTGTTTTGTTAAATTATGTTAAAAAGATAGGGCTAAAAAGAAACTACGTTAATAGGCCATTGATTATCTACTTTAGAAATGAACTACAACGTTAAAAGTGCTTTATTATTTTATACGGTTAATGGACTTCCAAATATGAAAAAACCGCGGAGTACTACCATTTAAAGGTGTGCGTTTTTGAGAAACGGGTAAATTTGTCCCTATTCACTAAGGTGCATTTGAGGTAGAACACGCGCGATTTTTCTTTTTTGCCTCATAACTTTTTTCTACGGGGATACAGGTATAGGCATTGCTTCACAAAAAAAACTTTTATCCTTCTTCAAAATGACATATAATAGAAGTCTTTAGGATTAACAGTATTCCAGATACGATTTTTTGAATTTCGCCACTCACATTTTTTTCCATAACATTAATGACACCCAATCTTGTTTCTAATTATTTTCCTGAAATCGCACATAAGGTATATATTCTGTATATAATTTTTCTGCCTGTCATGACATGATAAAAATTTGAGAAAAACCAAAGAAGCAATCTACAGGACCGCAATCAGTCATATACGTAAGAGAAACGTGAATTAAAAAAAATCAAAGCAGAAAAAATATGAATATATCATTAGTATACGAACAAACGCCTTTGGACATCATTTAACCCTTTTGATTTTCTCTAAAAATAGGGATAAATTCGCAGCAGTAGCAAATCACGAATTGCTTTATACCAACATAAATATCACACTCATTAATTTTACATTCGGCGAATATGTGAAATACCGGAAATATTATCGGAGTTTTTGAATGTGTTTTCGCCGAAGAGAACTTTGGAAGTACTAATGGTAGATCATTAGGGCCCAGGTAATCTGTTCGAGTTTTTTTACTGTACGAAAAGATAAAAATAATAAATCACCGCGGTTTCCATGAGCGCTTTCTCTTCATGCAATTCTGATAATGGTTTATAACCGATAGGGCCTGCTGAAATCTCATAATCTTGTGATATATGATGCCAGACATAATATCGATAATAACGGCGAATTTATTATTGTCTTTATGTCTTTTACAATTTAATTCGTTAGTACTGACGGACGGGACGAAAAGCGAATAATTAAAAAACACTGGAATAGTTTCAATCCAGCAAATAAGATATGGTATATGTATATTAAATAAATAGCTGGGTGGGGAACTTGTCTAGGTATTTAGTGCCTTAACTAAATTTTTACTTTTAAGATATAAACAATTTATTTGCCTGTATCACGGGTAAATTATTCAAAGAGTTGTTATATAAATAGAATAACAATATATAACTATTGTGCATATAAATAGATTTAAATTAATTCTAATAAAGTCTATAAACAAACATCGAGCTTACAAATACATTCAGCAGCGCCGCAGAACAGTTTGGGGAATGTATTTTTCCCTACCGGAAAAGTGAATCGGAACACATGCCACAATTCGTCCGCATTTTGTTGAGGGTTACCTAAATTTGTCTTGATTAGTCGAAGAACTCTAGTTTGCTTGTAATACTGGCATATTCAGGTTGGTAATTGTTGCATTTTTCTCCTAGTTCTCTCCATTGATTAGTATGTATCTTCTTTTCGACTAGTATTATTGTAGTTTTTAAAAGAGGGTTTTAATTTTTTGATCACAGCCTATTTATATCTTTTCTAGCGATTCCAAAATGATTTCTTCATTGAGTTATACATCAACATAGTGTTGAGCCACAACGGTGCACAGTGTTCCTTGTAGGTACACGAACAGTGTCATCAGTCGAAACATTGACACTGAAGAACCTCATGTGGTACTATGTAGTATAGCTTTGTTTTGGAAAACAATGTTTTGGTACAATGTGGAAAAGACAAACAGAAGACAGAGACAAGTGGAGACAAATAGGAGAGGCCTAAATTCAACACATGAATAGATTTTGGGCTATAGATAGATAGATAGAAGGTCTTTTTTACCTTTAGTTGTGTGTAAGCGGGTTTCGAGTGCTCTTGAGATAATAATATACGGTCGACAATTCATTTGATGATCGACACCACGTTGGTTTGATGCCTGGGTTGGTTGCTGTCTCCGAAATTTCTCAGCAACAACCAGGCTTGTAAACATTTAAATATTTTATCATTGCTATTAACTGCTTTAAAATAAGTTTTAATTTGTTTATGGAAGATTCCTGGCGCTTGTTTTTCTCAGAGATACTTTAATATATTTGTGTTCGCTCATGGCCACGATCTTGGCCATTCTGCTAGGCTAAATTTTTGCTTTGACCATATTCTTCTTCTTCTTCATGTACCATGTCCTTTCAGAACGTTGGTTACCATCATAGCTATTTTAATTTTATTCACTGCCACCCTAAATAGCATGCTTGTATCTACACCATACCAATCTCGCAAGTTCTTCAACCATGAGGTTCTTCTTCGTCCGGGACTGCGTTTGCCTGCTATTTTTCCTTGCATGATATTTTGTAGCAATCTATATTTGGGACCTCTCATTACATGTCCGAAATATTCCAGCTTTCTCTGCTTGATGCTTTTTATGATCTCAGTAGTCTTGCTGAGACGTTCAAGTATTGTGGAGTTACGAATCTTCTCCACCCAGGAAACTTTTAAAATTCTTCTATAGCACCACATTTCGAAAGCCTCAAGGCGATTTAGATCGATTTTATTCACAGTCCAGGACTCTACAGCATAAAGTAAGACCGAGAACACGTAGCAGCGAAGTAGGCGGATCCTTAATGCCAATTTTAGGTCTCTGTTACATAACACCTTGGACATCCTTCTAAAAGCAGCTCTAGCCTGCTCTATTCTGGATCTAATTTCGCCGTGATTTTCTGCATTACAATTTAATTGCTGTCCAAGGTAGAAGATTTTATCAACTTGCTCAAGTTTGGTATTATTTACATATATAGACGGTTTTATATTCTGTTGTTTACTTATTACAAGTATTTTGGTTTTCCTTATGTTAAGATCCAGACCGGCTTCCCTAAAACTCTCAACGACACTATCAAGTAGTGTTTGCAGATCTTCTTGACTAGAAGCTAGGAGTACTGTATCGTCCATATTGACCATATTGACCATATTAGGAATATATAAATATTAATCGAGAAACCTTTTAGCATCTCTTTTAGGTATTTTTAGATATGTCATTCATTCCAAAGCATACATATTATACAGATTATTTAATGTTGACACCACACTGTTATTATTTTGTTGCTAAAATCGGAGCTATTGGAGTTGCTGGACTAGATGGGATAGAGGATTCATCGCTGCTATTGAGATTCAGGCTGGACCACAATGGGTTCAGCGAGTCTCTTTGGACTACAAGCCGGTTAATTGGAATAATGTGTAGTTTCAGCATTGATATGGTTTTTTTCTGGTACTTGAAGATGAGTTTTAGTCTTCAAACTTGTCGTTAGATGTTTTAAAAAGGTCACAATATTATCATCGGCTTTATAAACTCCTAGACAAAATTAACGCACCACTCATATTTTTCTCAATAATCTTTATTTATTGATAATTTACTGTACGACAAGTTGCCTATGGACGTTGTTTGACAGTGGCAGTTGTTATGTAAGCTAATAATAGTCTTGTTTCAACAATAATTTTGTATTAAACTTTGTTTTAGACTAAAAGTGGGTCAAACTTTTCATAAAAAGTGCGGGTTAAAGTAAAGTGCTTGTAAGTAACAAGCTTTTTTATTGTGATATTTTTCATCACATGCATGTTTGGAAGTTCATTTGCATAAAAGTCAGATAAAAAATGAACAGCTAAAGAAATTTGTCAATGGAGGAGGCAGTGCGAGCATCAACTCTCCTAGATAAAGGATATTCAATGCGATACGTTGCAGAATTGTTAGGAAGACATTATTCCAGCATCAGTCGCAAGGTGAGGCGATATAATGAAACATGGTGGTATCATCGAAGACCAAGGCAAGGGCGACAACGTTGCACTAATCAAATTGATGATCGTTTTTTGAGATAACATGTTCTCAGAGATAGAAGAGTCATCAGCAATTTGCTTAAATATGAACTATCAGATGTTTGAAATGTTGCGATATCGTCTCGAACAGTTAGAAGACGTTTACATGAAGCAGAATTGAGCAACAGGAAACCGGCAAAAAAACCCTTGCTTACCAGAGAACACAATGTTCAGAGATTAAATTTTGCAAGATTGCATCAAAATTGGACCATATTGATTATTGTAAACGAGTTCTTTTCTCCAATGAGACTAGAGTAAGCCTAAATGCTGCAAATGATCGTAAACGTGTCTGGCGAAGGCGAGGAGAAAGGTTTGCCAGGTGCAATATCTCTCCTAAAGTACCTTATGGCGAAGGCGAAGGTAGTGGCTTTAAAATGTTTTGGAGGGTAATTTGTTTTGAAGCTTGTACGGACCTTGTATAGACCTCGTACGTATGGGTTGGTCCCCATACGTACGAGGTCTATAAATGCCCATTATTACTTAGACAACATTATTGTCGAACATATAATGCCTTTTGCTCCGTTTCTTGAACCTAACTTTTTATTCGTGCAAAAAAAAAGATTCGAAGTCGTAGACCCCCTATTGCCAATCAAAACCAACTCATTGAGGCCGTTATTGAAGAATGGGAGAATATTCCGCAAGCTTTTATTGAACATTTGATATCAAGCATGCCTTGACGAATAAATGCAAACATAAGAAGAAGGGGAGGGCCTATATGGTATTAGTGTTGACAGATGCATTTTATTGTGTTATTTTACTGATTTTTTTTTTGCAATTTGGAGTTATGCTAGTTTATTTACGCATTTCCTGCAAAAACAAATTTTCAAAGAAACAAACTAAGGTCATGATAAAGTCATATTGGACATAAACTATTTATGCGACACTATGTGTGTTTATATTTTATTGTATTTATATTTATGAACTAAAGACTTTCTAAACATATTCTTGATATAAGTACACATTTCTTGATATACGCTGCTACAGATTTTCCACATTGCTGTGTGGCATGGAGAGCTGAACCTTTACAGACCATTAATGAAAAATTGGAATCCTTGGAGATGTGGATCTACAGACGAATTTTACGGATAATAATATTATTCAATATTTTGGCCGTATTATAAGATATCCAGGGAAATATAACTGTCTACGCCTCATAATACAGGGCAAGATCGCTGAAAGAAAGGGCCCACGCCAAAGAAGAACATTCTAGCTCCGAAATCTGAACATTGGAATGAAGAGACATCAGCTAATTTGTTTGGAGCTGCCGTAGACAAAGTTATTATTGCCAATATGATCGCCGACGTTCGATAATAGGACAGGGAACTGAAAGAAAAAGAAGAAGATTCTAGTGTTGTAATCCCTTTCTGCCTCTAATTTTCTTTTTTCTTTGAAGCCTCCTTTTTATATGTTCTTAAATTCTCTACCGTCATCATGAATATGATCACCATATGATCATTATATTCGTAAATGTTTGTTAAAGATACTCATTTTACTGTGTTAAATATGAAATATTTAGGATCTCACATAGTGTGAATTAATAAAGACTCCATTATTAATATTATTTGTCCATTATCCTTCTTAAAAAAAAGCCCCGTCAGCCATCGATCGCGAACAAATCTGAAACCAAACTCTCTCGGAGGTCTTCTTTGTTTAAGAGTTTGTTGTATTATAGTAATTCCCCGTAACTAAACATCTGATAGATCAACTATCAATTTCCTGTGTTATTACAGGACACTAAAACGAACCGCAGATATTTGCAATTACTAAATTATCTACTCAGAGCGATACGATCTCTCCGGTATTATTGTAATATCGAAACAATCACAATCATTACAAACAAACAAATCATGAATTGCTCGTACAAGAATATACAAGAGGTTGAGGTTAAAACGTTCAACGGGACGGGACGGTCAGAATGAGATAGTAGATTACTAGGTGTAATGAAATGGGATCTTTTCGAGAAGATTGCATGTCCGTATTTATTAAATCCGTTATGTAATAGACGTATTGGTGAATTTAATCAAACAGAAACTGAATTTATATACAGAAAAATTTATCAAAATCCTTGAAGACTGATTTTGCTTTGTTTTTGTTTTAACAATCATAAAGCGAAAAATAATTTTTGTCTATATAACGTTTATACTAACGTCAATCCACTTTCTCAATCCATTATATACCATCTATAAATTGAATAATACAATTTAGATTTTTCCTTATAATCTGTTAAATTTACAGCTCTTTATGTTAATAAACAATGGTAATGACAAAAAGAGCATCAATGTTTCGTTTAATTTTCTCCACCTCATTCTTCTTTTGATTTTTTTGTTCCTTATTTTCTAATTGTTCTTTTAATGGTGTTTATGTTAAAATGGTCGAGTGTCGAGTTCGCCTGCTTCTAGTTTTTGTATAACTGCTGACTGATAGTGCCTTTAGATAGCATAGTTCACTGAAAGACGTACGAGATAAGCTTTCATTTTTTACCTGCAC
The DNA here is from genome assembly GCA_918026665.1 of Diabrotica balteata. Taxonomy (NCBI): domain Eukaryota; kingdom Metazoa; phylum Arthropoda; class Insecta; order Coleoptera; family Chrysomelidae; genus Diabrotica; species Diabrotica balteata. The sequence continues at coordinate 5,550,956 of OU898276.1, forward strand.
AGATTTATCCTTATCGTCGCTCAGATCAAACTTCCTCTAATTCTGATTCAGATAAAGATTCTTCTAATGATAATGCTGCTTTTGGTCTCAGTTTTTTATTTTGGACTCCATTGGGCATTGATCCTTCATCTAGTGGAACTGGTGTTGGCGATGGTGTTTGATGTGTATCGGACAGAGAAGACACATTATCTTGATATTGTTCAACTACTGATATAGATATTAATTCTTCTTCACAAAAAACCTCGGGATTTAAGGGAAAGATTCCTGTGGTTCGAAAACCATTTACAGCCTCCTCAACAGACGCAGTCCTAATAAAGGCATTTTTAACAAATTCCGGAACGTATGCATGCTGTATTGATTTTCTCATATTTGTTTGTTTTATATACTTGTCACATTCTTGATACTAAGCTGTCTTGAATAGAGAAAAAAACGTGATATCTAGAGGCTGGAGGCGGTGAGAGGTGTGCGGTGGCATTGAAAGGAGATTTATTCCAGCGTCGTGACAAAAATTGTAAGAAGCCAGACTTGAATGCGTTGTGTGGTTATCTAGCACTAAAAGAACTGGATGGTGTTTATAAGCATTAACATGCCGCTGAAAATGTTTTAACACCATTCCGAGAAAAGTTGTTCCGTTATCCACCCTGATTTATAACATCTTTATATTGCCCCAATAGAACCGTTTTTGTCCAAACCTTCTTTCATCCATTTCTTCTATAAATAAACATAGGTGGAATATATCGACCTGGGGCACCGAAAGTTCACCACTGGTAATTGCACTCAGTTGTTTCTGGCCTTTGGCAGCACCAATTTTACAGAGAATATGAACATAACTGATACCCGTCTCATCAACATTAAAAATTTGATGACATTCAAATTTGTAACGAATCACATAGAGTTGCCAAGTTTTTGTATTACAAAGACAAAGACATGTATATATAGGATCATTTTAAAATGATTTAGAAATCTATACTACTACGCAACTCTTCGGCGCGCAGTTTCAAAACTGTTTGGTGATGGTACAGATTTTAGAACCCGAAAATACCTATTATTTGATATCGTCCAGAAACCGACTACAGACGGATAGCATTTGTACTGGTTAACTTTTAGTCAGGCGTACAGAGCTGAATATTTTTGCGCACACAGCGTTCATGCGAATAAATTTGCTCAATTCAGTACGCGCTTAAGATTCGTAGTTTCAGCAAAACAATATATAATTGTTTTATAAACAAAAAACGAAATGCGGTAAATACTTATTATGACAAACCATACTAAAGAGGTCAACTTCATCAATGAGCTGTTTCTAGCGTTTCCTAAACATCTCAACAAAATTTAAAGTGAATACTTCAAAAGCGTTGTATACATAATTATAAAAAGTAGATTTGCGTGTAATAAAACTATAATAGCGTTACGGCTGCACTAAAACCCAAACTGTAACAATAAATGAAAAGTAGATTACGGCACACATCCACTAAAAACATCGGAACCTTCTCGTTTATGCTAAAAAATGCAGATATATCTTATCTCGCATTCAAAAGCTGCCAGATAACAATCTCTCAGCATTAATTAAAATTTATGTGGTCGACCGTTATAATTTTTAATTGCGAGATTATGTTATTTCATGTGAATTATCTTTATTTGAAATCGTATCTCAAATTCAAGATCAAGGTCCGCGCGTCATTCGAGATCATCACATCGAACCTTGTGACTCTAATTATTGACTTCAATTAAAATACTCTTTTTTTTTCTTCCAAATGTATTTTGCTTCAAGTAAGATATAAATATTATATCGTCTAATTTATATAATCTATACTTAATAGTAAACTATTTGTAAATACTACATAAGAGAGGAATGAAGTTGGTGAAAAAAAGATACACATTAGTTAAGGAACTGTAGTGAAACCATAGAAAATATTGAACATTATATGAAACTAGGAAAACCAACTCAAGATGCTGAAATTAAAAGAAGAACACAACTGGCATGGGGCGCTTTCGGCGAACTAGCATATATCTTGAAAACACCTCCATTCCTGTAAACTTAAAGAAAAATGTGTATAACACATGCATACTACCAGTTTGTACCTACGGCTTGGAGACAGTAGCCCTTACCAAAAAATCTGCTAAAAAATTAGAAACAACGCAAAGAGCAACGTAACGAATCATGCTGGGAATATCACTGAGAGACAAGATTAGAAACACCGAGATAAGACGTAGAACGAAGATTAGGGATACTGTGGAATAAATTACAAAAATGAAATGGAGCTGGGCAGGTCATATAGCCCGATATAACGACAACATGTGGACACGGAGAATTCTAGAATGGAGACCAAGGACGACAACAAGAAGCATGGGAAGATCTCAAAAAAGATGGGTAGATGACATAAGAGCAGTGGCAGGCAAACAGTGGATTAGATTGGCGCAAGATAGAGAAAGATGGACGCAATTGGGAGAGACCTACATTCAGGAGTGGATGGAAAATGGTTGACAAAGAGAGAGATAGATAGAGAGAGAGAGAGAGAGAGAGAGAGTGAAACCAATAAATAAAACTTCTGGGATATACAAATTATCATATTCTTGGAGCTTTCCTAGTTACATTTCTCTTCCTGTTTCTATTTTTGAACATACAGTATTGATCCCTTTTAAGATGTCACTTATTGCAACAGTCACTTTTATCGATGGTTTTTACAACTTGTTGTACAGGAGTTAGGAATAGTAATTCAAGGGACTACGAAACGTATGAATAAATGTAACGTGTAGATCCACCTTGACAGCTATCCGAAATGTAGCTACTAGCATGGTGTCAAAGGCTTTTCATAGAGTCCAGCATGAAAATCTTTCATCTTCCATATCACTGGCTACTATCCACAAGAAACCCAAACTAACACTTGCACAAGAAACATAATTTTCCCTGTTTACGAATATATCGACGCACCTAGCTCGGTTTAAGGCTAGGGTGTCATTTAATTAAAGAACCCTACTTCCAGAGTAATGTTTACGAAGAAACACAAGAATTGTTATTACATATCTAAGTGTTTGATTAAGAACCAATTGACCACCAGCTAATAAACCTACTGAGCCAATTTTAAAACTTTTCTTGAGAATATTGAACACAAGATTCATGTTCATTAAATCAGTACTCATCCGAAGTACCGCGTTAGTTTGGAAATAATAAAACCACCAGTAATTACTGATCTATCAAAATTTAATAAACATGAATCCCCAAAAGCCATATTAATAAACAACTTTAGCGACTACCGACAGATCTACACAGATGCATCAAAAACAACGGACGGAGTCGGCGCAGCCATTTTCTGTAATACTCATAATGCTAAATTTAAGTTGCATAACAACTGGACTATCTCCAACGCAGAACTATAAGCAATCCTTGAAGCTCTAAAATTCATTAACACAACGGACCAGAGAAATTATACAATCATAACTGACTCAATTAATGCACTTTGTGACATCAAAAACATATACTCCAGCAATCCAATTCATAAAGACTTCATAAAGACAATTCATTTACAAAGAACTTCAAGATGCTGCAAAGGAAAACAAACATGTGGTATTAATCTGGGTTCCATCTGATATTGGAATACATGGTAACGAGGTTGTGGACCGTCTAGCTCACGAAGCAGCGACAAGTGATGGTCAAGTGCAATTAAATAAAATAGTGCCAAGTGATCTTAAATTGTGCTTAAAAAACATAGTTAGTTATGCGTGGCAAAACAAATGGTCGCAGTGTTCCGAAAAACTAAGGCAAATTAAAGACAATGTTTTACAAAAACAAGCCTTTGTGTTACCTAGGAAAAAAACAAGTCATCTTTTCTCGACTTCGAATTGGTCACACCCGTCATACACATCTTTACCGAATTACAAGAGACAATCCTCCATACTGCAACCAGTGTCAAACCAACAGTACAGTTAAACATATTTTAACCAAATATCAAATTTTCCAGGAAACCAGAAGTAAACTCAACCTTCCAACGACATAGGCGACCTTCTTAGAGACAATAATCATCTACACAATATTAGAAAGTTTTTAACGGCTATAGGCATAAAAGATATTTAAATTAATATCTAGACTGTACTTATATTACATATATCAATCTTCTTTAATGTTAGTACGTAATTAATATTAACCTTTCTTTGTTATAATATGTATTTTCCATTGTTTTCGTCTATAACTCCAGTGGTTCGGACGACATTAAATAAATTAATAAAAAAAAAGCGACTGACTTCTCTTATCCATCTATTCTTACTCTATTTCACACTTTTATGATGTAGGAGATGTAACTGAGTGTCGCGCCTTTTAAAAACAGGAACTATAGGTGAGAACATTTGGGCTGTGGAGAAGACGTCCACATTTTGAAGATATATTTTTATAGATAGTTCTTTTATCTCCAAAGCTACAAAACAAACTCCCGTTTGACCTTTCTCGAGAAAAGAAAAATTAAATTCTGAGTAACATTATCCTCAGCCCAACCCTTTTAGGGATTCCCAAAACAGTAATTTATTAGCAATGATTGTTAATTAAGTCAAGAATGTAATAAATAAAGGCGCAGATATTAGGATCCGATACCTGGTAATTGGCACGTTTTGCTTGTTATAGAGTGTCATAAGAACGGACCATGTAATCACTTAAAAATATCACCATTTCCTATCAGTACTCGAGATCAACTGACGTGTAAATGTAAAAGTAGCATACATATTTATCATATCGAAGTCGCGTTTTTATATGATCGAAAGTTTAATGAATCGACATGCAAAAATATTTGCACGCACCATCAAACAATCTAAAAAATTGTCATTTGTTTTATAGGTTGAAAATATGAGACATCAAAATTTATCAAAATTTAACAAATACAATAAGAATATGTTTTATATATATTTTAGATAAATTTACGAATTTTTTAAGAAAAAAGCAATCCGACAAGGAACAAATAGAAGTAAGTGTTTTTAGAGACAAAGAAGGAGAAGAAATGTAGTGGTCAGTTGACATTTAGAAAGAACCACTCGACAGAAAGCCATTTGTTCCTCGTACCTAACTTTGATTATTATGTTGTAAATTTGATTTATATAGACATTGCCACCATGCTTGAGGACCTTTACGGAAATGCCATCCATTCGTTAAGACTTAATTGTGTCCTATAGTTAGGGTGACCATAATTTTTCAACAAAAAAAAAGTACATTTATAATTTTTAAGAAAATATGTACACTGCTAGTGCCCTAGGAAATTTTTCTGGTCAAAATTTTACGAATCTTTAATGAAACAATGATAAGAACGATTTTTTTAATCAAAGATAAGTACATAAAAAATGTATGATAAATTTTAATAGTTAATTTTCTTTCGACGTCCCTTTCTGAACATCTTGATCATCATTTTGGTACCAGTCGTACTTTTTTTTACCTATGAATTTCCTTCAGAAGTTTTGGTTTACTCTTTAAGAACTGAAACATTTCATTACACGAAACTTTGAAGTTTGTGTAGACTTGCATGATGGCTTCCAGTTGAACACATGATGACTCCAATAATTATTGATATTTGAGAACAACCGCTCAATCGACGCACTGGTCCCGGCAGACAAAAACCAACTCACATAGAATTTTGAGATTTTTTAAAGCCCTTTCTTTTTGGAAGATTTGGAGCCATCGATCTTCGGTAGAAATATTTTTCGAATTCCAGTCTGTGATTTTATTTTCTGTAACGTAGGTTCGTATTAGACTAACTTCATTAAACGGTTCGTCCTGATTCAATATCGGACCTATGTAGTCTTTGAAAGCCTCACACGACGATAAATTTTCAGCCCAAGAATCTTGTTTTTTCAAGTTAACTCATCCACGTAGCTTTAGTTCACTTAAATTTTCACTCCAGTTTTTCAAATATGTTACACCATTTGAATAGAACTGATTGACATGCCTGATAAAGATATCCCGATAGTTCCCACTAAGGTCAAGGTCTTCCATATTTTCAAGTTTTAAAAGGGACTCTCTTACTTTAAGTGGTAAAAATAACTTATTTAAGCGATTTTGAAGCTTATTTATGAGTTTGAAATACTCCAAAGCGGCTTCCGTTGCGCATATTTTGTCACCTTCTACATCTAAAATCACTTTGTGGACGAGAGACGCAATGTTATGCATAAACCACATCCTTGTTTCACTGATTGGGTTTTGAAAAAACTGTTTTAGAACTGTTGGATATGCTTTCAAGGGTTCGAACATTTGTATAATTGGTTCAATGGCTGGCATTAAGCTCAAAAATCTTGTTTTTGAAAACGACAACATTTTTTGTACTCGATATCAACAAAATCGCAAAACTGTTTTAATTTCTCCACTCTGACTGTAAAAATATAGAAATATTTAAAAATCTTGACCGCAATAACCTCGACGTCTATGGGTAAAACGACCATCGCATTTTGTAAACAGTTATTAAAAATGTGTGCCACACAACCAATTCCAATCACGGGTTTACCACGAGAAGCATTGAATTTGCTGAATAGATTATTCACTCCTTTTTTTCTCATTTCACCAAAATTTATATTTGTATTATCAGTAGACATTCCGATGAATTTTTGTAGTAAATGATGGTGGTTCAAAACGTTGACCACGTAATTTTTTAACTGCTCTCATGTTTCACGAGGTAAGTCACGTAGCTGAAGTAATTTTACTTGGAGACCATTTTTTCCATCAAAATATCTTACCATTAAGGGCACAAATTTAATTTCTCTATGATTCGACGAATCGATTGTGATGCTGACGAAATTTGTTTTTCGAAGGTCAATTTCTAATTGGGATTGAGCCTCTTGAGCTAAAACATTTTTTACAATCGCCTCAGTCTTGGTTCGAGCTGCCGCAAATTTAGTTTCAAAGATGCTTACAATTAGTTTTGACGTGCAGTCTAAGGATCTGAAACTTTGCAAATGCTTAATTTTATGGTAAGCAAAAGTACCTTCCTTGGCAGCAATCAACATATTTTCAGAACTTAAATTTTCTTTTTTAACAAAGGTTTCCAATTTGCTGCTCTTCGAGTTTGCATTAGTAGCCAACATGTGTTTTTTCTTTGACAAATGTTGTTTGATATTACTGCTACCACTGTTAGAATCACTTTTACAAACTTGGCAAAACACAATATGCGGTGAAACATTTGATTTTTGTTTCATAAAAGGATACTCTGCTTGCAACTCGACTCTAGGCGGTGACATGATGAAATTGTTTATTTTTCCACACAGCACAAAATAATATAAAAAATGAGAAAAGTGTCGGAATTTAAGACAAAAGGTTAATAGACTATTTAACAGTGAGCGCATCAATTCGAATCATAATTATATTTTGTTTGGACAAAAAGTAGGACTTAATTTTGTGTAATTAAAAAAAAGAGTACATTTAGGTGTACTTCATAAATTTTAAAGTACAATAGGACAGCGATTGAAAAAAAAGTACTGTCCTACTAAAAAAAGTACATATGGTCACCCTACCTATAGTGCATTAAAGAGATTCTATAAGGCATGGAGTGTTGCCCGTTGAGGACATGTATACCAAATGCCAAATTATTGTAATTCTTTTTAAAATTTTAATATTTACTTATTTTTTTTTTGCTATTTAACTAAATCCAAATGAGATTATAAAAAACCACCTATCTATTGTGTTGTATTAAAAGAACATACAGACTATTATAATTTTTTTAAACCTGAAATGAAATTAGTTATCTAAGTGGATATCGATCCCAGAAAGTAGTCATCAACGCGTTGTGGGAAAATCTCAAATTTAAAATGTACAGAAATCATTTTAATTATGAAGTAATTAGGAGAAATAATATTAATTATATTAATTTGCCAGGTGTATTTTTTATTATCTATTTAATTCTATGGGAATTATTGTTTGTTTTATTAAAATCTCCCGCCACGAGAGAAATTGTCCAGAGACGGAATCAAAACTTTAGCATATGTGCATCTGTGAGAGACATATTTGTATTATTTATTATTAATAACGATTTTTTTGTTAATACTCTATTGACCAGCATTATGTGGTGTTAAATCTTGTGAAATAGGAGGATATTCAGTATCCCATTACTGTCACATTTAAATTTCTTTTTGAAAAACATTTTTTTGGCTGACTTGTTTACAGCTCATACTTTTTTTTAAGTTTATACGAACAAGCTAAGACTAGTTTGTACTACAGTCTAATGAGTCGAATATTTATGAGCAGTTCTATTTTAACTTAAATTGTTACAGTTTTCATTTTAGGAAGTAAAGTTTCATAATGTATCTACAATGTTGTATAGGCCAGTAGTAGTATTTACACTTTACACAAATATATGAAACTCGCACAATTTTCTTCTCTGCACTGATTATTTTCACTTCACTAACTCGAAAGAGTTTGTTCTCCTAAACCTTCTTTCTATATATGTGTTATCCAGGTGTTAAATGACCCCGATATTCACATGTTGAAGCAGTCGCTGTTCATTTCTTTTGGCACATTTGGCAATTATTTGTTCTACTGCCTTCATTTTCAGATCTCGGTGGATGTAGTTGTTTTTTACGTATGATAAAGCATCCACACTGCTTCTTAGTATCCCATTCTAAAACCTCTGTACTTAGGTTACAAAACCTACTTACTTCAATGTTGTTTTTACTGGCGCATCAACAGAGCTTACAGAGCTGAATCACTTAGAATTTCTTCAAAGCATCTATTTCATCTTTCTAATTTTTTTGTTGAGTTCTCTCTTTTTTATGCAATCTCTTATCCAAATGCTCCAAAAGGTAACTTGCAACAGAAACCTGAATATTATCTATTCTAATATACTGATATTGTTCTTTTATACTTCAAACTGACATGCACTGATTTTGTACCATTAATTTAATTCTCCATTTTTTGTCCAATGATTAATTTTATTCAGTGAGATCTGTAGTTTTTTTTTGCAGCTTCTTCTTCATGGTCTTCTCCAACTGATAGGATAGATTGATCATCAGCGAAAGTGCCTATCTTATACACTTCAAGTTCTGGAATACCATTAGTGTATAATGGGTAGAGTAGCGGTCCTATTAGACTACCTTATGGTACCCCCGCTTTGATTTCTTTCAGGCCATGCAACAGTAAGCCTCTACGTTCTTGACTCCGAAGAATCTGTTGAATCAATTAATCAATTGAGAATAAATAATTAATAGTATTGTTTTGGTAGTATTCTTTTTAATTTGTAAATGAGGCCTTTGCACCAAACTCTAGCGAAAGCTTAAGTAGCATTCAGAAAGACGCCTGAACGGACTGTCTTTCCTTCTAATGCTCTTTCTATTAAATTAATTCTATGTATTTGATCCAAGGCTGAATGATTTTCCTTGCAACCAAACTGATGAGGTGGTATGAGGTTCCTTTCGTCTATTATTGGTTTTAATTTTTTTGCAATAGTTTTTCAAACAGTTTCGATAGTATAGGCAACAGAGATATAGATCTGTCTGTATGTCGAAACTTCATTTGGGGTTAACCTGGCATCGACTCTGAATGATGTATTTATTGAGTGAATAATTTTCTCTACAGCTTTTTTGGAAGCCGTTTTAATATTGTTCCTGTTACCATATCAAATCAGGCATTTTTCATTACCGTTTATACGATAAAAACAAGGACAAAGAGAACTAGCTATAAGACTTGATGTCAGAACTATAAGCCAATTACAGGACTTAATGTAGTTATTAGAATATTCTGAGATTATCAAAATGAATTTAGATCAAATAGAAAAATATTACAAATATAGCATTGAACTATCATATAAACACCAAGTCAGTACAAATTACTCTGCATGCAGATGATGTACTTGAGATTAGCAAGAAGAAGCAACAACTCCAGGAAGTCTTAGTTGATCAAGAATCATAAAAAACTTAAATTAGGGGAAGTGTGCCTATGTTGGACCCCTGCCAATGACGGACCCCCGGCTGTAATTTTAAATAGCGCGCGTTTAAATACACATCGCCGGTTGCCGCTTGCGCACGAAGTTTTGTAGTTTAGTATTTGCAAAGTTTCAGGCACGTGGCTGTTATAACAGTAAATTTGTGAAATAAAATTAAAATTTGGCGTTGCTGATCTAATAAATTTTTTTGGTAAGTAGCATTTTACTGGTAACATACGTTAAGCTAAGTGTTGCTTTTGTTTTGTATAAAATGATTACACTTTTTTTGTCAAATACTATACTTTGTTTTAGGTTAAAATGGTCAAAACAAAAGTAACAGAATTAAATTTGCTGCCTTGTCCATTTGCCTGTGATGGACCCCTGTGTCGTTACCTATGACGGACTAGGGGTCCATCATAGGAAAAAGAAAATAAAATTGGACACACCTTCAGTTTTTGTTACTTAATCATTAACATAATATGTTTTACAGGGATGGATCTACAAAAAAGGCAACAGTGGAACGAGAGTAATATGCAACAAGCTTTAAAAAGCATACAAGAAAAAACTATGGGGTTTAAGCTGGCAGCAAAAAACATTTAACGTTCCAAAAACGACTTTGAAAAGGCGCTTAATTAAGCATCAAGGAAGTATCAAAGGTGATTTGGGAGGACGAAGATCAATATTCTCCACTACTATTGAACAGGAAGTTGCTGACCATATTATTACTATAGAAACTCGTTTTTTTTTTGCCTGACTAGTAAAGATTTGCAAAAACATTTATACGAAGTAGCTGAAAGAAACAATATTAGCCACAATTTTAATAAGGAAACCAGGATGGCAGGCTGGAAATGGGTCAGAGGCTTTTTAAAGCGAAATCCTCGAATATCATTACGCACTCCAGAAAATACCTCGTTGGCAAGGGCTCAAGCTTTTAATAAACCAAATATATGTGCCTATTTTACTGCATTAGCAAATATATTAGACTAGTTTCACTTTCCACAGGAAAACATTTATAATATGGACGAGTCCGGTTTGACAACTGTGCAAAAGAAATCGCAGAAGATTTATGCTAGTAAAGGTCGCAAACAAGTTGGTGCTTTAAGTAGTGCAGAGCGCGGTCTACATGTTACGGTCGTATGTGCAATGAATGCAATTGGAACATATGTTCCTCCTGCTTTGATTTTTCCTCGACAGAGAAAGAAAGATGAACTTATGATCGATGCACCTACTGGAAGTATAGCCTTCGCTCAAGAAAAAGGATGGATGACTTCCGATATTTTCTATTTGTGGCTGCAACATTTTTTAAGGTATACAAAGGCTTCTAAAACCAACAAAGTTTTGTTGTGACTCGATGGCCATGGTAGTCACAAAATTTTGAAGCTCTACAGTTTGCAAAGGAAAACGGTATTATTATGTTTTGTTTTTCTGCTCACTGTTCTCATCACGTTCAACCCTTGGACGTAGGATTTTTTAGACCACTTCAAATTTACTACGGCCAAGAAATTCAATTATGGCTGCGACAGAATCCAGGTAAAACGGTGACCCAATTTAAAGTAGCCAGTCTCTTTAATAGAGCGTATTTAAAAAGTGCTTTACCATCAAATGCAATCAATGCATTTAAAAAGACAGGAATACAACCATTCAATCCAGATGTCTTCGAGGATTGGCAATTTTTGCCGTCTATAACAACAGATAGAGAAAATTCTGAACAAAACCCACTGCCAGGATGTTCTGACCAGAAGTCACCACTGGAACATTGGAGCCAAAATGTTTCTTCGATTGAAAGTTTATCAAAAAGTTCCACTGATCAGAAATCAACATCATCGTCAGTTCTAAACATCTCGGTAGAAGATATTTGTCCTCCTCCTTTAGCTGGAGTATCTCAAGTAATGCAGAAAAGGGGTAGAAAACAGGGTAAAACAGGATATTTAAATTCAACGCCAGAAATTGAAGATATAAAACAAAAAATTGCAGACAAAGAAGCAAAAAAAAAAGGAAACAAGACGCCAGAAAAGTGAAAAGGCCAGTTCGTGTTTCAACTACAAGTGGTTCTGAAGACGATTGTGAATGCTCTTTTGTAGAAGGTGACTCGGACGATGCAGCTTGCATCTACTGTAACGAACTATTTTCGCATTCACGATCCAATGAAAAATGGATTCGTTGTCAAGTGTGTAAGAATTACTACTTATAACTGGGAATAAGCCACAAATTAAAGATAAAAATACGTTTATTGACGTTTCAATTTCCAATTCGGTAAGAATTGGTGTCACACTGAATGTGCAGATGTAAATCCTCGACATAAACAATTTGTGTGTGAATTGTGCGCGTAATTTTTTTATTCTTAAAAATACCATGTGTAATATTTTTTATCGTTTGTAATGTCTTTTGATCTAATAAAATAATTTGGTATTTAATTATTTTACACAAAATGCAACGAGTTCATCATGGGCGTACCAAAGGGTCCATCATGAGCGCATATATGCCATGATGGACCCTTAACAGGATTTTAGTAAATTATGAATAAATTTTTATCTTCACTTTTTCTGCAAAATTTGAAACATTTGCCATATTTTACAAATAACGAGACGTTATGTGGTCATATTTAAAGTCTGCTAAGTAAATAATTAAAATTATTATGAAGCTATTTTCTTAAGGGAACCATCATAGGCACATTTCCCCTAATAACACCATAGTCAAAAGACATCTGCAAAGGAAATCAGTATCAAGGTAAATAAGTATACCTTTAAAGATGTAGATTCCTTCACATATTTAACCACAGAAAGCAATCAAGCCGTATCGCTAGAGGGAACCGTGCATAATATGCGACAAAACGGTGAAAACATCCATGATTTAATAGAAAACCGCTAATTACACCTTTAAAAACTTACGAATAAGGAACCTGAGTTATGACAAAAAAAGTGAAGAATACTTTGTAAAAAGCCAGAAGCTGGCATGACTGGGACATGTGCAAACGTTAGAAGACACAAAAGGAACTAGGTTAGGAAAATTGTACAATGGAAAACAAACAGGCAAACGAAAGAAAGAAAGGCCTAGAACCAGATGGTTGGACAACATGGCGGATGGCTTGAAAACGATAAATGTAAAAGAATGTAAAAGAGATCTAAATGGAATAAAATAGCCACTTAAGTTGATAAAACCAAAAAAAAAAATAAAAAGAAAAAAGAAGTTTGTGACTATCCAAATCCAACTCTAAAACAAATTGGGACACCCTGTAAAATGTTTTCGTTTTTTTTTATCAATATTATCGCGCAGGCTTTGATACATCGCCTTTATCGACGTGAATAGGTAATTATTTTGTAGAAACAACATTTCTGTTATTATGTAACAATGCAAAAGTAATTAATATGACCGACTCGTCATTTACAAGCAAAAATGCGGACGAAACAGAATAAATTGTAGAATTTTCAGAAGACACATGGGGAAGTCAATGCCAAAGAAATACGTAACTCCAATCGGATGTTTTATGAAGCGTTTGCCGTTGGTGCAGCAACGTAAACGTGTACAGAATTAGCGAATTTCAGACACTTCGAAACAATATATGCATAAACTCCTACGTCATTAGAGATTCCTGTCGTAACCCTGTGTAAGTGAGATAGGCAATCAGCATTCTCGTAAGTTGTTGCGAATGCGATGGTATACCTGGCCCGTTGTGCGGGCAAAATGCACTTGTCTGCCTTAGACTGAGCGGCGACTGGCTTTCATTAGATAAACTCTACACTGAGAAATTCAAATCAGTTTTGCGAATAGATAGATCTTACATTTTTAAGTGTAGTCTACTTCGCTTAGTGTATAGTAATAGAGATTGTTGATTACAATTAAAAAATCGCTTTTTATATGACTGGTCTTCTGAAAATATAAAAATAAAAATTACCTACAGTGGAATGTGACAATCAAGAGTACAGTCAAATGGCCTATTTAAAGCATGTGACGGCTAGCCCACCCATTGCACATTGAAACCCCTCAGGGGTGATGTTCGGCATAAACTAATTTAATTTGAGAAATCGGGAATTATTAATAAAATAATTTCTTTAACACATCTCTTTATTTATTTATATTTTAATAAATCAAAATGTAATAACAATTAAATTGAGGTTATAACAACAGGGAATTAAGCATCTATACACAAAATCTCAAGAAATAAAGAAACTTAGCTCTACTCTATGAGAAATCCTCCTGCTGTTCTCTTCTCAACTCGGACCATACAATGTCTGCAAAAACCATGCCGCTAAGCCGAAACCATGTGGATCCCTCTCCAATCCAAAGCCACGCGGATTTTCAAAATCGAGATGGATTTCTTATTCCAAATAAAAAAACAATTCCATTTTCGTATTCTTCGACCAAAAATCCATGTCAACGTAAAATTTTCTTATATCATAATCAAGGTGGATTTTCTTGAATAAAAATCAAGGTGGATTCTCTTGAATAGAAACCAAGGTGGATTCTCTTGAATAAAAACCAAGGTGGATTCTCTTGAATAAAAACCAAGGTGGCCAGACCGTTGGAAGTTTCTGACCACGAGGACTTATTTTTTTAATAATACCTTCTCGTTTGCTGGTTTATTTTTAAAGGAAATTAAATCGGATCGGATTGATAGAAGTAAATTATTTAGGAGTGGGGTTTCTGTTTCTTGTACGATAAAGTAAGCGAAGGTAGGACTACGAGGGGACTTAAGAAATTAATCAGCGGATTTATTTGTAATAGGAAAATATTGAAATAAAATATAGGAATACAAACAAAGGAAAAAGAACTTATTATCAATGAAAATCAAATAGTGTTAGCAGAAAATAGTGGAAAGTACTTTGAAACTAATAAGAACAAAAATGTAACGTTTTAAACGTTACAAGCACCAATGTTATTATGAAAAATTCTATTGCCTTATCATAGTTAATCAATCAGTCAATACTTGCTGAATCCATAGTCCCATAAATATTTCGTTCATTCATAGTATTAGCATCTGGCATGACTTACATCATGAGCACTTACTTTGACCGTAAAGAAAGTCATAAAGGTACCTGGATATCACTAGATGGGCAGATAATTAATCAAATATACCTGGTGGTAATAGGAGATAAACATATAAAAGCCACTGTTGCAATTTCGTAACATTGTATAAACTATTGAAGCGTCAGGCTCCGGCTACGTAGCCCAACTGATTTTCCTTATATCAGGATGGAACCACATCCGAAAACTGTAACTTTTAAATTTTAATGAAAGCAATTATTACTTTAGAAAAAAAATGTCTGTCTTTACTTTAAAATTTGAAACAAAAAATTACCTGGATTTTCACTAAATTACACTTGAGTTATGAACTGGACTTCACTGGAATTTCTGGAGATAGAACTGAGCTTCACTGGAATTTCTGGGGGTAGAACTGGGATTAACTCTCTGTGTGAAGAACACACGAACAAATTCATCTCCAAACTGTCAAAAAGCTTGGGTTGACAACCAAGGAGAAACAAAACGAGAATAACTGGCACAATACACTACATATTTTTCATGAAAAGAGACGAACAACGAGGAACATTTCAAATTTGACGTAAAATTTGGATCCACACTTAAGCCGACTGCCTCTAACAGCGACCCAAGTGAGAATGGGTAAATTCTTAAAAATCATTCTTAACTTAGTATTAACAAAACGCTGGGTATAAACAAAACACAAACGGGAACTAAAACATAAAATATCCTTCGAAGGCGACTTCGAATAAAACATTAAAAGAAAATTCCGAGGAAGTACACATCTGTTAATAATAAACAACTAAAAATGTGTTAACTCGAGCCGCTAAAATGAATTGAAAGAATTCAGTGTTTTAATACGTACTAGAGGGAGATATATGGATACTATAGGGAGATACTACAGAGATACATGGAAAATATTCTTCGTTATTTTAATTCATATATGATGAGATTTCAATTTAAGACATATACGTGGGGATTCCAATATATTTGAAGGAATTTATATACCAAAGAATTTGCAAATGCTACAATATGTAGGTTTGTTGAATCCTGGACACTTACTGAAGTGATGGAGAAAAAAATTGAAGGCTTCGAGATATGGCTATATAGAAAAATGCTAAGGATATCACGAACGGACAAGATAACGAACGAGACTGTACTACGAAGAATAGGGAAAGAAAGACAAGTGATATATACGATTAAAAGGAGAAAGTTAGATCTCGGACACATAATGAGAAACGGCACTAAATATACTGAAAATAATCCTTCAAGACAAAGTATTCGGAAAGCGAGAAATTGGGAGAAGAATAATGTCATTAAAAAACCTGAGGAAATGGTTCTCCACAACAGCAACAAATCATTTTAAAGCATCGGTTAAAAAACTAATTATATCCAGAATGATCGCTAATATTCGAAACAAATAGGCACCAAAAGAAGAAGAAGGTGCCTTTAAAATGATCCTCTAGGGCATAGGAGCTGCAAGTTCTATAATGCCATCCAGATGTGGTTGTGTCTTATATTGGCAAAAATTTCAACGAAGAAGTCTTGCTAATGGTGTCAACCGATTTGTCTCAAGAAAAAAGTTCTTGGGGCAGAAATGGAAACATCTTGAAGAATATTTTAAAAATAAACAAATCAGAAACTTTTAGTAAGAAATAAAACAAAAGGGAACCCAGCATAATACCACAACAATATATTATAAAGATTAAGAGGAAAATCTATTATGTGAAAATGATGAAAAATTCAACCAACTACCCGCTTCAAACTACAACAAATGTATTATAATTTTTTAAAATACGGTAATTTGTTTTTTCATGAGTATAAGGGCACAAAGTGTACCCTGTTACAATATATTCAAAGAAAACAAAAAAGTAAATAAATTTTTTTATTTTTGTCGCAGAGGCCACTCACTCATATTCTCCTCGATCTAAAACTTGCAGCATCTGCCCCCGAAAACTCGCAATCTTTCTCGTGCTCTCTCTGTTTGCGGTGCGGCCGATATCCAGTGTTATCGCTCCGAAGAAACAGAACAGCAGCGACGCAAAGCGTCTTTATCAGTGGCAGACTTCTCCGTCGAGACGCTTATCGCTCCAGACCAGCACTAGTATACATGTTATCTGGCAGCTCCACCACTATTAGAATATCTAAATATCCTTGGCTCGGGGATGTCGGCCGCCCACAAGGGGGCGGTCGGGGCGGCAGGGCTGCCCCTTGCATCGCTGCGATAGCATTGCCGCCACCACTTTATTTATATTCATCAAAGCTGCTCTTATCAGTTATGAACAGAAATATCGCAAGGCGAACATGCGGCCAGAGCTCGACTTGTTGTTATATATATCGGAGAATGAGATTTGCGATGCGGTCTATCCTCATTCGAGATTGTTCGTGTATTTATTATCCAATCATACGAGCAAAAATTTATTTTGCCATAACGAAAAACAGAGTCGTACAATTACGAGGGCTCAATTTTCCAGTTAATGTATTGTTCTAACATTATATTTACTAGTACTTATACAATTTACAATTTTAATTAAAAACAAATACCTATTAGATAAGCAATAATACATTTTAAAAAGGGAAAGAACCAAACTAGTAACAAGAAAGAAGCTAGCAAAGTGTACATCCCCAGAAAAACCTTCTTAATCGCAAAATACGTCCTTCAAAACCTAGACATAAGGGAATTAAAGAACTGAACAGTAAATGCTTTGAAACAAATTGTAGAAAGATTAATATCGTCAACATAAATAAGTCGATAAGTCAACACATAAAAGAACTTATTGGAAAACAACTACATGAAAAAACCAATGAGTCCGCAATGCAGAATAAAATAGAAGGAACACAACTTCATCCATGCTCTGCATAATAGTAATATTATCTAGTTCTATTAAAAGATTCAACCGATATAAAAATAGGTCAAACAACGATGGAAACAAACTTAATATTTTACAATTTGGCAACGATATTATCCTAATCGATGATGATCTACTGGAAGACGAAGTAATCTTTTAATGAATTTGAACAATCAACCAAAAAAATCGGATTACAGATATACAAAACAAAACCAATATTATTATACATCATCTGTTTGCTCTGTAAATCGTAAAGACATATATTTAAGTGAGAATCTGAATTTTGGTTTCGAACAAGTAAAAATCTTTGGATTTTTACTTTTTGCTTTATTCTTAGCTGCCGCCGTATGCGTTTTTAGGAAGTTACTTCATTATTACCTCGTTTGACGAAAAAGATTTGATTTCAAGTTTAGGGCTTCTTACTGCCGCTCTGATGAGTTCTGACAGGACGAAATATGTAGAACCAAATTGTAGAGGCACTCATAAAGGAAAATTTTCAAATTCTTAAACTGAAAACCATAACACCAGCGCCAGAAGATCTGGTTTACCAGAACTTTACTTTAGTTTAGCTTAGTGAAATCCCATTAAGTCTTAAGGAAAAGGCTGTAACGTTTCCAAAAGCCGATTGTTACATTTTATGTACCACCATTCAGTTTATCTGAATAACAGATATCTAAATTATTGTAACTACATTCCTCTTATATTCTAAATCAGGACAAGTGATCTAACTTTCAAGTTTTTTTCGACAGGAAAGATTGTTTTTACATTCAGAGCTTCTGTAAATAGTCGCTGCGATGATTCCTTTTAAGATGAAATACGTATAAGCAAATATACAGGGGCACTATATATTAATCAAATCTTAACTGCCTTTCCTTTTAAAAGAGTTTATCTAATTATGCAAGAGACTGAATTGAGTTACGGAAAAATTATTTTTACATTATGGAAAATAGAACATGACTGGATAGAACTTCCGTAAAATAAACATTACTGTATATGTAAGCTTAAGGATGCAGTGGGCAATAACCAGCAATGGTTATGAGGAACTGATGGTGCATTTATTGAATTGCCAACGTATTATACATATTTATTATTATAAGTTTGCTACTTAAAGGAGATTTGTCAGCATTTTAAGTAAGTTCATTTCTTGGGACGATTTTATTATTATAGATTGATTGTTCATTTCATTATAATAAAAAAAAAATTTACAAGAGTCACTAAAAAGCATACATAAGGCATAATGATAGCCATTTATTAATACCAACATCTACAATTACAAATAAAATACCAGAATATGGGTTTCTAGTTCGATAAATTTACCTCTGACACATCAAAATAAGTGATTATTATATACAACAAAAAATATATATAAATGGAAATATGGAGTACCATTATCTGTTTTTAATTATCAATAAAATTATGTTTTCTCGATTTTCTGATTCACAATATCGATAATCGCTTGTTGGTTTTATTGTTAAACACTGATTTTATCTGGTTTCCATTGTGAGTAATCAAAAACTCCATCGACAATAGATAAAATATGTTTCTTCCAATAATCATCGGCACGTTATTATCTTCTATCGCAATTAGAATTCTTAGTTTACTACTAGAGGGACAAATTATACTAAAAAACAGTATTTATAAAAATATTGTTTGTGTTGTGGGTAATGTTCTCGGCAATAATATACAAAGACAGATCCAAAAGTATCTGACAACTAGATTTGTATTCAAAATCTTTCGTAATTATAGACCGTACAAGTATATTATAAAATAATAAGGAACCGTGTTGAAATGTCGGGACTGCGATCTGCGGCTTAAATTGAAACTACATTTATTTCATCAGTTCGATATTTCGTTGATTCTTCATTTTTTTTAACTTCATGAGTAACGTACTCTAAAATTAGCTAATAATTAGATAAAACCTAACATTCACAATATTTTCACCTCCGAAATGGTGTATTTTATTTTAGGAAACAAATTACCGAGCGCCCCACATGGAATTCTACGAACGAGCAAAGCGGCACTGATTTAGTTAGAAGTGTATGTCTTATAATTATTTGATTTTTTGTTTATGTGGTACATTTCGAGAAATAGTCTTGTTTTATAGTTATTTTCTATATCCATGATCTTGGCATCTGATAAATTAAATGTGAGGTTTGTTGTGTTGGAATCGTATGCTTTTGCACAAGAAGTTTTCTTTGTTTTGTAATCTCTTTTGTGCTGCGTTATTCTTTGTTTTATCTACTGCGATATTTGCCCTATATACTGCCCATCACATTCAAGAAGAAATAGTTCTTGATAAGACGATTCTAATGTACAAGCGGTGTCTGGTCTTTAAGCTTCGAGAATAAGCTATAATTTCGTTTGCTGTTATATTTAACTATATTGATTTTGGGAATTCCCCTCAGCAGTTTGATTGTCTTGTTGGTTAAGCCATTTACGTAATGTAAATTTTTGTAAAAAACGGGAACTCTCATATAAGTCTGAGTTGTACATTGGTTGCTTGAGAATTTTACTAGGATAGCCGTTGTTCAAAAATACGTTATATAATGTTTTTAAATTCTTCTGTACAGAAATATCATAGTTAATATGCAAAATTCTGTTCTTCATCACAACAACAATGTTATGCATTTGGCTTTTTGAAAGCTAAGAAAAATAATTTATAAATCTTCCAGTCAGTTGGTTTCTAATACCAATCTAGAATGATCTTATTCTTTAATGTCCTTGGGGATTGCACTTTTCACATCATTCACATATTTGTATACGAACGTTAACTTGAACGGTAGTAGTTATAAAATTACTATATTAAATAGATGATCTAAAACTATGTTGACTACAATGGGGCTAATTGGAGAGCCCATAGGAATGCCAAAGGTTTGTGAGTAAAAACTTCCACCAAAGGAGAAGTACAAAGTAGAAAAAATTAAGTCGACCAACTTAACGAAATTATTCTTACTTAATGTGATATTTGGTTCCACTCTAAGTGCAAATTTTGTTCTAAAATTTTAATGATTAAGTTTAGAGGAATATTCCTATTATATATATATATATATATATATATATTATATATATATATATATATATATATATTATATATATATTATAGATATATATATATATATATATATATATATATATATATATTATATATATATTTATAATATATATAGTAAAAACACATCTAAAAGCAATACTGAACATCTATAAATGTCATCAAAGCACGGTAAAAACAGGAAATACTTTCTCAAGGGTATTTACAGTAACGAAAGGCTTGAGACAAGCATGTTGTCTTTCTCCCACCCTATTTAAAAATATATATCCAAGAAGCACTGCACCAATGGAGACAAAATGTGCGGGAATTGGGTTGAAGCTTAACAACCATTATCTGACAACGCTGTTCTTTGCAGATTATCAAGTACTAATTGCAAGCTGTGAAGAAGATGCAGATTATATGCTTAGAAAGCTCAAAGATGAATACGAAAAATGGGAATGAGTATGAATATGTCAAAAACAGAATATATGCGAATAAGCAGTTAAGACGAAGACCCGGATTTGGAAATTAGACAAATGAAAAGGTGCTACGAATACAAATATTTTAAAAGTATTATCTGCAGTAAAGGAACAACGGAACGAGATATAGACTATAGAGTGCAACAAGGCAGGAAGAGTGTTCAAATTCTGAATTCGATACTTTGATCCAAAAGCTACTATGAGAACTAAAATGACTATCAAGAAAGTAATTGTAGAGCCCATTCTTACATATGGAGCAGAATGTTGGCAAATGACAGTAAAGGAAACAAAAAAAGTTGACACGGTTGAAATGGACTACCTGAGAAGAGTTTGCCGTATATCAAGAGTAGAACGTATACCTAATTCTGAAATTAGATAAAAAACAGATAGAGCACATACAACTACTGAAAGAATAGAAACTAGACAGGTAATATGGTATGGACACGTACAGAGGATGGACGACAACAGATGGCAAAAAGAGCTATGGAATACAATCCAAGTAATAAAAGGAAACGAGGAAGACCAGCCAAGTCTTGGATACAAGGTGTTATGGAAACCGTGAAAGACAGAGCCGTTGATGAAAACACCTGGAGAGATAGAAAATGATGACGATCGAAATGCGGGAAGCGGCAGAAGCTGTAGGATCCCCACTTTAGAGGAATATTCATGACAAGCGATACCGCATCTAGGGATATAAGTACATACGTTTGAGGGATTGTAACATTCCGGACTTGTTCGACAAACGTGCATGTATCTTTCACATTGTAGTTGGTTTTATCTTCAAAAGTAGTAGTTAGGATGTTAGCCAAGTATTTGGAGAGGTTGTAAATAGTGGAGTTGATAGAGTCGATGATAGGGCGAAGAGGAATATTACTTTTGTGAATTTTTGCTAGACAGTATAACTTTAGAAACATCAGGTTGCGTATAATCAGTTGTTTTGCTACATTAGCATCTATCTTATTTATGTATTTGAGATTTTTAATATCATTGAATTTACTTTGTATTCTTACCATTGGATTAGTGTTTAATTGGCTGTATATACAAGAATCCTGTAGCATTAGCTCAGTTTTTTCATTAAAAAATACCCGTTTAGAAGATTGACACTATTGAAATGTCAAGTAGATAATTCATTAGAGTCGTCATCTCATGATTAGGCCCGGGATTTATTTTGTTTACGTTTAAGTCTCTGTCGCAGAAATATTCGTTTATTTTTGCTATACTGGACACCCCTTTTTTATTTCAATCAATCTGCAAGCCATAAATTTCACGTTATTCACGGTGGTACTTGCACTACCAACAAATCGTACATATAAGATAATTCATGGCCTACCCTAAGTACGATTTTGATCGATGGTTTCGATTTGTTAAAAAAAAAATAAACAATTGCCATCGATTGGCAATGTTCCCGTTATATTTCCTCGACTGGGACCGGCCAACAAATCAATTGTATCTAAATCTAAGTGAAGAACGAAGACACTATGCATTTAATGCGGAGGATGCGATGTGGTTAGCATGAAGTATCCGCGTAGGACGCTCTCTGATAGACTGCTTCATTAAAGTAGAGTTTCGACATGCCCGATCCGTGTACATCTCCCTCTTATCACCGATGCATTTATAACAACCTGTTTGCTATTTAATTCTTCTTCTCTTTTGGCCGTAACTCGTGAATTCTGGCACGTATTTTATTGCTTATCATTCGCCACCATCGCAGAGACTCACTCGCCACGGACCTTATCGAAATCATGTTTCTAAGTACTAGTCTTGGGGACACATTTCAACATTTTCAAATAAGAAAAAATCTATTTCTAACATTGTATTCCAATAGCCACAGTAAACAGTGCACTATATGAGCTCAATTTATGTCGTCAATATTTGGCGCATGTATTATCATAAGATCTTAATGATTTCGTATTTGTTTTTCATTCTTTTGTTTGTTTTTACTTATATAAAAACTGGAAAAAAATGTATTAGAATGGAGATCCACCTAAGGACAAACGGCTTGTCGAGAGAACATCATCACTACGGACTGTCTTAAAGAAAATAAATAAAAATTGATTTTCTACACTTATTGCAATTTTTATTTACTTTAGCTACTATGTTTTCTGCTTCTCTATCTCCTTCTGCTTGTGCAATTGTTAGTTTTTCCAAGAAGTCCTCTAAATTTGTCTTCCTTACTAATTTTGTAATTCTTGTAATTTTGCTTTTGCATTAGTTACATTTTCAATATGTACTTTGTTCTATGCAAAATTTATAGTAAAAAAGTGTATCATAATAAAAAATGAAATCGGGTTTTTACTCACAATCTCTGTGCACACTTTTGTCTCTGGTTGTTCCTCTACGGGGTGGCTCAGGTAAGTCCAGCTTAAGTAGTTCTATTGGTTCGGAGGTCTCCTGGCGAATTTTCCGTCTCAGCTGATTTTTCCATCTTTTGTATAGCATCCATGCGAGCGACGAAGATAATGGCTAGGCCGAACGCTCTTACTTCTAGTATCTCGGGAATTGATATTTTCTCCTTCCCGGTTTCAGTCTGAGCCATGTTACTTGCACTGTTGCCAGCCTGATTGATGAATGTTCTTCTTTTCCCTTATTTTGATTGTTCATCATTTTTTCCTCCTATTTTACTTTGCTATGGGTCAGATGATTCTTATTCTTCATAAGCAGGATCGCCATGTGGTGTCAAGTTACCGCTGCATTATCATAACTGATTTTTTGTGTACAATTTTCCAACAGAAAGACGGATTACAAAAACGGATTAAAAATTACAATTTTTAATTGATTGTACAATTTAATACTAATAAAGTAAACCCAGGTCGTCTTGCTACTTTAATATAAACTGTATCAGTGATGCTAACTAATTGATTTTTGTCTAATATTTGATCACTAATATCACGATTTGGCACTAAACTAAACTGAAATCGAGCACGTAAAATCGAATTTAATTAAAATCTCTAAAAGGTCTGTGTATCCTTATGCCACAAAGAAAACAAATTATTGCATATAGATACAAGGGGTGTGCCTTAAGCTTTTGAAGCAACAATTCTTCAAAACTTTTTTTTTGGGCACCAAAATTGAACTTTATTTGAAAATTATTATTTAAATTTGAATTTTGTATATTTTCTTTTTTTTTAATATTTATTTTTTGTTGTTACAGGGGAGGTCGAAGACTGGAATAGCGACCCAGCCGACAACGCAGCTTCCACAAACCCACCATCGAAATCGCCCCCGCCGAAGACAGCAACTCCAGAAGAATCCACCGAGGAAAGTACGCAAATTTCGGTGAAGAATGAAACGGAAGAAAAAACACCTAGAATACGGTTAAAAGCTAACTTAGCGACCGATCCCGCCTTACAAAGCCAGCCCATCACTTTGACTAACCCCAAAGTGGAATCTGAAGTTTCCCAGTTTTCCAGTGGATATTTAACGGCACTCAGACCAGCTTTACAAACTGCTTTGGTGTCAAGAGGATTTTTCCTGCCGAATATAATTCCTGGTGCAGAACCGCAATCGGAATCTGTGGAAACGAGGCAGCAAACAGTTCCAATATTTCAATGTTCTCCTTGCGGGATCAGATTTTCATCTATAAGCACTTTAGAAGCACATCAAACGTACTATTGCTCGCATCGTGTAAATAAAGCAGCAACTGACGATGACTCGAAATCAGTTACCGATCCAAATGGAAACCAATCCGATGCTGACGTATCAGAACCCCCTCAGAAAAATATCCGCACCGGTAAACAATATACATGCACCCATTGTTCGTACAGCGCTGATAAGAAGGTCAGCTTGAACCGCCACATGAGAATGCACACAGTATCTCCTAGTCCTAGTCCCCTGAACATAGTAACTACGCCAAATGGAGAGAGTGGCAGTAATAGTACTGATCGCTATTGTGCAGAATGCGATATTAGGTTTAGTTCCCAGAAGACATATCGTGCCCATAAGTTACACTACTGTAATTCGAGGCATACGATAAAACCACAAGTGGTGACAACAAAAGCTTCGTCAAGTACGTCTGGATCGTCACCCACTTCACCCATCGATTCTAGACCCTGCAGATCTCCCTCTTCACCTTCGTCGCAAAACGCTTCGCAGCAGCCTTTCTTGGCTTTACCAACCAATCCTATAATAATTGTGCCATATTCACTGTTTCGAAGTGCGAGCGTCTTTCCAGCCCTTTCTGTTGCTTCGGGGCTTCCAAACCCCGATACTCCCTGCTTCTTGCTTCCTAATGGTACTCTTCAACCAATGACGAGTGCTTTGCTTAATCAATATCAGCAGCAGCAATCTGAAGGTAATAGAAACGATAGTAAAGCCAAAGAACCACCTGTTGTTCGGGAAACTTCCTCGGCGCCATTAGACTTAAGTGTAAGAAAATCTCCTGACAATAATGATCTGATCATCGACTTTTCTGAAGATCGAGGAAGGAACACACCCAATAAATCTTTGACTCCTGACAAGAGCAAATCTGTTCCTTCTTCACAAAACTCACCGCCAACCACACCAGTCTCCCATTGTGAATCGTCACCTTCGCCGAAAATCAAAGATGAAGCTTCAAGAAGCAGCAGCCCCAAGAGACTTAGATCTGTGCTAAAACCGACGCAAGAAAAGTCGAGAACAAGTCCAGAAGTAAACAATTTTCAACACTTCGAAGGAAATCCCTCATTACATCCATTACTAATGAGAGGATCTCTACCCCTCCTACCACCCGAAGTTCAAATGAGACTAGAACCTTCTCTGCCCGCAGTAATGCCCCAAGTGCTTGTGAAGCAAGGCGTTTCTAAATGTAAAGACTGTAATATAGTGTTCTGCAAGCTCGAAAACTACGTTATTCACAAAAAGCACTACTGCTCGGCCCGCAGTCAGGACGAAAACCTCTCCAAATTCTCCGGTAGCCCTCCGGTGAGTCCTAATAGTATCGAAACCACCAGCCCAGCTGCGCAATACCAACAACTCATCTGTTTGGCATGTGGTATCAAGTTCACTTCTTTGGACAACCTCAACGCCCATCAAGCCTACTATTGTCTAAAGCGCGGCGACACCGAGGTGAGAAAATGCGGCAAGTGCAAGGGCATCGCTGAACCGGGCCACCAGTGCATCCCCCACGCGGCCACCCTTACAGGATGGAAATGTCCTTGTTGTGACGTCGTCAGTCCCACGGCTAGTGCGGCCCAGAGGCACATGGAATCTCATACTGGAGTAAAAGCGTACAGGTGTACTATCTGTCGATACAAAGGAAACACCTTAAGAGGAATGAGGACGCACATTCGAATGCACTTCGATAAGAGATCTTCCGATTTACAGGTGAGTTTAGCTGGCATGTTTACATGAATTATTCAACGATTGTCGATCATCGTGATGATTTAATACGGACATTGAGATTCATTTGCATCTCTTGTTAGATTCTTTTGTTCCACACCTCGATAAACTGACATTGATATGTCGATATATGTAATGTTTTAAAGCTTTGTAGATTATTAAGATAAATATTATTACAATATTTAAATAACTGAGAGGATATAATAGTCGGCCCAAACGCTTGATTAATTTAACAATACAATTGCTAAACAAACTAAAAATTAACGATAGAGGCACTTTTTAAGTGTCTTTTTTATCAAGATTTTTGTTAATAAAATACCATCTACTCGTTTTGACTTTATTGCCTTTATTGCCTCTTGTTTTAAGAATCTATCTGTGACACTTTTTATTCGTTTAAATACTTTAAATGAATGGCATAGTAAATTTCAAAAGATCAGTATTCTTCTTCTTTGTAAAAGTAATTGGAGTGATTATTACGATTTTTATATATTAGAAAGATTAGTTAAAACTAAATTAGTATTAAATTATATAAAATATCTATACCTTTTTGACCTTTCCTAAAAAAATTACTCCCCTGTTTTTATGTTTTAAGTGTATGATTGTCCTTGTGGTTTTGTGTTGTTTCTTCCTGTTAGAGTATTTTTTTTAAATCAAAAACATTTATTTAATAACAACAACAGCCATAGTAAATATACAACTAGTATTTTCTACTGTTTATATGTTTTCTTAAGAAAACATATAAACATCTTAAGTCTTGCAAAATTGAACAAATAGGCTGCCATTTTCTTTGTGTCCTCATTGGTTAAGTAACCTTTTATCGGAGACCTGAAAATGGGCTGACAATGTAAAACCCGAAGTTAAAAGCTTTTTTATGTTTTGCTATACGATTTTTAAAGATTCTACCAGTTTGACCGATGTAAGTTTTTGGGCAGTCCCCAGAATGTAAGGTTGTACACCACACTGCGTAATTGCTTTTTCTTTTGGTTCTTGTCGTTTTTAATATATTTTGCTTTAAGTTGTTGTTTATTCTGAAAGCTGGTGATATTTCTTTCTTTTTTATGTGTTTGGCTATTTTTGTTGATATTTGGCCTGTATCCAATCGTTACATATGAAATTTTACAACTGTTTGAAATTTGCGTACTTTTAATAACGACGACTTTTACGACAGGACGACTTTTACTAATCAGATCTATTCAACTAACTAGTGCAGGACTTTCCACTTTAATAACAATAAAAAATACTGTTACAACTTACCTTTAACAAAATCTACGTAGAACCATATATTCTCTTCTGCTGATCTGTATCAGAATCCATCACTCGTAAACTGGCCTTACTTAGCATCCTTTCAACCCTAGTTCATGTGAATCACTCCGGACATTTTCTGATCTCGGCGACGACCAACTCATTCTGACATATATACACACCATCACAAAACAGTTTCTATTAGTTATCCATTAAGTTGTCTAAAGAGAGAATTTTGATAATTCCTAATCAATACTTGTGGTGCTGTTATTATATAATTTTCTTGTAAGTTACCGATTATATTTTTCGCCTCATTTCTTTGATCTTTTTTTATCCCACTTCTTCATTTCCACTTCTTTCTTCATATGAAATTTAATTTTTAGACAACTTTTTGGAATTACCTGGATCAGCCGCGAACAACTTACCCAAGAGTCTAGAAAGACTCACAGATTAGTCACCCTTATTGACCCAGAAACTGTCAATGATCCCATCTAGCAGTAATCAAAATCACACTCTAACTCTTGCACTGTGGAGTCCCTACATCTAATAAATATTTCAGTATTTGATCTTAAATTTTTATATCACTAATTTTGTGTTTCGTTTTATATTTTAAACTATTATGTATCTCAGATCTCCACCACAAACATACTCTTACCTTTACCGATAATAACTACCCGGCACGGTACTGGATGCTGTAACAAAGAGGAGATTTGTTAGTACATACAGATGTTTACATACAGTTAGATTTAAAAAAAGTTGAAAATATGTATCTCTCACAAATAAAGGAAATATTAATTAAGAACCAACATCACATTTTGAATGCAGGTGACCAAATGGTCTCCTTCTTTTACTATGGTTCACTTGAAGACCTCCTCCGGCCAGTCTCCTTTAGAAATTTTATTGTTTCCTTCTCGTCCTTGCATGTTGCCATCTTGTCCGCGATAGCATCTACCCTTTTTTTAAGGGCTTCTGGGTTCTCTAGGTCCACCTGAATCCCCCATTGTCGCCACATTCTAACTTTCGAGGATTCCATGTTGATCTGCATGCCTCTGGATGTCATGTACACAAACTTCCTTGGTACATCTTATCCCTTATTTTCCTCCACTTTGCTTGTTACCCTGGAGCCGTGCACCCCTTTGTCACGATGGTATTATACCTCGAGGTTGGGAAAGCGGTATATTAGGATTATGCATAGTCGCCTGCCCTATGCATATCTTTTGTTTTCAGTGGTTTCCTCCACTGGTTTATATTCGTGAAGGTTTTCTCCTCGGGTATAGATTTGGCTATCAGGACGTATATGACGGGCAGGAGTGGGTGTCGTATGATCTATCTATCTATCTATCTAATCAACCTTAAACGCCCACTCTTGGGCATAGGCCTCCCCTGTTAATCTCCATTGGTCTTTATTTTGGGCGATCTGCATCCAGGCCTTTCCTGCCGTTCTCTTAAGATCGTCAGTCCATACTATTACACAGTTACAATATAGGACTTGGGTAATGGTCAGCGGACAGCTGCTCCAATTTGTCGCCTTTTACGACGATCAGGACAAACTGTGAAAATATTGTACTGGAGCCTTCACGCGGGGGAAGATTATATAAATATTGGAAACGCAGATAAGGATGTTAGGGAAGGGAAAGACCTGTATAGAAATACTTAAATAAATTCTATAATTACCAAGATTTACATTAGCACAGATCAAAAATATAGGTATCTATCAGATATCAAACTATTTTGAACCTATATTCACAGAATGCTGGCAAATAAATAATAAAGATAGAGCAAAAGTGCAAGAATAGTACGAAGGCGAATCTATGGAGCATTGAATGACAATGGAGTGTGGAGAAGATAAAACTTCGAACTTAATAGAATGTACCAGAAACTAGATAAAGGTTAGGAGTGGGTAGGGCGAGTAATGCGGATAGAAAAAACTGACTCAGCTAGATAAACGCTCCTTGATAGACTCATTGGTCATAGAAAAACAAGAATACTCAGAACACGGTTTGTTGAAAACATCGATGAATGGGAAAATGTGCTTGGCGGAGGAATACTGGAGAAAAATTCTTCAGGAGGCTAGGACCCACGCAGGGTTGTAAATCCAGAATGATGATGATGACGGACTCCAACCTAATGACTCGTGAACATTGTACAGATAAAATACTGTTTAATTAATGTGCTATTGAGAATCATTCCCCATAGCAATTGTATCACTGAGTAGAAGATTAAAACAATCAAATGGGAACCTACTTTTCATTATTTGAAATTATTCTCGGAAAACAGACTTAAGCAGATGAACAACACGGTTTTCGTAGTGAAAGATCGTATACAGATAATAATTGCAATATTCTTTATTATGCAAATTACTGAGAAATCAGTAGAGTTTAATAGACCAGCATTTCTGTGTCTGATTGACCTAAAGAAAGCGTTTGGCAGAGTAAGTCTCAAAGATGTAATCCATCTTCCCCTAGTTCCCCTAAATATTCAGTCAGAAGATTTACAGGAAATACGCTGAGAGATCGAAAGAGAAGTGTAGACATTAAAATATAGTGGAGTAGTAGAAAAAAGTGGAATAACCATGTAAGCAGAATGGAAGAGACCTGTATCGTCAAAATAGCAAGCTGTAAGAGAGAAGTAGGCAGAAGAAGTATCGACGACCGCGCAAAAGATGGAGCAAAAAACAGTCTAATTTGTTTCCCTTCAGAGGAAAAATTCTAATTCTTGTCAGAATAAATACCAAACACCTATTAAGTTCTTTTGTATTATCACAAATTATAGCTTTTCGAGATTCAGGATAGAAACCTATCAACAAGTAGATTCGATTCGATTTTTTATATTTCCCGAATGAAAACAATTTTTTCAAATGCTTTTATTAGATGCTTTTGTTCCACACGTTGATAAAATGACGTGGATTTAATCGATAGGATTAATATTTTAGAGTCTCTACGAGATTGTTTAGATAAATATTAAAACCAGATTAAAATACGCGATAAGCGAATTACAGCATGCAATTGAAAGTGTGGTAACAAACAAAAAACATATTTTTTTATCGAACAAATATATCAAAGCATTAAAAAATTTATTTATTGTCATTTTTAAATTTTTACGCTCGAAGAACGATGAATCGTTGTGGTTTATGGTTTTCATAATTCTTTTGTGACATTTTTATCGGTTTGTTTTTTTTTTTTTAACAACAGAATTCACTTTTCAAATTATTAGTAATATTATTGTGCACATCGTTGATTTAAATATTGACGTTACTATTGTTTACTATACATATTCTTCCAACAGCCAAAGTAAATATCAATTTTATCATAAAAGTAAGTTTTTATTTGCCATGACCTTCCCAATACTGTTTATTAGCTTCAGCGCCATTGAATATAAACCAGATCGAACATATAGACGTTGCTGCTAACAACTTCGTATGATTTAGAAAGTTACTACTCAAAATATGTACCTATACCACAACCGATTAGGAAGGTTGCAAACTGCTCGAAGAAAATGAGATTTACACAGTTCTAAAAACCTATACTTTTTGAGTAAATCCACAATAAAAACACTTATAAAAAAGGAGACGATAAAATCGAAGTTGGCGAGTATATAAGACTACTTTTAGTACATTCCCAAAGGTCATACAAAGGTATCACTCAAATGTGATATATAGGTCAGACAGAAAGAATTTATTTTAAAAAAAACGTATGAAGGAACACGGAACTATATTTATCCACGTCAGTTAAAACCTTATATAGGCGTTTTCATCGTTCTTGGCGTATGCGTGTAAAAACACTTGCAATAAGTTGTTTCATCTGTCTTTCCTTGTCTAAGCTCGATTGGTTTACCTCCTCCAGTAGCGGAGCAAAATGTAGCATGTCAAACGAAATAATAGTTATAAAAAAAATTATAAATTATTTTTCAATAAATTTCTAATAACGGAAAAAAATTATAAATTATTTTTCATTAAATTTCTAATAACGGAATATACGTATAAATTGCGAAGAAGTATTTTTCTAGCTTGCAGTACAATAGGACAGGATATAACGAAAAGTACATTTTAAAAGGATTTTGAAATATACCCAAAAAAGTGTTAATTATTTAACCCACTTTAATTAAAAAATGATACAGATTTTTTAAGTTTTAAGCACTGTAGCGAATTTTGAACTGTTACAACGTACTGACCTTGATTAATTAGCTAATCAGCAGGTGTTGCCTCAGCTAATGCATCGCCCCAAACTTTTTTTACTGTTTCATCTCCACGTCCATGTTCTCCAATATGACGATCATAGTATTGTTTACAAATGCCCCAGACCAACTCAATCGGATTATATTGACAGTGATATGAAGGCAATCTCAAAACCTGATGCCCATGTTCTTGGAGTAGCTCGTCTATAACGTACCTGGTATTTTGTGGTTTATTCTGGCGACAAAGACTCAATAGCTCTGTCTTGCCCGAATCGACGTCAAAAATTATTTATTTCGCTCGTAGCCATTCTTGTAAATCCGATTTTTTCCAACTGGCATTCGGTAACTTTTCTAAATAGCTATGGTATGAGGCATTATCCATAATAATTAGAGATGGTTCCTCCAACATTGGTATCAGCTTTTCGGAGACCCACTTTTTAAAAGACTCTTTATCCATAGAATCATGATACGGCATGTAAAACAACAAAGCGTTTACCTGTTTTTCTTGTCCTTTTCTGATGCTTTTCACACAGTCATCTTGCCAAGTACGTTTATATGCCCCTTTTAGGAATATCCATGTTTCTTTTAAAAAAACGAACTGAAGTGGGCTTGGACTTAAAAAATTTCTCATATAATGCCTCAAAAAATACAGTCGTTTGGAGACAATACATGGTTTCTCACATAGCACTCGTCTACTATTTTCTAGTTTGTTTGAAAATCCACCATTTTTTATAAGACGCCACAAACTTGTATCAGAACCGTCATAGAGATGCTTCTTTCTTAATTGTGCATTTAGAACTTTAATTGTAACGTGCTCTCCTTTTGCTTTCATGCCATACAGTACATTTCTAATCTCTCCTTTTATAGTATTGCTGACATCATTAGTCTTTTTTTTTTGTACATTACTTGACTCTCCTGGTGTAGTAAGAGCTGCCCCTGTATTGTATTCACTCTTTATTCTTGTCACTGTGCGAAGACTTATTTTCAAAGCGTCCGCTACTCGTTCATGTACTGATGATAACGAAAGCAAAGGTTCGTTGTTTTCTTTTTCTTTTTTAAAATACTCCAATAAATGAACTACACATTGTCGCATTTCTCCTGTTATCGTTTTTCCCGGCATTTTTTTTTTATTAAATAGAACAATTAGTTATTCACAACAAAAAATAATAAGTAAAACTGTTCGGAACAAATTCAAACAATGACTGACTAAAATCGACTAAAACAACATAAAATATCAATGGTAATTGCTACAATTATAAACTTATTAGCCAGCTCATTCAAGAACAATGCCACAAGTCATTATTGCAATGGGTGTCGGAAGAGAGAGAGTTAATTTATAATAAACTGGAATTTTTAAGGTGTCGAGAGTATTAATTTATGTAATGGAATTCCACACAGTAAGAGCTCAAACTATTAACTAATTAAAAACTGTTTACTTATAAAAACTATTTCATCAGCTACTTCAAACCTGCACAGATCAGGGTAACATGTTAAAAAAAAACACGTCACTGCCAGCTATCTGTATTCGTAAAGAGGCCGAACTTATACCGACACCGTATCGGCCAAACGCATCGGTGTTATTGCTACAATACTGGGAGACGTGAGTGGTCTCTTCATTCCCTTCTCATCGCACTTTACCATGACGAACGTGACTAGCACAATTGAATTACGCATCTGTGTATCAGAGAGAGACGAATATTAAAAATTCCGTAGTAGCTTATTTCAGGTACACGCCAAGAACGATGAAAACGAGTTTATAAAATTGTATACACTGTGTGTCAGTCAAATGGAATGAATTAGCTAATAAATAAATAAGGGAGTATTCGAAAAAACGGTCGAACATGTCGATTAGTATTTATAGTTGCGCATTTTTTTTTCCATATAAACTTTTTATACGGGGTGTATCAGATAGCGGTGGCCAATACCAACTTGCTTATTTTAAATAGAACACACTGTATATTAATTAATTTTTAGATTCCTAAAATCATTTTAGACATTTTTAAATACAATGACCTATACCTATCTTTGACCGTTTCGAAAATATGAAGTAAAATGCAAAAATTCACATTTAGAAAAGGAAATTATTTATTTGCTGAAAGTCGCTACCACTGTTTTAATACTTCGCACATCTTTCCTGGTATTTTATTTCATATATTGGCATATTATTTCATATTTTGGTTAACACAATTGCAACTAGATTAGATAAGAATAACAACTAGTTTCGATGTATGTATATCATTGAGTTAAAACGTTTACATTTGTTATTTGCTTGTTGTTTTAAATGTTTTTTTTTTGTTTCAGGAGGAAAAGTACATCTCCTATATACTGGAAGATGAGAGCTCCAATACAGTCGAAGTCAACGTAACTACAGCGGAACCGTCTGACGAAAAGGTCGCCTCCCCAGGAACCGAACCATCCCTTCCGGATTCACTGCACTACTGCCTGCAGTGTTCCTACAACTCGACATACAAAGCCAACGTAGTTCGCCATATGAAACTGGTTCACGACATTAACATAACCGAAGAAGCAGCAGTCAACGGCTTGTCCGACAAAAACAAGTCCATGCCTGCGCTGGAGGAAGACGAGGAAGAAATCTTAGTGAAAAAGGAAGCCATGGAACCAGAGGTGATCATCGCGCAAGGTGAAGAGCCCATCATTAAAGAGGAGGTGGGAATAAAGTTGCCTAAGAGCAAAACACCGGACGAGGAAATTCTCCAAGAAGCCGCCAAATCCGGGGCCAGGTACTGCAAATCTTGTGACATTTACTTCAACTACTACTCGACTTTCGTGGCTCACAAAAAGTTTTACTGTTCGAGTCATGCCGGCGAGATATCTAACGCTGCCTCGAATAACAATATTACTAATAATAATAATAATTCCGCCACGCGCGCTGCCGAGGCGTCTGTGCTTTAAAGTAGATTTTGTAGAAAGATTAGGTTGATAAAAAATGTGGAAAGGCAGATTAAAAATAGCATAAAAATACACGAATTTTGCATGAATCATTGGGTTGACTTATTTTTTTTTATTTAAAATTTTTTTACTCGTCCATAACAGGTAGTTAGCCGCATTGTAATCCATTGTTAAATAATATTGTTATCTAATTCTAGTACGTCAACATTTGGCAAAGTCTATTAATACCTCTAAGGTAAATTGCTGATAATACGATGATTCTAAAATGGCTACTATATCTGGTGTCAAATTATAAACTATACAGAGCCAATCATCCCATGGACATTCATTTAAAACAGTGTTTCCCAAAGTGGAGGTCGCGACCCCCTGGGGGGTCGCCATGAGGTACTAGGGGGGTCGCCGAACATTTCCAAAATAATACAAAAGCACCACTTTGTTAGATCTTATATTTTTATTTTAACAACGCCGTAAATAGAAATTAACAATTAATTATCAGACGAAATATAAAACTAAATATTAAAGTCCGTAAAAATAAAAGAGTAAAACATAGTCAAATATTATAATCTTAATGAGAGCTATGCGCCTGTTTCTGTGAAACTAATCTTTCAAATCTAGGCTGTGTATTTGAGACACACACAAATATAAAATCATTTTCAAGTACGAGACGATTTCTAACTCTTGTTTTAATGGCAGTGATAGACGAGAAACTTAACTCACACAAATATGATGTTACAAATGGAACCAAACATTTTACAGCTTCACTCGCCAATTGGGGTATTCCTGCATCTTTTCGGTCCAAAATTGGTCCGAGTTCTGGAAAAAAAATTGGAGCTTCAACATTCTATCACTTGATATTTCAATAAGTTTTTCTTTCATGTTTATTGGTATTTCAACATGCTGAAAAAAAAACGGTTTTAGTATCCATCTGCAACTGTCGTAACTGTTTTGAATTTCTTCGGGGAAATAATCACAGAGCTGTTGTTTTAAATTGAGCAAAGTAACATGCATGCCAGCAAAAACTTATTCAAAATTTGTAGCACTGTAATTGTATACATTTTCCATAATTTCCTGAAGGCACTGGAATGAATCGAGTTGTTTTTTGCCAGTGAGGTCGACCATAAATCGATTTTTCTTAGAAACGCCTTAATTTTATCTGTAGCTGTAATTATTTTAATGTCGCGACCTTGTAAATTACTGTTCAAAATATTTAATTGCTCGAAAATATCAGCAAGGAAACCTAGTTTCAGAAGCCAAATAGGATCGGAAAATTGATTTTCTATGGGGACTTCTCATCTTTCAAATACATTAAAAGCTCTGCTCTTAAGTGAAATACTCTTTTTAAGACGTTGCCCCTTGAAAGCCACCTTACTTCGATGTAATAGAGAAGATTTTCAAATAAAGCACCCATGTCTTCGCAAATTTTTCGAAAAATACGGGTCTGCAAAGCTTTTCCTTTAATGGCATTTACAACTTTAATGATGGTTTTCATAACACAGTCCATTTCAGGAGGTAAAGCTTTGGACGCAAGAGCTTCTCGATGTAAAAAACAATGTGTCCATTTGGCATTAGGAATTATTTCTTGTAATTTGACGACAAGACCAGATTTATGTCCTGTCATTGCTTTAGCGCCATCTGTGCATATAGCAATACATTTACCCCAGTCAATATCATATTTACTTGTACGTTTCACAAAAGTGTCGAGTAAACATTTTCCAGTGGTATTGGTCTCCAATGGGGAACAAAATAAAATATCTTCTTGAATGCCATTATTTGTATCATATCTTACAAAGGTAATGAATTGGGCACAGTTAGATATATCTGTGGATTCGTCCATTTGAAGAGAGAAGTACGTGCATTTATGCTCTCCGGTATGAATGCTAGCGTGTAAATCTCCGCTATGAATGTTATCTTCGACTTAAGGCTGTTGTCCCAAACAGTTAAATTGTAAGAGCAAATTGTAAAGGAACTGTAAGAGCACCATTGTCTAAGGTTTCTCAATCAAAGATCAAGATATTCTTGTCTCCATACATGCCCAATCTATCCCTGAATACTCAATAATTTCACACCTGAGTGATGGATGTTTCTTTTACATATGTACTTAAAAGTTGAAAGTATGTGAGCTAAGTTTGATATGGCGTAAGCGTAAATGGGGAAAGGTCACCCGATTTCTTCTACATAACATCAGAGTGATCCCAAGTTTTGCCTTTGGTTGTTCCAGGTTTAATACAGGTTGTCCTATTAGATGCCACAGATGTTCTTCTTCTTCTTGTGGTGCCTATCCGTTACGGATGTTGGCAACTAGCATGGCAATTCTAACTTTATTGACCGCAGCTCGAAATAAGTGGTCAAGGAAAACCATTTTCGTAAGTTCTGGAGCCCAGATATTCTTCTTCTTCCTGGTCCCCTCTTTCCGTAGAGTTTTTCCTGTAATATAAGTTGCAGCAGGTTATATCACAGATGTTAATGCATTAATTAATATTTGCGACACCTGTTCACTATTGGTAGTATAAGGTTTATATACACGGTTGGCGGTTTGAGGCTCAGATCTGTAAGTTTAGATCCTAACTAACATAAATTTAGCATCCTGTGGTTAGATGGTCAGATTTTGAATATTTTAAGAGATTTTACATGTTATACGAGATGAATCTTTTATATACACCGGATATCGCAGAGTTCTGCATTGAAAATTATAGTTGGCACCTTGGACAAAGACTTTCGTAATTTCTATCACCAACATTGCCAGTCACGACTTAAGTTAAGTTCATCATCATCATCTTTCTCTACAACCCTGGGTGGGTCTTAGCTTGTTCAATAATTAGTCTTCATTCCCTTCCTATCTTTCGCCCTGGCTTTCCAATTTCTGACCCCTAGATTCCTCAAGTCATCTTCGACTTGAATTTTGAATCTAGATCTTGCCTGCCTCTCTTTCTGGTTTCTACTGGCTCTTGTTATAATATCTGTCTTTGGGGATCTCCAGTGTCCATTCTTTCAAGGTGTCCTAGCCACCTTAGTCTATTAATTTTAATAGACCGGACGATGTTGCATTTTTCATACAATTGATACAACTCAAAATACGATGTATTTTTGTCTTCTAGTACAACTCCTTGACTTTGACTTTTCTTTTGAATTGTGTATCGCACTTTTCTTCGTGGAACATGTTCAGCATAGACACAAATTTGAACTAATTTGTTTGTCAAGACATTCTCTCTTGAGAACATTCAACAGTCCTATGACATCTCTGTACCAGTCACTTTTATTTGTATCTGTAGAGCTAACTTCCTCTCAGAAAATTGTGTGATATTCCTTATATTTTATGATACTGTTACTGTTATAAAGATCTACTATCAATGAAGGATTTGAAAGTGTCTTATCAAATTAGTTTAAGTTAATTAGTGCTTGAATCTGTTCACGATTTCACTTTTTCTAGTCACAATTTTTAAATAATAAAATGTACTAT
Source organism: Diabrotica balteata (assembly GCA_918026665.1). Lineage (NCBI taxonomy): Eukaryota > Metazoa > Arthropoda > Insecta > Coleoptera > Chrysomelidae > Diabrotica > Diabrotica balteata. Next base: position 5,589,259 of record OU898276.1, read on the forward strand.
AGAAAGCTACGTCCAAAACGTGTTATAAAGGTACATTTCTTATTACAATTAGTAAGAGACTCAATGCAGATCGCAAACACTTTCCTATATCATATATGAATGAAACTCTCGTACGAATTCGTGAATAAAATCAACCAACAGTGCAACCTTCAGTTTCTGATCAAATCAAGATCAAGTGTTCGTTATATAATTACATCGATTGCGTAATTAACCTACATAAACCCAAAAAAATTGTGCCAGTTCTTGATATTCACGATTACCTTTGATATTTCAGACAGATAACAGCCAGTGTCATTGCCCAAGATTTAGGTAATTGATAAGGGATATTAAAAATAACACATTTCACAATTAGAAAGATATATATCGTGTAGTAGATCCGTTTTTTAATATCGTTTAATGTTTTATCAATTTACTGTAACACCTGCATGGATTTAGCTATATATACTCATATGCTCTTGCAATTATATTATATGTTATATAAATTTTCGATAAGAAGAGCATATTAAACATTAAACTCATTTTATATACTCATATCAAATATGTAGCAGTATAGATTGCAATACGAATAAACCAATTAAATAAGATCTTCATAAAGAACTCCTCTAGAAAATGTAACTTCTCAAAAATAACAAAAAACAATAACATCATCACAGATCAAAACTAAATATGCAAACTCTGACAAATCCTCGACATTTTCTCTGACGATTGTTACTACGAATGAAAATACAAACTTAACTAGCTTACCTATATTAGAATCAGAAGTTGAATATGCTATTGCAGGTTTAAAAACTAATAAAGCTGTAGGACCGACGAAGTAAATGAAGAAATAGTTAAATTCTTCAATATCAAGAACCTATCTTGAACTAACCAAGAAAGTTATGTTCTTCTTACACCTCCACGGCCCTCTTTTTTTGCTTTTATGGATCAGTTTTACTATTTTATATCAACTTTTCCTTACTATATGAGCCAGATAAGACATTTTTGGATGTTTAACAGTCTTTAGCAGTTCTCTATCTTTGTTGACGCTCCTTAGTACTTCTTCATTAGTTTTCCTTGCTGTCCAAGGTATTTTAAGCATTCGTGTATGAACTCATATTTCCAATGCTTCAATTTTGTTCATGATCGATACTTTTAGCGTCCAGACTTCTGCACTATACAAAAGTACAGACCAAACATAGCACCTTAACCATTCTTTGTCTTAGTTCTAAACTAAAAGATGATTATTGCAAAGAAATGACTTTATTTTCTAAACTACTAAAGTAGCTTTAGTCATTGCTATTCTACGTTTTATTTCTATGTCTGGATCTACTTGGTCCGTTATCACAGTTCCCAAATATATCATTTTGTGAACTTTCTCAACTTGGACTCCGGTCCAAATTTATCTAATCACATTAAGTAGTTCCCCGTTGATTTATATTCCATATGGTTGTCTCTCAAGTGCCTTTTTAAATAACTGGTCCGAGTAAACATTGAACAATGTTGGCGACAAAATGCAACCTTGTCTGACTTCTCGTTGTATGGAGATTTCCTCGGTGTAGTTATCTCCAATTTTTACTATAGCAGTTTGATTCCAGTACAAATTTTTAAGGACACGAATATCCTTGTCATATATTCCGATATTTTTCATTATTTGCATTAATTTTACATGCTGTACTTTATCGAATGCCTTTTCGAAGCGCACGAATACATCTTTTTTTTGGTCACGCCATTTTTGTAATAGGATGTTAAGCGCAAAAGAACCTATACAAACTCTTTAAAAACATCGGCTGAAGTCACCATTCGTAGCAATTTTAAAGAAGCACAATACCAGTAGCTGCGTTCGCCAGATCATCGCCTAATCAGCTTAATTAAGATGTTTCAAAAATAGTTTTTTGAAAAAAAATTTGAAAATTTTTTTAAAAAATCTCTCCAATACATCTTTTTCCAAACTTCTCCTCGAAATTCATCATCTTATCTGAAACACACATAAATTCCCAGATATTAGGCGCAATTCTATAATCACTTCAATTAAAAAACCTGACCTCTATAACTCCTAAATCTTTTCGTCCGATTTCTCTCACTTGTGTAACCTGCAAACTTGAAAAAATGATAAATAAAAGACTCATTTGGTTCCTTGAAAAGCATACCTAATATTATTTCCGACACTCAATCCAGCTTGTGAGTTCATCGGTCTACTCTTGATAACTTTGTTCTTCTTCAAATCCACATTTCCCAAGCAATCAACAATCAACAAGATATCGTAGCAACTACATTTGAATAATTGATGGATTCGACCGTTACTTATGGAAATTCATTTTATGTAACAATAAAACACTGAAAACTTTGTTTTCAGTGTTTCAGTTCAAATTTCCACAAAATTTATTTTAACTATTATCACTACACCTGTTTCGGCTGATTGCCTTTCTCAAGTGATCTATTTTTGGCATGCGTTTACAATTTATAGTCTCTAATGAAATAGGTTGAGGAGTGGAGAACTGTTTTTCTCAAGTTGGTCATTCAGAATTACATCTGTGTTTTTTAATTTGTTGATTTCCATAGATTCTAACAAAGATAGCTTAAGGCCTTTATTTTGAATGTGTTGAATGTGAAGAATTTTAAAAATTTTGTCATTAAAAGAATAATTATGATCTAGAAGGTGAAGTGCGTATGTCGAATCTACATTTGACATTCAAGGAGCATTTGATTCAATCTCCAAAAAAGCAATAATTGACAAACTCTCCTACTGTGATTTAGATGGTTTAGATTTAGATGAATAGATTTTATTCTCTCATTTGTAAAATTGTAAAAAAATTCTAACTGGAAGAACCTTTAAAGTACTTGCCAGTGGTAAACTTTCTTAATCTCTTCCTCAAAATGAAGGTATCCCTCAAGAATATGTATTAAGTTAAACTTTATTCATACTTGCAGTCAACAAAATTTGCAAGTCCTTTCCTACTCCCACCAAATATGTTCAATACAATGATGATCTAATCATTTATTGTCATGGTAAATCTGTCCCCACCACATGTAAACTTGTACAAAGTGTAGTAAATCTACTTCAAGATAGATTTAACGAACTAGGATTATCACTTTCTCGGAGCAAAAGCCTTAAATTTTAGTCAACAATTCTCCACTTTCTGTTGTTAATCAATGTAAAATTCTCAGTTTGATATTTGACTCCAGATTATTAAATTGGAAGAATCATATCCTGAACTTAAAACCAATTGTTTTAACAGGTTGAACGTTCTTAAAACCCTCAGTTATCTTCAATGGGGTGCCGATGAAACTACTTTATTAAGAGTCCTCATCCGATCTAAGTTCGACTATGGTAGCTTCATCTATTCCTCTGCCTCTCGATCTGACTAGATTCATTAAACTCTGTTCACAATAGCACGCTACATCTATGTCTAGGTGCTTTTCGCTTTAGTCCTATCGAGAGAATGTACCGTTAATCCAACACAGGCGTTAATATAGGCGTTAAGAACGATTGGTCTTGATGAAAAAGAAATGAGATTAAACCAACAGTTGTATTGGAATCAAACGGCAAAATTAAGGATCCCCAACCGTCTGCATACAGAACAAGTAGAAAAAAGTAAGGACCTAAGACAGGGCTGCATCGTCTGAAAAGGATGTTTCATCCGATAAAAAACGTCAAAGTAAACGGAATTTCCATAAATAATTTGCGATATGCTGATGATACAGGTATCATAGCAGTCAACATAGAAGAATTATAAAAGTTAGTAAATAATATTAATACAGTGGGAGCAAAACACTATGAAATTTCAGATTTTTTCATTACTTAAAAAAATTAAACTACAGTTTGAATTTTGGCGTGATATTTTACACTGACACTTCCATTCCACCAAATCATTTTCGTAATGGTAACAACTTAAACAAGGTCAGAGGAAGGACAGGAACGCTCATTAAATAAACCTTCGAAAAGTGAAGCCAGTTTCGATGTGACCATTATTGTTGGTGCCTGTACGTTTCCCATTACTACCTCTCACAGGGTTACCCTGATTACTGATTTCAACTTCAATTATTTACTGATTTACTAAAACACTATATCCATCTACTAAAAAATATGTAATGGTAAAAATATGTTCAAAAGTGATCATTATGTAAGTATTCAATCATAAATTTGCAAAAAATCTATTTATTGATATATAATATCCATTATTCTCAATCTACTAAACAAATAAAATATGATCTGGCTACCTCTCTGGTGCCGGTTTAGTCTTCAATCAATTCCATACTATTAGGCGTCCTCTCTCTTTCCTTGTCTGAGAGTAAGACAGGCCATTCACGTTCCGACTTGTGGTCCCACTTAGTAGGACTACTAGTTGGATGTTCGTCTCCACTCACGCTCCGACTTTCTATCCAACTAGCAGCGGTCCAACTCCAGTTCTAGGTTGTTTTCACGATGGTGAACATCGCTTAACCAAAAAATGTATCGAATAAACACTACGCAAAATATAATATATATTATGATATGTATGTTTAAAAATTAGGTTTCGTTTCTCTAGTTATTTGTCTAGGGCTAAACTAATGAATTTTTTCAACTCTTGATTTTATGACTTTTGAGATGTAGGAAAAAATTATAGTTTTAAAGATTTGTGTAGGTATAAAATCTATATTTTATTTGTTTTAAACTGGAGCTGGGATTTATTTTGTTGTGTGTGTGTCGTATATTTTTTAATAGGAATAATTTTTCGTGCAATTGAAAGTTATTTTCTATTATTTTTTTGCGAACTAGGGATCTTTTGCTACAACTATGATTTAATTTTCATTGTTTGTTAATAATTCTTCCGTAGCCAATCCGGAGTATCGGAAATTTACTTGTGTGTGAATGTCCGAAATAGATCTACAGAAAGGAAAATGATTTTCCCTAACAAAAAGGTAATTTTCGTGTAATTGAAAGTTTATTTTCTATTAAATATTCGCGAACTAGAGATCTTTGCGTAAAGTATTTCATAGAAATCTCATACGTAACAGGTGCCGAAGGTCAACTGACTGAGGAAATTTTCGATCCAACCTGTAATCCGACTTCCAACTTCACCATTCACGCTCCGACTTCGTCGCCAGTCGGAAGTCGGATCTTCAAGTCGTCCCACTAGATGTTCCGACTCGTACCACTAGTTGTCCAACTAATCCAACTAGCCCACTCACGGTCCGATTTCAGATCCAACTGCAGAAGTTGGACCACTAGTCGTACCACAAGTCGGAACGTGAATGGCCTGCATAACACTGTAGTCTCTTTATCCACAGAACTGGTTTAGGCTAACTACGTACTTGTAACTAATACATCTTTGTACATTTGTTTAAAAGCGATTTTTTACTTAGAGTGCCAAAGTACCGCTTGTATAATTAATCTAGTAATTTAATGATGATTTAATGATCTAACACATAAAAATAACTTCAAAACCTTTAATTTATTCAAAATATTCAATTTTATGCTATTTCTAATCTGCCGTTAAGGTGTTATGAGGTGTTTTAATGGGCCAGTCCTCTCTTGTATACGTGCAACCAAATTTAGTGCCTCAACACTTAGATAACATAATGTAAATAATGCTAACAAAATCGAATAGAAGAAGAGAATTTGAAAATTTCGAAGTTTAAATAGGAATTTACAATAAAAAGTACATAAAGTGTGGTTTTTTTGACTCGAGTAGGGAAAATAGGGGTAACAGCCGCGTGGCGAATACGGCAACTGCATGAGTGAAGAAAAAACGCTTTATGTTTATGTCGCATATAATATTTTTATGCAATTAATACGAATAAAAAATTTGTAATATTTTAATTAAAAGTATGAATTTAATTAAACATATTATAAGCAATATCGGATTTAGAATTTTATCTATAGGCAATAAAAAGCACTCTTAATCTCAACCTCGTAAGTAATTATTCATTTAATATTCGCAGAGGGCAATATCTTTAGTTGGTGGTATGTTTGTTTTATATAAAAAATAAGAGAGGCGGTTTCTTTTATTATACGCTGAAAGCAGAGTGCAATGAAATGCTCCTCTTTCTTTCACCATTCTTCGTAGTACAGTCTCGTTGTTTATCTTGTCCGTCCATAACATCCTTAGGATTCTTCTGTAAAGCCACATCTCGAAGGCTTCAAATTTTTTCTCCATCGTTTTACTGAGTGTCCAGGATTCAACTACGTACTATAATATCGAGACGATATAACATACTAGGAGCCTTACTTTTATTTTCAGATTAAGGTTGTGGCCATGTTTTTAGAGTTTGGCCATGTTGTTGAATGCACTCCTAGCCTTCTCTATTCTACATTTTACTTCTTGTGACTGATCCTATTGTTTGTTTACTATTGTTCCAAAGTGGGTAAACTGTTTTACTCGGTCCACTGATGTATTCTTGATAAGCAGTTGGTCGTCTCTAATTTTATTTTTGCTAATGACCATAAATTTAGTTTTTGATATGTTTACTTGTAGTCCAAATCTTTCACTTACTTCATTTACTTTGTTTATTAGTTGCTGTAAACTGTTTAAACGGTGTGCAAAAATAACGGTGTCATTTCCTTCATATTTCCTTTGAATATAGCTTGAATAATATAGGTCAAAGTATACATACTTGTCTAACGCCTCGCAGAATCTGGATCGCTTCCGTCGGTTCATGTCCAAGGTTTGTTCTTATTGTAGTTGATTAAAGAGCATTGCATTAGCGATATGTAGTAATGGTAAAAGTATGATTTTTAGTATATTTTTAATAAAAATATTCATAAAAATATGTTTTCGGTCTTGGCTTACTGTTTTACAGTATACTTTGTAATAGTTAGCAGATTTGTTATTTTTACCCACTTTTTTGTACACCACGCACAGCATAACTATAAATTTTCAAATTCTCTCAAATACCAAAATAATCGTAATACTTGTTACAAAAAAATTGTAGACTGCTGATAATCTCAATTTTATTTATTTTAATTTTTTAGGCGTAAAAATTGTAATATTTTAAGGAATATGCATGGAATCAAAGATTTTTATTACCTTTAGGTGATGCCTCTACGGCTTTGTCAAGTTTTGCATCAACACTTGTATATGCAGACGATGAAAATAATGAGAGTAAAAAAGAAAACATTTTTCGAATAATTCGACGCTTTTCTTATAAAACGATTTGTAAAACAGATAATAGAAATCCATGGATTTCTAGGTGTTCGACATCAAAATTCAGATTATTGCCCAAATCTGTGCATTCTACAATTTACAAAACAAAACAGACGATGAATGAAACGACATGGGAAATCTAAAATTGTATTCCACGACATATCGTTTCGTCTGTGGAAGATAATTTTGTTTCTTTTTAAATGCCTTTTCTATTCTAGAACAAATTGTCTTTGATGTGAAAATACTAGCTCAGTTTTCGCAATAAAATCCTTCTTCGACCGAATTATTTTTCGTGGATCACTCTTTTGAGGACCGGAAATAACTAATAGTGCTTACCAGATTTGAAGAATGCAGATCAAAAGTTCGCGTTTGGTAAAAATCTACTAGCAATAAATCTTTCTATTACTAATTGTTCTTCCTTTCTCGAAGTAATCTTTTTCTTCTCTCTGATTCCTCTTCTGTCTCTTGTTTTTTCTTCACATTTGATATAGTTATACTTATGTAATACCTTTAGTAATGTCTTTAATGCGAAGCTCATTGGGCTATAAGAATTTTTCTTCCGTTGTCAGGAAGACCAGATTTCTACTATGTCTTTAATACAACAACAACACAAGTTACAAAAGGCGCCTTAATAACATGTAAGCCTAATACCAATTAGTGTTACTAACCAGTGACCTTTTTTCTTCCCACATACTTTTATTAAGCTTAAATATGATCTGTATATAATTCACACTGGCTTTTAATCACATTGAAATGTTCTATTGAACCTACTAACAACTGACAACAATGAGGCATCGCCAACTAGTGCTAATACTGTCAAATTCCAAAAGAATTTTTCTCGCAAATTTTTAAAACTTTCAAATTTTGTTTACTTTCACTACGACAAAAAAAATATCATTCGTGCATATTCCTTAACGGTATTGTTTAATTGTTAAGTGTTTGGGCATTGAATTCATAGTTGTTTATGAATCGATCATGGAATACTAGTATGTAATAGGTATGTTAAATGTTTTTCTTGTATATAAAATATGCAATAACTAAAAATTTGTTTTTGTATAAAGTTAAAGATTTATAATTTGTTCGTTTATAATTTTCCAGTATATATTTAAAATATACTATGCCAAAGGAGTAAAAATTTAAAAAGTTTTTTATTTATATATCCTCCCCCAACTCAAGATCACCGACAAAATCATACTTTGTCTGTATTACCAACACCAAGTAAAACACTAAAAAGATTGGACACATTACATAACAAACTACAGATCGTTGGATAAATGTACAGGGTATTTCAAAAAAAGGTAACCCCGTCTCTAGGGTAGGTAGAAAACTGAAAAATAATTGGGGTTTGCTTAGTAAAACATTTTTGTAACGCCATTTGTTTTCAAGATACAGGGCGTTGAAAAAAAAAATTACGCATTTTTTACGATTTTGCCGAAACTACTGGCAACATTGTAATAAAATTTTATACGAATATGTTTTGGAAGCTGATACATCTCATGAATTTGTTTTTATATCTGATTCTCATAGAAGGCGCTAGTTACACGGATCGCACTAAGTATTAGTCAATATAACTTTTTTAAGAGTATAATTATTAATCAAAATTTCAAGTAAACTTAAACATCATTCAATTTTACACGAAAAAGGTACTCTTGGTAAAACTCGATACTGTGTACCGTTTTCGGAATATTTTGATTTGAAAATTATGAAGTAATAATTGATGACCACCAAATTGACAAATAAAATAGAAGTTAAAGCCTTCATTAGGTTATTGTTCATATCTGGTGCATTACGTGTTTCTTACTCTAGTGTTGATGAACTTTGGTCCCTATAATTTGGAAATGGAATATTTCATGCTACGATATCGCAGCAGAGGTTTGCATTTCTAGCTGTACGCCTAAGGTTTGATGATAAAAATACAAGAGCAACAAGAAAAGCAGCGGATAAATTTGCACCCATACGCGAATTATGGGAAATCTTTATAAGCAACTGTACATCATACTACACCCCTTTTCAGCATTGTACTATCGATGAACAGCTCGTAGGATTCAGGGGAAATGCCCATTTAAAATCTATACGAGTAGGAAGCCCGACAAATATGGAATAAAGATAATTATGATGAATGACTCTAAAACATTTTATATGGTTAACGCTATTCCATATATTGGAAAAGTCCAAACACAGGATAAGGAGTCAGTACCAGCTTTTTACGTTCGGAAATTGTCGGAACCAATACATGGAACCAACAGAAATATAACAGTATATAATTGGTTTACTTCAATACCTCTTGCTGATGAAATGATGAGACAATTCAAACTAACTATCTTGGGTACACTAAGAAAAAATAAACGAGAAATTCCACCGTCTTTTCTCAGTAAAAAATAAGTAGGTACATCATTACTTATTTGCATCCGACAAAAATAAAACTATCATCTCATCCACTCCAAATCCCAAAAAAGTGGTTCTCTTGCTGACAACATTACATCATGATAATTCATTAAATGAACTTTGATGGTACACAAGGCAAATATCGAACACAGTAGTTAATCAAATCTTGCCCAAGTACTTTCGATCACAAGATCATCCTCAGGGCATTTCGTCAGTTGTGGCCTATCCAGCATGTCATAAATGTAAAATGGGACATAACAAATACACTAAACAAAGACAAACAAACACTTTAAAATTTAAAAATTGGAGAAGCTACATTTTATATAGAAGCCGGAGACAGAATTCATTAAATGCTGATACAGAAAAACCAAACCTTATACTCACCTACAATGAATCAAAAGGAGGTACAGATACGTTCGTTCAATTATGCCATTCTTATAATACATCACGAAAATGCGGACGATGGCCACTAAGAATTTTTTTAACATGCTTGATGCAAGTGGCATAAATGCAATGGTGCTATTTTCTCTCGCAAATACCCATTGGAAAGAAACTGCATCTAATAATAGAAAATCTTTTCTGAAGTCTTTGGAATGGCTTTAATTGAATCACTAATGCGAGAGAGACTTCAAATACCTTCTTTACCGAAATCACTCAGGCAATCAATTTGTGGCATTCTCCAAGTTGAAGACCTTCCAACACAACATCCCACAAGTTTAGTGAAGCAAACTAGGTGTTATCTCTGCAAAGGAAAAGATAGAAAAACGAAGCATGCATGCTCGGCTTGCCATACAGCATACTGCATGGAGCATAGAGCTAAACTGTGTTGTGAATGCAGTCACCAAAATGAGTGAAATTGAAATACATGGCTAAGAATGACTATGAGTTCTATAATCAAAAGGTGTTAGATTTTAGTTAGAAAGACCATTTTGTTGTTATATTAAGGTAAAATATTTTGAATTAGGTTTCTGGTTTTTTAGAAAATGTTTGTTAAATATTTTTAAACATTTTTAATATTTTTTTCTTTTGTATTACTACAATTAAGAGAGAGAAAATAAAATGATTGATTTACTGATTCTTGTGTATTCAATAGTGACTAGACAGTCCCTGGAAATCATAAAATATTTACTTTTTTATTTATTTCTTCACAAAAAATCAATGGGTATCTGATACCCATATGTGAGGTGTATGTCAAAAAAATAGGTTCCAGGGTTAAGACTGATAGGTTATGTTATAATTTTAAATTAATTGTAATTTATTTAATAAAAAAGAATAAATCAAACTATAACAAAAATTGTGGACTATTTTTTGTGCTTCTTAAATAAACATTTTAAATAAGCAAAATATGTCACTAATAATAAATAATGTTAAAAAAAAACCACAAACAATAGATTATTTTATTGAAATTTAAACAAAATGCATCGAGAGAACTATTTTTATCACCGGTGTTAGTAGAGCGTGTTAGTGATTGGGTACTGATACACAAAATTAAGCTGTATCTACAGAAAGGCTAGAGATTGAAAGGCAGTGATGGTGATGATAAATTAAACCAATTAAGTTTCAAAATAAACTACTATAATATGTAATGTAATTCTTCACATTACATTATATTATATTGAAGAAAGTGAAGAATTACAAAGAATGATGGAAGAACTAGATAGAGAATCGACAAAAATTGGACTCAAGATGAATTATAGTAAAACAAAAACCATGACTAATCAACAAGAAGAACTTATAATTACAGTGGCACAAACAAAAATAGAACAAGTAAAAGAGTATATATATCTAGGCCAAATCACTAAATTAAATAAAGAAAATCAGACCGAAGAAATAAAGAGAAGAATAAGATTGGCCTGGGCATCATTCGGAAAACTGTCTTATATTCTAAAGAATTCAAAATACCCCCAATACTTAAAAACGAGAGTCTTCAATCAATGTATACTCCCTGTCCTCACATATGGCTCTCAGACATGGACGTTTACAAACGAAAATATGGAAAAAATAGCAAAGACAGAAAGATCCATGGAAAGACAAATGCTGAACATTAAACTATCAGACAAAAAAAGAAACGAATGGATCCGTAATAAAACAAAAGTGAAAGATGTCTCAACCCAAGTAGCAAAGCTTAAATGGAAGTTCGCCGGACACACCCTAAGGCAGAAAGATGAAAGATGGACTAAAACAATTATACATTGGAGACCATGGAATCACAAACGTAAAAGGGAAAGGCCACAAATGCGATGGTCTGATGACCTGAAGAAACACGCCGGGTCAAAATGGATGCAAATTGCCCAAGATACAGAGGCATGGAAGAAGGAGGAGGAGGCCTATATCCAAGGATGGATGTTAAGGGCTGTATAGATAGATAGATAGAATATGTAATGATTGACAGGAGTTAAATACAAGAATGTACTAATATTGCATCTTGATTGTATAGACAATTACCAAAGAATACTAAAGAGATAAACATAAATCATACTTGCCGGTTTATCATGCCATATATAAAGTTATATACTTGAAAATACTCAAATATAGCATTTTATTGTTAACTAATTATTATCTAACAAGTAATTAAAAAATATTCTCCAAGAAATGCAAGTATATTATACAATTCATCATGGCGGTCATTGTGCAGTTTAAAATACATCCAAAAATTAGCATATTTTAGCACTTACCTTTAAACTATCATTGACAAAACCAATACTGACACTATTTACCATTAATCACTGACTCACTACTACAGTAATAAATACATTTTTGCACAAATTATTATCGAAAACCGGGTGAACATTTCAACACACAACAGACGCGTTCTTGCCAAAAAAACCGGATATTGCTTCCTCTCTATTTGAAGACGGTATTATAACAATAACAAGTTTTTATTGGCCCCGTCAAAACAATTGCTAGTCGAGCCTACTAGAAACAAACGCACTGTCAAAATAAGAATGCGCAAAACCCTTTGCCCTGTTTATAACCTATATTTGGTTTGATAAAAACAAAAACAAATGGAATAGTAGCTAGGTACTTGTAAAATTTGCTAGCTTATGATTTCTAAAGATTTTAGTTTCACATCTCTTTAATAAAAATGTTCTTCATTTAAACGTTAAGACGACTTTGATTATTTGTCAAAGTTCTCCACTTTTCTAAATATTTAAAATTCTCTTCTCTTTTGCTCCTTGGTACGAAATTCTCGTATAGTGTCCGTTCTTCTTGCTATGTTTTTATACAAGTTGTGTGCTAGATGATTTATTTAGTTTACGATTTGAGAATCATATTAATGTAACAGAAATGTCATTTAACCCGGGATAGGTCCCGTTAAGTCACGTTACGCCATAGGTCCCGTGTCCCGTGTAGAGATTTTTTTCTCACTTTGTAAAAAAAATTACAGTGACCATAAAAATGCTATATTTAGATCCAATTAAATATATTCTTTTTCTTTATATTACAAATTGTATGATTACAAAATGTAAGTTTGGCAGACAAATAAGTATAAGTATAAAATAAAATAAAAGTATAAAATCAATAATGGCCTTATAAAATTGAACTATATAGACTAGTTTTCGAAGGTTAGATCAAAAGTAAACAATATTAAATTAAGCACAATGTATTAGATGTGTAATATAAGTAACATAAGTTCTTTGCAGTAATTTAGATTTTACAAATTTACTATTTATTCAGATGCATCACTCTCAGGAATCAGAATGCTATCACTACACAAGTGATAAATAATAAAGATATTACTAGACGAACACATCGAAGGAATGGAAGATATATTTAACAAAATATACGAAACAGGCATAATACCAAATGATTGGCTGACATCGGTATTTATACCACTACCAAAGAAGAGAAACTCCTAGAAATATGAAGACCATAGGATTATTAGCCTGATGAATCATATGTTGAAGCTTTTCCTACAAGTAATACACAATAGAGTATACAATAAACTAGACGAACACACTGATCAAACTCAGTTTGGTTTTAAGAATGGGTTCGGAACAAGAGAAGCACTTTTTTCAATACGTGTGCTAGTTGAAAGATGTACAGATGTCGATTCTGATGTATACTTGTGTTTTATAGACTTTCAGAAGGCGTTTGACCTGGTGAAACATGATAAACTAATAGATATTTTAAGGTCATGTAATATCGACGATAAAGACTTAAGGATCATTTCAAACCTCTACCAAGAACAAAAGGCTAAAATCAGAATAAAAAGCGAAACATCTGGAAAAATCAATATCGAGAAGGGAGTAAGACGGGGATGTGTCCTATCACCTTTGCTGTTCAATGTTTACTCTGAGAAGATATTTCAGAAAGCTTTGGAAGGCACCTCGGATGGTATAATTATAAACGGGCAATGTATAAATAACCTGCGATATGCTGATGACACTGTCATACTGGCAGATAATGATGAAGCCCGGCAACGCTTAATGGACCGAGTAACGACAGCCTGTAGAAAATTTGGAATGAAATTGAATACAAAGAAGACAAAAACGATGGTCATCAGCAAGCACCAAAACAGAAGGGTGAAGGTCAATGTCGACGGAACAGATCTGGAAAGAGTAACAAGAACAACATACCTTGGAAGTAATCTTGATGAAACTTGGGACCACTCACTAGAGATAAGAATACGCCTGGAAAAGGCACGTACAATGTTTTACAAAATGCAAAAAGTTCTATGTAACCGCCAGCTGGGCATCTCATTGAGAACTAGAATACTTAAGTGCTATGTTTTCTCCACCTTGATCTATGGTGTTGACGCCTGGACAATGACAGAAGCAACACAAAAAAGAATCCAAGCATTCGAACTCTGGTGTTACCGTAAAATGCTCAGAATATCCTACATGAGCCATACGACAAATGCGGAAGTCTTGAGGAGGATGAAAGGACAACATGAGCACTTTTTTTTGTTCTTTAAAGTTGTCGATTGTGAAACTGATCTGTATCCCGATAATCCCGAATTTTTTGCTTTAGCCTAATGGAAAAAATGAAAATTGAAGACCGTTTTTCTAAATGTGGTTTTATCAACTGTTTTGTTAAATTTGAAATAAAAGTTCTTTTTTATAATAAGGTGTTAGTATTACTCCTATAAATTATTTGGCCATTTATAGTAGCTATGTTGAGAAGAGTACAAAATAGAGTAAATGGCCATATGTTACTAATTCTGGTCATATTGTATTCTGACTTCATTCTATCTACAACATCCACGCCTCCTTTAGATAAATTATAAAATGTTATCATCTCTGATTTGCCCTCACACTAGACTCAGCTATCAATTGAATCGTCATCGTGCATCGTTGATAACATTAGGACTTTTTTGTTTTTTTTTTTTGAAGTGTACGAGACTATAGTGCAGTGACTTTCATTCTGGCACAGACCACAACTGGTAGACCTTTTACAGTGAGAAAGTCTTAAGGTAAACCACTTTTATTTTTTCCTATTGTGCCTACAACAGTAAGTTTGTGGTTCACAAGTTTTGCCAAAGGAATAGATGTAAAATAATTGTCCATTGTAATCTTTCGACCAGTATTATCAATTTGTTTTATTAATCTTTTCACAAAGCTCCATGCATCATTTTGCGATAAGTAGGGGTCTTCTGGTTGTTTCCCAGCGTAGATCTCCATACTATTTACATAAAATGTTTGTGCATTAACCAGCGCGTAGATTTCAATGCCATACTTCTGAGGTTTATTTGCTATATATGAACGAAAACGGCACTTACCACGAAAACCTTCCAACATTTCGTCGATTGTGAGATATGATCCTGTAGTATAATATTGAGAACATTTATTTTCAAAGTATTCAAATATCTCTCTAACAGGAGCTAAGTTATCAACATCTCTCCTTCCTGGTCTGGTTTGACGATCATCAAAACGAATACCTCGCACAAGGATGTAGCGTTATAACTGCTACATTGCCTGCTTTCTTTCTTATGTTAATGTATTTCGTTAATTATATTCTCCAATTTCCGTATCTTCTGTCATAATTCATATTCTTCTATATCCTCATTGTATCTCTTATTTTTCTATATATTTTCTCGGATATAGATTGTATCAGAATTATGTCGTTACTTAATTGATTCATTAATCTCTTTTCCATTTTTACTGGTATTTGGTATAAAAACCAGTTGGCGTCCAAATCTATCTTCTTTATATATATATATATATATATATATATATATATATATATATTTTAGTATCTACCTTTCCTATTTTCTTAATAATCATCATTTTTATCTTTTACTCAAGTTTCTAAAGAGTAAATTTTATTTTCATCTCTATTTCTGTTACTTTGGAACGAAAGGTCCCATCTTTATTCTTGTCGACATTTTTCCCTTCCCGTTCGATACAAAAGTCCATATAATCGCTTTTATTTCTGAAAACGTCGATTTTCTTCATGACTTCTCTAAGAGTAGAATAACCAATTGTTGTGTCGTCTCCAGATTTGGAGGTAAGTGTATAATATATTTGATCGATTTCCTAATTCCACCTGTTTCCCCAATCTTTTTATAATTTTAACTTTGAAAATTCTATGCTCATTATTTGTGAATGACATGTAAGTAGGTACATATTTTGTGGATTTTCTTGTTTTTTATTTTATATAAAAAACTAGCGATAAGAAATATATAGTTTCTTTAATATAGTATGTAAAAGTTTTTACGAATAATTTTATAGTTTTAATATGAATTTTAAATCCATAATATCTTTTGATTTTAATAATAATTAACTTTTGACAAACTACCATTTCTATATAGCAATGTTTCTAAATTATCTAGCTTTTCAATAAATATATCTTTTCATTTTGTCATTTTTTTTAATTAATATTAGAATATTTCAGTTTTAAAAAAGTAATTACCATTTGCATTAAAGTTTTATATATATATATATATATATATATATATATATATATATATATATATATATATATATCCTTAACTTGTAGCAGCAAACTAAGGTTTGCGGTTACAGGTTGACAACAGCAGCTCAACGTTGGGATGTTACAAATTGAGCCTCGAAGGGTTACAAATCGGCACCCAATGAATATTTGTTGGCACGTCATAGATTGACGTCCAATGAATGTTCGTTGGAACGTTACAAGGACATGGAAGCGCTTCTGTGTCATAGTGGCAGCAAAATATGCAGGTGCTGTTCCATCGTTCACCCACCCATGTCAACCAATAGTTTGACGCTGTATTTCCAGATTTAGCCACATGGCTCACACTCCCTCTAAGGGAAAAATTCATCCCAGCCCTACCTGAGCCCTAGGTGACCTGGTATGCTGGAGTATCTCCCAAAAATTTTCGTACACACCTGGACGTTGAGAGTGGTGGACAGCTCTCTGCATGGTCTTGTAGAAATGTTCATTTCGAGCTAGCTTTTTAGTTTTCTAGGACGTTGTCGACGGATCATACTTAAACCACTTGTGATTCGCAGATGACACAGTTTTAATAGCCGATAATATCTAAGAAGTAAATGATATGTTACAACAATTAAATGCAGTTTCAGGAACGGTAGGCTTAAAAATGAACTACAGTAAAACAAAAATACTGAGACGAGACTAGACAAATATAACAATACAAAATCATACCATAGAAGATGTTAAACATTATGTATATCTAGGTCATGTCATCAAACTAGGAAAACCAAATCAAGATGCTAAAATTAAAAGAAGAACACAACTGGCATGGGCCGCTTTCAGAAAACTAGCATATATCTTGAAAAAACACCGCTATTCCAGAAAAATGTGTTTAACACATGCATACTACGGCTTGGAGACAGTAGCCCTAAAAATCTGCTAAAACATTAGAAACAACGCAAAGAGCAATGGAACGAATTATGCTTAGAACATCACTGAGAGACAAGATTAGAAACAACGAGATAAGACGTAGAACGAAGATTAGGGATATTGTGGAAGAAACTACAAAAATGAAATGGCGTTAGGCAGGTCACGTAGCCCGATATAACGACAAAGGTGGACACGGAGAATTCTAGAATGGAGACCAAGGACGACAACAACAGAAGCACGGGAAGCCCTCAAAAAAGATGGGTAGATGACATAAGAGCATTGGCAGGCAAACAGTGGATTAGATTGGCGCAAGATAGATAAAGATGGAAGAAATTGGGAAAGACCTTGTAACGTTTCAACGAACATTCATTGGACGTCAATCTATGACATGCTAACGAATATTCATTGGATGCCAATTTGTAACCCTTCGAGGCTCAATTTGTAACATCCCAACGTTGAGCTGTTGTTGTCAACTTGTAACCGCAAACCTTAGTTTGCTGCTACAACTGACTAACATCACTAACAACGTTGGAGCGACAAATCGTTTCCTGTTGGGACCAATTTTTAACGCCATAACCCCTAATGTATCAATTGCAAATTGCTACCTTAGACGTTATGTGAAACACTCCCTGGCTAGCTCACTCAGGACGTGAATATGGCCTACTCTGGAGCAACACACACAATCAAGTAAAAAGAAGAAACAATACACAGTTAAATTAACACATGTTTATTAATATATAAAAAAAAACAGACAAATAAATGTTTAAATATAGTATTAAATTTAAATAAAAATTATTCAACTTCTTGCCACAGTGTTACATTATATTAAAGAACAATGTTTGTCACCAAATCCTAGGTTTTATCCTGGTCTTTTCTGCTATGGTTGTTAGCAAGCCATGTTGTTAGTTGTGGATTTTCTTGCCCCGGAGTCAACTCTCCTATCGGAATGATGGTGTCACTCTCAGGCCGGTTGGTCTTCTGGATGTTAAAAGAATTTGACCCGCACCTGAGAAATGTATCCCGAAGGTTGACTCCTTAATCAGGAGACGACACAACAATTGGTTATTATACTTTTACAGAAGTCATGAAAAAAATCGACATTTTTAGAAAAATAGAAGTCTTTATATCGACTTTTGTATCGAACGGGAAGGGAGAAATGTCAACAGCATTGAACTAAACAGAGAATAAAGATGGCACCTCTCGTTCCAAAGTAACAAAAATAGAGATGAAAATAAAATTTACTCTTTAGAAACTTGAGTAAAAGATAAAAATGATGATTATTAAGAAAATAGGAGAGGTAGATACTAAAATACTGTAGATATAAAGGAGATAGATTTGGACGCCAACTGGTTTTTATACCAAATACCAGTAAAAATGAAAAGAGAATAATGAATCAATTAAGTAACGACATAATTCTGATACAATCTATATCCTAGAAAATAGTATATAGAAAAATAAGAGATACAATGGAGGATATAGAAGAATATGAATTATGACAGAAGATATGGAAATTGGAGAATATAATTAACGAAATATATTAACATAAGAAAGAAAGCAGGCAATGTAGCAGTTATAACGCTACAACCTACATTCAGGAGTGGATGGAAAATGGTTGACAAAGAGAGAGGATGGCATAAAATTTAGCTATTCATATTATAACAAAACTTAATAAACTGGAGAAAATAAATCACGTGTGGCTCTCCTATTCCGTAACCCTTACATAAATTCTGTATGCCGTATGTAGTAGTATGTCCAAGTATTTTTTTTTTCTTATAATGTCATTCAGTTTCATTTTAGCAAACTTCTGCAATGCATACTGTATATATAAATATTTCAAATTCTTAATACATTATCTCCAACGATAATCCGTAAACGTATAGAAATTAGTCAAGCATATTCCCACATGCAGCGTGCGTTTGTGTCTTTTTAGTCGAATTTTCGGTTTCGTATTTGGTTTATCGTGCCAGTGCAAAATATTGGGCGGTATCTGGTGCTATCGTCCGGCCACTCGTGCATTTTTCCTTGTAGATACGACCATAATTTGCATAAGGCAATAATAAATAAGCGAAGTTATCTAGGTGCATGTGAATATATGCATGGCAAACTTAGATTACCTAGATACGATAAGTGCGACTCATTGGTTATAGTCAAGAGGATTTGCCAAACGACTGTACACTTTTTTATCCCTGTAATTTAGGATTGCGACGTTCCAGATACAGTAAAGAGAAATAGGCGGCATGTTTCAAGATATATTATATAGGAATATTCTAGTTTTATTAGGAAATCTATTATAAAACAACATAATTTTCGTACAGTTCTATTTTTCTTTTTAATAAATTATATTTCGTTTTTAGGCATCAAGTTTTTATTTATAATCTTTAAATATTTATTCTTCTCATATACTAGAATATTGTAATGTTAACATAGCAAGAAAATAAAGAAAAAAAATAAGGGGTAGTAGCCTAGAAAAGTGTGAATTAGAATTATAGTTTATTCGTCTTCCGGGTTTGGACCCTGTCATTTGTGAGTGACATCTCGACGTTTCGCTACAATTGTATGTAGCTTCTTCAGGAGAACAAAGAAAAAGAAATCAAAAGACAGAAAGATGGGTAGTTAGCAACGGTAACTCAGTTACTCAACGCAACCAGAGGCGAATACTAACTACCAAGATGGGCATTTGGTCACAGTAATCATTTTTTTTTTTTTTTTTTTTTTTTTTTAAATAACGTAACATATAAAATCAGAATTTTGATGTTTGTTGAAGGTAAACTAAATTCACGAACAAATACTTACAATGTCGGGATAGTATTATGAGGTTTTTTTCCTGGTTTTTCCCTCATAATTTACTATGGAATCACTAACAGGAGAATTTTACTGTCATCATGTCCTGTGTTTGTCTTTTTAAAGACGAATTACATGCTATGATTTTTTTTCTGACGGATATTCTCAAGTTAAAGTTGATTTCATGTAATCGAATGAACTATCTTATAAGTAAAGTCGTCCCAGGAGCGCAACTCAACAATATTGGCAATATCATTTTAAAGTCGTCTACTTTAAAATGCATAATGTATGTCTGAATTGTCAATATAAATGAGTCAGATAAAATAAATTATTAGAAGAATTTTTTTACTATGTAACAAAAAAAACAAAATTTGTTTAATTTACAATTTGTATTTTGAGAACGATTTCCGAATTGGAAATTGAAACGTCAATAAACGTATTTTTATCTTTAATTGTGGCTTATTCCCAGTTATAAATAGTAATTAATTTACAATGCCACAAGAAAATAGCTTCAGAACAATATTAGTATATTATTGTATATTAAGATTAGTAAATGTAGAAAAATGAGATATTAATATATATGTATAAATACATGCATTAATATATTGTGTAACTAGTAAATATGTCAATTATTACGCGGCGCGAGAGGGCAGCTGCGTCTGTATCCTCACAATAGACAGGTATCATTTGCAAGTGGGATCGGGAAACCGCAGAAAACCGATCCCCCCTGTCTAGGCAAGCTCGAAGTGAGCAATTTAGCTAGGAATGCGACGGAAGTAGAGGGAAGTTGCCTCCTGTATCAGGGAGTTCGTTACTGGCAAGTTCCAGTAGAATAGCAGGTAGGTGTGGGAGTTTAGGTTCAGGATGTCTGGTGAATACATTGCCGCGGATTGAGCAGACAGTTTTAGAGTGCGTTGGGCTCTGAGGTTTTGGCCCTGGATTGTGCGAATAGTGTAACTTCTGCTCAGAGAGTGTAGTCTCTCATTTAGGGGCTGGATATTCGATAATTGATTAATAAGGGCAGAAAGGTAGTCGCAACGTTTACCGTTCCGACGATTACTCCGCTACCGCTCTATTTATAGTCGCGGTGACCTGTCGTGTCGGGACGTATCGGCACACTCCGTGGCGCGAACGTCAAGAAGCGCGCGCTGGCCAATCATGTGGCTGCATCGTGGTAGCGGGACCGGACGGCGGCTCTAGACTGAGATTCCAGATGGGAGACAAATAGTATCCTTCCTCTCGATTGATAGTATGTGGATTTTTTCGGATCTCTAGGGATTCGCGGATTTTCCTGGAATAAAAAGAAGGGGCTCTTAGAAATAATATGGGTTTTTTCGAACAATATGGAATGACCGGTTTCTCGGCAGTGTTCTGCAACTGCAGAATGGGAGAAAAGACCTGATCGAATGCATCTTTGATGCTCTTGAATCCGAGTTTTGACGAAACGACCAGTTTCGCCAATATACACATGTCCATATGAACGAGGAATAGAATAGACACCACAGGAAGATAGGGGCGGTAATGGGTCCTTAGGAGAGGGTAGATATTGTGAGATTTTCTTGGGTGGTCGAAAAGTAGTCCTGATACCTTCTTTGCGAAGAATTTTGCCAATCCTATCAGTGACACTTCGAATATACGGAAGAAAAGCCACAGGAGTATTACCCGAAGATTCTGAATTTGTCGTCCTAGGGTCTAAAGGGGAATGTAGATGTCGGTGTGTAATATTTTAAATTGTGGACTTGGAGTAACCGTTGGCGACAAGGGTTTTTTGCAGATGGCCAAGTTCTTCTCTAAGGTTGTCGGGTTCAGAAATCGAAATGGCCCGATGGATGAGAGAGTTGATCACAGAATTCTTTTGGGCAGGATGGTGGTGTTATGAAGCATGTAGGTAACGATTCGTGTGAGTCATTTTTCTATAAACAGAGTGACCCAATCGGCCATTGGGCTTGGAGGTGACTAACACATCGAGAAAGGGAAGGGACCGATTATTTTCTACTTCCATTGTGAATTTTATACTCGGATGTTGTGAGTTAAGATGATCTAGGAAGGGAGAAAGGGTATGTTGACCATGGGGCCAGATGATAAATGTATCATCAACGTAGCGGAACCAGACTTTTGGTTTAAGGGGTAAGATTCTAGGGCTAAAGACTCAAAGGCTTCCATGAAAATGTCAGCAATGACAGGGGAAAGGGGAGAACCCATTGGTGTTCCAGATATTTGTTTGTAGAAATTGCCTCTAAAAGAAAAATATGTTTAAAGAAAGCATTTTTCCGCAAGATCTGCCAAAACCAAAGACTTGTTATCATTGGTCAAGTGATCTCGCAGAACAACTAGAGAGTCATGCATGGGGATATTGGTAAATAGGGATGATACATCGAAACTGACGAGAATATCTTGGGGATCGACTGTGAGGGAGGAGATTAAGGTGATGAAATCACCTGCCTGCCCTGCCTCAAAATATCTACAATTTTCACTATTGGTCAATTGACCTGAAAATAACCATGTCAATACAAAAGGAAATGTATAAATATGGGGCATTTTTAAGTCACAGGCTCACCACTGATGACCCTAGATTTGAACATGACTACCGTGCAACGAATGAGAGGGACATAACAAGACGACTGCCACCCCCTTTGATCCGTAGGAGCTACATGATCATCCTATCATGGCACCGAGAGTCACACTCTACCTGACGAACATAGTCAATGCCATTCTTAGACTCTGCTACTTTCCATCTCCATGAAAGGTAGCTAATACAATTATGCTCCTAAAAAAGGGCAAACCCCGGATCGATCTACACTCTTATAGGGCGATTTCCCTACTAAACGTTTCAGCTAAGGTCTTCGAGAGGATCCTTGAGCAGAGATTCGTTGACTTTACCACAGAACACATCATTCCAACATTTCAATTCGGCTTTAGAGAAGGTCATTCCACCTCAACGGCATTGACAGAAATCGTCACCCACTTCACACAAAGTCAAAATTTTTCATTTTTCTCGATGTTCAAAAAGCCTTTGACCCAGTCTGGCATGTTGGACTGGCTAGGAAACTGTTGAGCCCCTCCCTCTTGTTAGACTTATTCACTCATATGTCTCTCAACGTCAAAGCACGGTAAAAGTGCGAGGTCATTTCTCTGACTCATTTACTCCTTCAGCAAGAGTTGCACAAGGTTTAGTATTGGCACCCATATTATACACTATGTACAATAGCGACTTTCCAAACCCACGTTACACTAACACACTCACTTTGCTCTACGCATACGATACCGATCTCGTAACAACAGCACAAGACGTAAATTCAGTACTTAGGTTTGCTCAAAATTAGCTTGACTTGGTCGACAGGTGGTGCAGGAGATGGAGAGTAACATCTAACCCTAATAAAACTCTGATGATTCTCTTTAGACACCCCAGTCTCAGCAGATTCACCTAATACAACACAGCCGGAAGAGTGTGGTGTTTACTCAAACACAAAACTGAAGGCCCGATCTGGACATAGCCTGTAATATGGCTAGGAGCAGAGTTGGTCTACTCAATGCTCTCTGTGGTAAGTTCAGAAGGACACACCCACACAGACTCATACATACTTACAAAACATTTATTCGTCCGGTGATCGAGTATAGATCTAATTTCTATATTTCGATCCACCGTCATCTCACACAAAGACTGCTGGGATTAGAACTGGGAATCCTGCGTAAACTGTCGAACATCCAGTCCATAAATGAGAGGCTCTCGTCTCTGAGCGGGAGTTACACAATCAAAACTATTCGAGGCCAAAACTTTAGGGTCTAAAATATCTTGAAAACTACTTGCTCATCCAGCGGCTATGTATTCAAAAGAATAACCAAATGAATATATATTACCAAAGGCAGAGAAAGAAAAAGCTTTCGATAAAATAAGACATGAAAAACTAATATCAATACTTATCAACAAGCGAATTGACAGTTAAATCATATAGTGCAAACATTATATTGGATTCAAAGTGGCCATAGTTCAAATTGATGGGCCACTCAGAAGAAATGAAGATCTGCAGAGGAGTTAGACAGGGATGTGTGTTATGTTGCCACTTTTGTTTAACTGATATTCTGAAGAAATTTTCCAAAACACGCTCAATAATATCTAAGCGGGAATTACCGTTAACGGAAAATTAATTAAAAACGGAAAATTAATTAATTAATTAATCCAGATGACACCGTAATTATAGCAACGAGTATAGAAGATCTACAACATCTTATCGAAAGCTTAAGTATGAATAGTGCTGAGATGGGAATTACTAAACGGTAAAAAACTAAGTACATGCTAATTACAAAAAGACCACATTAAATATACATTACCTATTGACAATCAATGGTAACGTGATAGAACAGGTAGAAAAATATCAGTACTTGGGAACTTTAATCAATGAAACTAATGATCATACTGCAGAAACTTTGAGATTAAAAAAATGTAATTTAAAAAGAATTTTCTTTTCTGAAGACTTTCGAATGGATTGTTATACAACAGAGTATTAAAGAAGTACTAGATAGGGTTGGTAAAGAAACAGAACTAATCACCACTATACAAACCAGAAAACTGGAATACCTAGGCCACGTGATGAGGGGACCAAAATATGAAATTTTGAGACTGATAATACAGGGAAAGATTCAAGGAAGAAGATCTGTTGGCCGAAGGCAGAACTCATGGTTGAAGAATCTACGTGATTGGTATCAATGCAAATGAATTGATTTGTTTAGAGCAGCAAGTTCAAAAATAAAAATAGCCATTATGATTGCCAACCTCCGTGGGGAGACGGCATTCTAAGAAGAAGAAGAAAGACAGAGAAAGAAATCTAGAATATTGCCAGAAAGTAGGGAAAATACTTACTGACTTAACAATAAATAGTATAATAAGCAAGCATATATTACAACATAATTAAAAGAGAAACCACAACAAAGCGAATTTAATTTATTAAATCAGAATAAAAAATGTTTCAAGCAAAAAAAAACGTATGCTGATCGTCCAGACTATGATTGATAAAAGTGAACTAAATATAAGAAGGGCGGGAGGGTGTACAATTGACGGATTAATGAGATGCGAAAATTTGATAGCGCTAACGGTGGGTTTCGGATTGATAGTGCAGTTTTTGAACATGCACATTGATTGGCACACTGATTAAGAGATCATAAAACACATATCGACCGCTTACCGCCAATATCTCCTATCTACATAAATAGAAATTGTGCAGGAGGAAGAAAAAACTAATTATTTTTTTTTATTTTTTATATTACACAACCCTGCTTCTATAAGGTAAAATACTATAGCTTTTTTCATATTTTAATACAGTTACTATGTGATTGTAAGTAATATAAGTTTACATATTTGACTTAGGAGAAATTGGTAGTATAAAATTGAAACTGCAAGGAAGTTGGTAGTAAATGGAATTTTATTCAAAATGCATATTCACAACTAAAGATTTCATTCTAACGAAAATAAAAGATTAAAGTTTACTTATTTATGTGGCAAGGAATCATAGAAGCCATGACAGTCAGGTGGTATGACCGTTTTAAGTTCCTGCAGTGTGTTTAAATTTGGTGGCCGTTATAGGTATTGGTGTGTTGTGCATAGGTTTATATTCCGTAATGACTGGTATTTGCCGTGGTCGTAATGGTAAGTCTGTCCAATCATCATCAAAGTTGAGTTTAACTTGGATGCTCCCAGTAGGTTTGTACATAATTGCTTTAATGTCTATTACTCTCGGGTCACCAACCTTACGGCCAGGTCGTATAGTTGTGTATCTCCAGGTTGACTCATCTGCGTAATTTTTGAAAAAATTGTGTGGAATCATCAGAGCTTCATATGGAAAGGGACGGGTTCTAGCTTCTTTTGTCACTGCCAGGTAATCGCTAGGTAAATGAATATTTCTGTTTTTCAACTTACGTTCTATAGCACTGTGCACCGCGTCCCCCTCCATTTGCGTATGTCCAACCTCGAGGAACTTTTGAGTTATGGTAACGCCATGATGCATACAAAAATTTAACAGTGCATTGGCAAGAATTGCATTTCGATTTTGGCTTGTGCATCCGTCTGTAAAAAGAATAATTGGTAAGCGCTTAGATAAACAGTGTCTTTCCAGGTAATCTATTAATAATGAGGCAAAAGTGGAAGCTGTAACATCACTGTCGATTTCGGAAAACCAGTAGCAGGTGGCGTGATGGGTAGTCGTGTCGTATACTGTGAAATTATGGCATGCCAATTTGGTTTTAAAATAGATCGCACTGGCAGTTATACAGGGACTAACTTTAACTGCTTGTACATCAGCGGTCAATAAAATGCATTCATTTCTTACTGCCCTTTCTTTGTCACACATTTTTTCATTTCTAGCTTTGTCCTTATTTTTTATGTGTTGCTGGTAAAGTTCTTCACTTAAATTACCAACGGAGTGTACAGGTGTCACACATGTCCTTTTTAACTGGTGAATGGACAAATTCTTGCTATGAAATACTTCATTAAACTTTTTCATCGAGAATGCGGAGGTATTTTTTGATGAACAGTATTCTTTATAGATATTATATAGATTGGATTGCGATTTGTAAAGTGGTTCTAGGAAAAGTTTATTAGTATTTTTTCGATTATAGTGGGATGGCATTTTAGGTAATGCATCCAAAAAGTTATCGAGATGTCTAGTCTGCATCTCAACATCAACCCTACTAGTTTTTTTTCTATTCAAGTTGGCATTGTTTTGTGATGGATGCATACCGTAACGACCTTTTTTAACCCATGATTGAACCGTAAATGAACCCAAACAAAGGGTGTTGAGGAACATGATTCGACATACAGGCCGTCGAAGTGTGTTCCCATGCTCATCATTTCCTGGTAGTGAAAATTGGAGAGTATTACTGCGTCTAGACGTATTTTCTGTAGTATTTCGTTTTGTACTTGTTGTATGGACGTTAGTAGATACAAAAATTTTTCTCTGGTCCCATGTTAGGTCGGACCAAAAATGGTGAAATAGATTTTTTCTGTCTTCGTCACTTATCTGTTCACATACCCTTTTCTCTTGCTTCTTTTGCAGAAGTTTGATTCACACCTTACTCCCAATATTCTTTCCGGTCGCATTTTATTTTGTTTCATTCTTTCATGTTTTGGATTTGTGTAACCCAAGTATTTTTTGCCTTGCATCCTAAGTAGTTTGTTATAATTTTTTTCCATTGCCCTTTGTCTCCTTTTCTTTTACGTGAATTTCCTTCTCTCAAGTCTCCATGGAAAACTTCTTGGGTGTATGTTACATCATCTGCGTCAGTTAGCAGCTCAACTGGAGAAGAACAAGGAGATACTGCTTCTTCGGATGGTTGGTAACTACTACTTGTATAATATTCTGAAAATTCACTCGAATTAGAACTTGAATCTGCTGAATTCAAGGAAGCGTCTTTTTGTGTCAATGGAAATGTTTGTGTTGAACATGGTTCAACGTTTGAAAGTGTTTTTGATAACTCAGTAGGTGTAGGTGTATTTAGTGTAATGTCACACTCCTCATTTCGTGAAGATATGGGTTGTTCAAATGGTGTAGTAATTGGAGGCGTAATTGATGGTGGTAAGGTCAGAGGCAACTGTGCATTACAACGGTCTAGAATCTTGCGAGTTCTAGGCAACATGTCTATCTGTAATGAAAAAACAATAACTACTAACTGTTATTTTGCGAAGCTTCATAACTTAATCGTTAGTATAATAATTATTGACCTGATATTAACAGTTATTAATCTATACGACTTAAAATACGTATTTCATTACAAATGTAAAAGATTAACATCATAATCATATCGTCATGACAGTCAAAATACTATTACTTTTAATTAGCCAAAGAACTGTTAAACACGGAAATACCTCCTATCTTAAATATGCCCTATTATACAAAAGTTAATTTACTTTACATTTACAAGAATACCAATACCTCCTATCTAGAAAACATGACTAAAAAAATAGTATGGCATCATAAAACCATACATTTTAACGCGAGTTATTAGTAAACTATTTATAATAAATACTATTTACAATAAACATGCTAAAATATACAATAAAACTTACATTTTGTTTTGGATTTGTTTGGAGCAACACGTGTCTGTCACAATATTAGTATAGGTTATACGGAAGATAGAAGTTGTTGCTTCTTTGAAAATTATGGATACATTTAGAAGGTATTGTCATACAAAGAGTTTCTCACATTACAGATTACGTACAGATACGAGTCATTGGCACATAATACATTTCGCTATACATTAGTAGATGGCGTAAAAACCTCATTTTCGACAAAATTGTTAGATAGGAGGTATTGGCGGTAAGCAGTCGATATGTGTGTTGTACTGCGCCACCGCCCGTCACAAAAACTCGTTTATACGATAAAACCATACATCGCCACGTGTATTTTTATTTGTACAGGGTGTTACAATTTAAAATAGTGTAAGTCTTTAACATTATGAAGATATACAAGAGTATGATATAAGGGGTTTAGAAGGCAATAGTACAAAGAAACCCGAATACTTGTTTATTTGCTATTACAAATCACTAACTATTCGCTATTAAGAGCGACTAAAATTCTTAAAATACTTGTCATGCATAAACCTTTAAGCACACATGAAAAACAACGTACAATATTGTATAAATAAATTGTATAAAAACTGTATAAAAAAGTAGATATAAATAAATAAAAGAGAAATAGAAGAAGTAGACAGATTCATATAACTATGGCCAAACAAGTAATGAATAAAAATCAAGATATTCAACAGTTACATTAAGAATATTCTCCTGCCTAGCGACAATCACAAAACGATTACAAACATTTTTTAATGCATCTTCTTCTTCTTATTATTCTTCTTCTTTTTATGTAGACATGCCTCTGTCTGCTTTTCAATGAGTCTCCAGTAAGTTGCCATTCCATCGGTTTCGTGGTCTTCCTACTGATCGTGTTCAAAGAAATACTGCTCAACGAAACAATGTACAGCCTCGGAACTGGATTGATATTATGGAGACGACTACGGCAAAAAATAAGGACAAGCGAAAAACATCCAAAACTCAGATGAGAATTACTACTTGTTAATACATCACTAAGAAAAATATTAAGAATATACTGGCCTGAGAAAATATCGAATTCAAATTTATGAAGAAATACAAAACAAAAGAAGGTCTCAATTACCATTAAAAGAAAGAAGTGGAAATGGACTGGACATACTTTAAGGAAATATCAAATTAACATAACCAGATAGGCACTCGATTACCAACCTTGCAGAAAAATAAGAAGAGGAAGATTAATGGCTAGCAAAGTACCACGACAAGAAAATCTGGAAGAATTGGAATGACTTGGAGAAAAGTTCAGCTTCAGCGCATAGCGACAAAAAGTGTGGGACTAAAGAGGCAATGAATGAAACTGATGATCTAGTCCATTACATACCTTCTTTTATTGGCTAAGAAAAACAAAAATATGTCCAATACTTAGGGTGACCATAATTTTTCAACAAAAAAAAACGTACATTTATAATTTTTAAGAAAATATGTACACTGCTAGTGCCCTAGGAAATTTTTCTGGTCAAAATTTTATGAATCTTTAATGAAACTAAAAAAGATTCTAACAGCGCAACCTGTGGGAATGAGACGACGGGGTAGACCAAAGCTGAGGTGGATGGATGGGGTAACACAAGATGCGGAGAAGATCGGATTCGGCAACTGAAAATTCAAGCAAGGGACAGAACAGAATGGCATAGAAAGCTTGAGAAGGTCGAGGCCCTCTAAGGGCTGTAGCACCAAGATGATGATGGATGAAACAATGATAAGAACGATTTTTTAATTAAACATAAGTACATAAAAATGTATGATAAATTTTAATAGTTAATTTTCTTTCGACGTTCCTTCCTGAACATCTTGGTCATCATTTTGGTACCAGTCGTACTATTTGGAACTATGAACGTCAGAACGTTTGGAACGTCAGAAGTTGTGGTTTACTCTTTGCAAACTGAAACTGTTGGAACTGAAACATTTCATTAAACGAAACTTTGAAGTTTGTGTAGACTTACATGATGGCTTTCAGAGTAGATATTTTTAACTGCGATTTGTTGGGACTCCAATAGTTATTGATATTTGAGAACAACCGCTCAATCGACGCAATGGTCCCGGCAGATAAAAAATAAACTCACATAGAATTTTGAGATTTTTCAAAGCCCTTTCTTTTTGGAAGATTTCGAACCATCGATCTTCTGTAGAAATATTTTTCGAATTCCTGTCTGTGATTTTATTTTCTGTAACGTAGGTTCGTATTAGACTAACTTCATCACTTCATTAAACAGTTCGCCCTGATTCAATATCGGACCTACGTAGTCTTTGAAAGCCTCACACGACGATAAAATTTCAGCCCAAGAAACTTGTTTTTTCAAGTTAACTCATCCAAATAGCTTTAGTTCACTTAAATTTTCACTCCAGTTTTTCAAATATGTTGAAACTGCAAACACACAATTTGAATAGAACTGCTTGACATGCGTGGTAAAGATATCTCGATAGTTCACACTAAGGTCAAGGTCTTCCATATTTTCAAGTTTTGAAAGGGACTTTCTTACTTTAAGCGGTAAAAATAACTTATTTAAGCGATTTTGAAGCTTATTTATAAGTTCGAAATACTCCAAAGCGGCTTCCATTGCGCTTATTTTGTCACCTTCTACATCTAAAATCACTTTGTGGAACAGAGACGCAATGTTATGCATAAACCACATCCATTCTTCACTGATTGGGTTTTGAAAAACCTGTTTTAGAACTGTTGGACAATTATCAATCGACAAAAAATATGCCTTCAAGGTATCGAACATTTGTATAATTGGTTCGATCCTACTTAGCTTTTATAATAATAATAATTCTGTTTGGAAAACATGTTTTTCTTTATATAAATAGGTTTTCTTTATACATATTTATATTGATCCAAATTTTTGGTTTTATCCTGGCGCATTCACCAGGATTAATAAAATACATTATACAAAAGAGGCAATTTTTTAAATAAAAAGGAAATATTGTTTAAGGAAAACGCAATCCATAACCATATCAAAGTAGTATATTTTATATTATTTTATTATTTATTAGATCATAATCATGAGATATAACTTTATCTTTTTGTTTTATGGTACCGTAGTAATATTTATACTGAATACTAGTTCCTCTCAGATTGCGTCCCTTCTAATGCACTATAGGTAGGGTGACCATATGTACTTTTTTTAGTAGGACAGTACAAGAAAACCTGGTGATTATGAACACATGGTTTCGATTACCACCCCGTAGATTGTATATCTGGAGGTCACCACAGGATAATAAACAAAATTGCATTAATTCAGATCGACTTTATTCTAACCAATTTAAGATTTAGAAATTCCATTGTAAGCGTTAAGACTTTTCTTGGAGCAGATGGCCCCTTAGACCATAACCTCTTTGTCTCATAAATGAAATTGAGAGTAAAAAAGATAATAAAATCGAAAAGTTCTAAGGCGAATACTCATTTACTCAAGATAAATGAAATCCGTGCCGAGGCTTCAATTCGTATCAATCAAGAAATGAAGAAATTAACATCAGAAATGAAAAACATTGAGAATGTGAACATTGTTCTTCTTCATCAAGTTCCGCTCCTATCGGAGATTGGAAATCATTCTGGCAATTACATTTTTGTTGGTTATGCGCCTAAATAGTTCAATAGAACTGCATCCAAACCATTCACGGAGATTGCGTGGCCACGAGATTTTACGTCTTCCTTAGTTTGTTCTGCCTTTGATTTTACCCTGCATTATATTTATTAGTAGTTCGTATTTTTCACTGTACCCCAAGTATTCCAATTTTCTGATTTTTATTGAATTTAAAACTTCGCATTGTTTTCCTAGTTGTTCGAGAACTTGTTCGTTTGTTTTGCGATCCATCCATAATATTTTCAAAATACGTCGGTTTTCACCACATTTCGAATGCTTTTATTTTTTTAATGTTAGATTTTTAAGTGAATTTTTAAGTGAATTTTAAGTGAAGTGAAGTTTATGTGAACATTAGGTGGAGCAAAATCCAAGATTCTGTTATAAAAATACAGAAAGCCGAAAACAAAAAAGAAAATATAGAAACAAAACCACAATAAGTACAGAAAAAAACATAAATTAATAAAGAACAAAATAAAAGAGGCTAAGGAACAGTGGGTGATGGAAAAATCTGGCAAGACCTCTGGGCCAGATGAAGTTCATATTGGGCTGATTAAACTTATAGACGAAGACAATTTAAGTGCCATCAGAGAGCAATATAGAGTAGCCTTTTTGAAGATGAGGAAATTTCTAGAGTAACCAAAGACTCAATCTGCAAATCCGATATCGGATGGTAAAATGTTTTATTAACTATCCACACAAATGTTGACTTAATGAGAAAACTGGAAGCTTTTGAGATGTGGCTTTTTAGAAGAATTTTGAAGATACCATGGACCGATCATATTACCAACGAAATGGTGTTGCACAAAATGGGAAGAGACAGAGAACTTTTGACCACCATTAAAAGGCGAAAGACAGCATATTTGGAGCACATACTTAGAAATAATAAGTACGAGTTCTTGTAGCTGATTATGAATTTTTTTGTTATTCTATTGGATTGCATCCTCATCAGATGCCCATACCAGTTCATTTGTCTCTTTGCTATTTTGTTCATTATTGGTTCCTGGTTGGCCATTCTCCTAATAGTCTCGTTGCTTGATCTATCCCATTTTGTCTTTCCAACTATCTTTCTTAGATGTCTCATCTCCATTGCGTTTATCCTGCTCTTATGTTTTTCCAGAATTGTCCAGTTTTCACTTGCATAGAGCACAGTCGGTATCACTATTGTGTTATATATTTTTATTCTTGTTTCTCGTGCAAGTTCTCTTTTTCCCATTATTGGGGCTAACACATAGTATAACTTGTTTGATTTCTTTGCTCTATTTGTTAATTCCCAGTCTATTTTTCCGTCATTAGTTATTACACTTCCCAGGTATTCGTAAGTTGTTAGTATTTTCAATTCTGAGTTTTTACACTTTATATTTATTTGATTATCTTCCTTATCTCCTTTGCCGCTGATTATCATTACCTTACTTTTTTCCTCGTTTATCTCCATTTTTAGATCTTCTATTTATTCTACCCACATATTCATTAGTTTCTGCATTTTATTCTCGGAAACTGCTATTAGTGCTATGTCGTCTGCATACATTAAGGACTCTATTGTTACCGGTTGTAATCTGTGGTAACCTATTGTTGTCTGTAATTGATTGGTTCTGACTCCAGTGTTTCTTATCAATTCGTTCATTACTATTATGAATAGCAAAGGGCCGAAACTATTTCCTTGTTTATTACTTTTCTTCCAATTAAATGCTTCCGATCATTTTCCTGTTATTTGTACCCTTCCTTTTACCTCTTTGTAAGCACTTTTTATAATTTTTATCAATGCATTAGGTACATTTCGTACAAATACCTTGGAGCATGGATTACAGAAGATACTGATCAGACAAAAGAAATAAGATGCCGCATTGAAATTGCGCGGTCAACTTTTAATAGAATGAGAAAACTTTTTTGTAATCGCGATATCAATATATCGCTCCGGATAAGAATGCTTCGATGTTATATTTTCTCTACCCTTTTGTATGGAGTTGAAGCTTGGATACTTGAAAAAATCCAACATTCGAATCCAAAAACCTAGAAGCATTCGAAATGTGGTGTTACCGACGTATTTTGAAAATATCTTGGATGGATCGCAAAACAAACGAACAAGTTCTCGAACAACTAGGAAAACAATGCGAAGTTTTAAATTCCATAAAAATCAGGAAATTGGAATACTTGGGGCACATTAGGGATGGTTGGAACAGAAATTTTTCAACAACTGTTACAACCTGTTTCAGTTCCAAAAATTATCTGTTTAAAAAAAAACTGCTTCAGTTCCAAACTGTTCCAAGTCTAACACGGTGTTATGGGTCGTTTCAGTACCGGTTCGGTTTGTTCCAGAAAGGTTGTTGCATTAACAATAGACCATTGTATTTGTGGTTGTTTATTTTGAAAGTTTGAAGTTTTGTCGCGAATCTACAATTCACAGTTTACAATCATGGTTTATGTGCATGCAAATACTTTCCACTCCACTGGAACTGCAACAACTATATAAAAGCACAGCAATGCAACACCGGTCTCTGGAGCAATTGTAAATACACTGGTCTGTTGTGTGATAAAAAACTGTTATATTGGAACAGGAAAACTTATTGATCAATATATGTTCCAATCTGTTCCAAATAAAAACCTGTTTCGAAAAGAACAGATCCTGTTCCAAAGTGGCATCTCTAGGGCACATCATGAGAAGCAACAAGTACGAACTACTAAGGAATATACTTCAGGGTAAAATCAAAGTAGAAGAAGCGTAGGAAGACGTAAAATCTCGTAGCTACGCAATCTCCGTGAATGGTTTGGATGCAGTTCAATTGAACTATTCAGGCGAGTAACCAATAAAATTATAATTGCCAGAACGATTTCCAATCTCCGATAGGAGTGGAACTTGAAGAAGAAGGTACATTTATTTTCCTCAAGCATTTCCCTATAATATGTCTTTCTATCGTGTCAAATGCTGCTCTTAGGTCTATGAATGCTAATACTAGTTTTCCCCCGTATCTATGCTTCTTTCTATTAGGTTTCTAATAATATATATGTTGTCATTTGTCTGTCTTTCCGGTCTAAATGCTGTTTGTTCTTTTCCCAATACCATTTCTACTTCTTGTTATTGTCTATTATTTTCGTATATATTTTTAAGTATACCGATGACAGACCTATTGCTTTATAGTTGTCGCAGTTTACATGTTCTCCTTTTTTGTATATTGGTACGATGATATTATTCTGCCAGTCTTTAGGGATTGTTTGTTTTTCCCACGCCTCTTTATATATTTTCCATAGCCAGTTTATTCCTTCTTCTCCCATGTATTTTACCATTTCCGGTTCAATTTCATCATCTCCACCTGCCTTGCCTACTTTTTATATTTGATCATCAAAATCCACAAGGAAAACAATTCCTGTAGCTGGCTGTATACCACGTATCACAAAAAAGAGGTTAGTCTTCGTAAATCGGTATATTTATTTAAAAACCCTTAAAAGGGCTACATCAAAAAACAAACGTTTTCGGACAAAACAGTCCATCATCAGGTTTAAATTTTTTAAAATTGCAAGGTTATAATGCCTGAGCCACCAAAATACCTGGATAAAAACCCTTTAAATTACATATAGTTGTAAAATATTATACATCATGTTGTAAAAAAACTGTGATATTCAGTATTAAATTAAATTTGACTTCAGGTAACATACAAGGCTGAATTGAGTTCCAGAGCCGGAGAGTAAACCTCTTCACACGGAGAAGTTACCAGCTGTTCCGAAAACGTTTGTTTTTTTTTATGTAGCCCTTTTAAGGGTTTTTATAAATAAATATACCCATTTACGAAGACTAACCTCTTTTTTTATTTGATAATCCTCTATCTACTTACTTCTCTACTTATTTGCTTTAGCTCTGTGTTTTCTTCGCCTTCATTGTTTATATTGTCTTCCTTTATCAGTTCGGTATCAAATTTTTTCTCATAATATTCTTTCCATAACCTAGCTACTTGTTCTGGGCTTATTTGTATTTGGTTTGAAGTATCTCTTACTGCGTTTATTTCCTTTCGTTTTCCTTGCCTTATGTATGGTACTGTCGTCCAAAAGTTTCTATTATTTGTTATATATTCTTCCTGAATTTCTTCTCCAAATTCTTTCCATGTTTTTGCTTTTGCTTGTGTTACTGTCTTTTTTACCAATCGTCTATGCCTATAGTATTTTTCTTTTATCTTCTTTTAATCCCGTTTCTGCTACTTCTCTCCCGTTCCCGTATTAGCTTTGATGAGTCATGCTCTAAAACTGTTCTTAAAAATAATCCATAATAGGATCTATAGGAAATTAGACGTAGACATCAGTAACACTCAGATGGGATTCAGAAAAGTGCTGGGTACAAAGGAGGCTCTGTTTGCAATGAACGTTCTCTCACAGAGATGCTTAGACATGAACCAAGAAATTTACGCCTGCTTTATTGATTTCGAAAAGGCCTTTGACAAAGTACAACATGAACCACTAAGACAAGTTCTAATAAAGAAAAATATAGACAGCCGAGATATTCGAATTATATGCAATCTATATTGGAATCAAACAGCAAATGTCAAGGTTGAGGGCAGACTAACAGAAGAAATTCAAATCCGTCGAGGAGTCCGGCAGGGATGTATCTTATCGCCACTTTTATTTAATCTGTATAGTGAAGCTATCTGTGACCAAGCACTCGAGGAAGAAGATCTTGGTCTGATAATAAATGGTGAGACGATCAACAATATAAGGTATGCTGACGATACAGTTCTTCTAACAGGAACGCTAGTAGAACTACAAAATCTCGTTCAAAGTCTTAATATATACTGTAACAGTTACGGCTTGAAAATTAATTTAAAAAAAACTAAATTTATGGTAATCACGAAATCAAAGAACATCAGAGCTAATCTTGTAATAGACAATACAATGATTGAACGTGTGCCCTGTTATAAATATCTAGGTGCTTGGATCACAGACGATACTGATCACACAAAAGAGATTAGATATAGAATAGAAATCGCTAGATCAGTCTTTAATAGAATGCGCAAACTCTTTTGCAATCGTGGTATCAATATAAAGTTACGAATACGAATGCTGCGGTGTTATGTCTTTTCTACCCTGTTATAAGGAGTTGAGGCTTGGACACTAAAACAGTTGACCATAAAAAACATCGAAGCTTTCGAGATGTGGTGCTATAGGCGCATTCTCAGAATATCATGGATGGACCGCGTCACTAACACGCAAGTACTCCAAACAGATAGACAAAAGATACGAAATTCTAAATGAGATAAAAACTAGAAAGATGGAATACTTGGGGCACATTGTGAGAGGTGAAAAGTACGAACTTTTAAGAAACATCATGCAGGGCAAAAGAAGTGTGGGAAGAAGAAAAATCGTGGCTTCGTAATCTACGTGAATGGTTCGGGTGTAGTTCGATTGAACTTTTTAGGCGCGCTGCTAACAAAGTCGCAGTGGCCATGATGATTTCCAATCTTCGCTAGGAGTGGCACGAGAAGAAGAAGAAGAATCCCGTTTATATATGTATTTTTTCCATGATATTTTCTTCTTTTTTATTTCTGTCTTTACTTCTTTATTCCACCATCTTGTCCTTTTCAACTGTTTATTACATTGTTTGATTCTACACACTTCAGTTGCTGTTGTCTTTAATACTTCACTGCAAGTATTCCATCTTTCTTCCATTGTCCATGTTTCTTTTTGGCACTCTATTTGTCTCAGTCTTTAGTTAGTTTCCTCCGTGTTAAATTCTCGCACACTTTCTATCTTTAGTTTGTTTACATTTACTTTCTTGTACTCTTTTTTTCCACTTCCTCCATTTTATCATCCTCCAGTTTTGCAGTGATCGTCCTGTGTTGTATAGACAGTTCCGGTTCCTTTTCCGTTAAGATGTTATTTTGTTCTAGGTTTCTCGTATAGACTATATAGTCGATTAAGCTTTTCGCATTTCTCTGTTCAGCCAAAAATGTATCATCATCATCATTATTTGGCTCTACAACTCTAGGTGAGCCTTGGCCGCGTTTACTATTTCCCTCCATTGTTGTCGGTCCTGAGCAGCTATTTCCCACTGCTGCACTCCAATTTTACGTAGATCACTGACCACTGCGTCCTTCCATCTCTTTCTTGGGCGGCCAACTGACCTTCTGCCATCGAGCCTTTCCCAGAATGTGGTGTTCAGAAGTCTTTCGTTATTTGACCTTAGGACGTGACCCGTCCATCTTATTCGGTTTGCTTTAATGTAGCGGACTATGTTTTCATCTCCATATATTGTCTGGAGTTCATTATTGTGTCTTCTTCTCCAACTTCTGTTGTTTCTTCTCTACAAGGCCCACAGATAGTTTTGTCAAATATACATATTTGACATATTTTGTCATATTACAAATGTACATTTGTCGTTAATGGTTTGTTCACTGAATGTGTTTCCTATTATCAGGTCATTGGTTCGGCAGAATTCCAGCATTTTAATTCCATTTCTATTTAATGTTTCTTCCCCATATTGTCCAATGCATCCTAATCCCCTGTTAATGTCCTTACATATTCTTGAATTCCAATCGGTTAAGATTATTATTTTTTCTCTTGTCTCTTTTAATTTGTCTAATTCGTTTCGGAATTCGTTGTAGAATTCTATCATCTCTTCTTCATTTCATTACCTTCTATTAGTCCGTATATTTATATTATTCCTATCTTGTCTTTTAATTCTATTTGGACTGTGATTTTGAATTTTGAGCTAATTTTTAAAATTTTATTGGGAATGTTGTGTAAAATTTTACTGTTTTCAGAAGGAGAAAAGGAATGATTATTAAATTTAATGTGATATCCAAAGTTTGATTTTTCTGGGTTATTGAGGTGTTCTTTGATTCTTTGATTCAGAGTTCTCATTGTTCTACCTACATAAGTCATATTACAGTCACCACAGGACAGCTTGTAAATGGTCTGCCTATGGTACAGATATGTGGATATTTTAGCCTTTATAGAAGGCCCACCTTCAGAACCTCACAATATTTTGTCAATAATTAATAATCTACATCCTGCAATTAATTTTACCTTAGAAGTAGAAAGCAACAACGATATCAACTTTTTAGACCTAACTATCAAAAAGAATACTTCCTCCTCTTCTTCTTTGCCTACACTAGAATTTTCAATATTCAGAAAACCTACTCAAACTGACCATATGATACCAACATCATCAAATCACCCTTTTCAACACAAGATGGCAGCTATTCAATGTTATGTCCACAGACTTCTTAATATCCCTATGTCTCAAGAAAATTACAATAAAGAAATCTCCATCATTAAACAGATAGCAAACAACAATGGTTTTCCTTCTACTACTGTTGATAAAGTCATTAGAAAATCTATACTCAAAAAGAGACTAAACCAAGCTTTTAATGTTGATAAAAAATCCAACACTACTTCCATATATAGATCCTTAACTTACTTAGGACCAATTTCAGAAAAAATTTCAAGAGTACTTGTTTAATAAAATTAGTGACTTAAACATCTCTTTTAAAACCAAATATAACATCAAGTCCATCTTCAGCAAGACCAAAGACAAAGTTGACAAACTAAACAGAAGTGGTATTTTACAAGCTGTCCTGTGGTGACTGTAATATGACTTATGTAGGTAGAACAATGAGAACTCTGAATCAAAGAATCAAAGAACACCTCAATAACCCAGAAAAATCAAACTTTGGATATCACATTAAATTTAATAATCATTTCCTTTTTCTCCTTCTGAAAACAGTAAAATTTTACACAACATTCCCAATAAAAACTTTAGACTCATGAATCTCTTGGAAGATCTAGAGATATCCAAAGAAATGAAACTAAACCCTGATTGTTGCTTAAACACACAAAATCAACCTCAATTGCAACTATAAACCTCTTTTTAATTTATTATGGGAGACTTTAGAGGAAGAAGGGTGAACTCATGCAATCTTATATATATTTTTCATACTTTTATATTTTTTAAACAAATTTTAAACTTTATTTAGAAATTTTACAACATTTTGTAATTCATTTGACAGTTATTCTTAATTGAAACATGAAAATACATTCTTAAAAAATTTTTTATGCAAATTTCTTACAATTTCCCATCAAGAGATACAATTCTCAATACACTTAAGTATCAGATAACGTAACATTAATACCATGTTTTCTTCTTTATATTGTTGTTGAACAATTTGAGACCTTGTTTCTTAAGGATGGCTGTCAGATTGAACATACATTGACCTTGAGCAATGACTTGAGTGAATTACAAACTAATGTCATTCTGTATGATGTGATGAACACATAAAATTTAATTTAAAAACTTAATTTTTAGAAAGTCTTTGATGACTATTAGTAATTCCAAACTACTAAATAATTTTGTAAGAATTTAAAAAACAATCTCTATTTCCTATATATGACATTTGTCAACTGTCACTTTTGAAAAATCATTTAAAAGGACCGACATTTGATTTCATTAGTTCTATTCTGTCTACGTCCTCACATCAATCAATGGTCGGGTTCTTACACCCGTACCATGACAAACATTTTTTCAATTTTTTTAACGTGTTTGTGAAGTCCAGTGTCGGCTTTTTATATGTTTTTTATATATTTTTTTATATGTTTTAAGAATTTCAACACCTAAAAAATCATAATTTTGAAATTTATTATAAATTTTTTTGAAAGGAAATGAGATCTCTCCTTTGTAGTGGTATTTAAAAAATTGACGTAAGTTAAAATTATAATCTTTACCAATTAGTACTTATAAGAACATTTTATTGTAGCATAGCTCTGATGATGCTAAAATGATGAGCGCTCAGCTAGGAATTGCCTAAAATATACACACTTCAAAAATACTTTTCTGCATTTTCTTTCGACTTGTCATAAGTGTGTACAAAAAAATATCAGTCTTTTGATTAATTTTTAAATTATTTGCCTAAATTATCTTTTAAAACATTAGATAACTTATAAACTAACAAATATTAAGAAAAAAAAACTACGTTAAGAAAGATAGAAGTTATTTCCATCAGCAATAAATTCGGTATAAAATAACACCGGACAAATGGCATGCATCAGTTCGTTGTTTGCGAACGCTCCATGTTTTCCACGCAGAACAATTAATCAGTTTCCCGTTTTTGAAACACACCTGCCGGCTTTCCCACTATGGGAGTTCGTTATCACCAGAACACTGCAAAAGTACAAGATCATAAGTAATCTTTGATCTGAGAAAACAGCAAGCAGTTGAATCCAAGAACGGGGAATACGCCACACAAAAGGTTTATCCACAAATCACTACACCAATCAGTAGCGTAGGCTTTGGCTGATGGGCTGAACAAAAAATCGTTTAATACAATTCAATAACATACTACATGTTCATTTGCAGACTTACTATTTTTACAATTCAGCTTAAATATCAAGTAACTTATATACAACTTATATATAAGTAAATTATAATTATTTTATAATTTATTTTATATAAATATTTTTTTGCGCATTTCTATGATATCTACTGTAATTAATGGAAATTCATCACAATTTTAATACATTAATTTTCACTTTTCGATTTCCACTTTGGAAATATCCATGGTAGAAATAATCTAATGGCTTTTTCCACCTTTGTTATATATATATATATATATATATATATATATATATATATATAAGCGAGGTTCCTACAGCCTCTGCCGTTTCTCGCATTTCAATCGCCATCGTTTTCTGTCCATCCATTCGTCTTCTCTGATGGCTCTATCTCTCATTATGTGCCGTACATTTTCTTCCCAGGCAACTGAAGGCCTTCCCCTTTCTTCTTCTTTGTTGTGGTATGTAATTTAAAGCTTTCTTTGGCCATCTATCTTCATTCATTCTTTTCACGTGACCATACCACACTAGTTGTCTCGTTTCAATTCTATCTACACTGGAATATACAGTATTTGTCCTCCTTCTAATATCTTCATTCCTGATGTGATCTTTTTTGGATATACCACACGCTCTCCTTAGAAAATCCATTTCTACTACTTCTATTCTTTTTCTATCCTTCTGCGTTATCTGCCAAACCTCTGCCCCATAAGTCATAATAGGCTCTACCAAGGTTCTATAGATTGTCAATTTCGTTTCTTGTCTAATATCTTTAGACCAAAGTAGAGAGTTTAGAATGTTTACCATTTTTTTTCCCTGCTGTGTTCTGTTTTCGATGTCTCTTTGGTAGTGCCTTCTTTAGATATTATAGATCCGAGATATTTATATTCATTGCATGTTTTTTGTGTTTCTAATTTCTAACTCTGGATCTTCTTCACCATCTCCTATTTTAAGATACTCTGTCTTTGCCATATTCATATTGAGGCCCCATTTTTCATATTCTTTCTTTAGTTTTCTAAACATGTAGTCCATGTCTTCCTCGTCATTCGCTACGACTACCTGATCATCTGCGAAAAATAAAGCTGTTAGACATTCACCACCGCCTATGTCTATTCCCATTCCGGATACTTGTTTTCTCCACTGCTCTAGCGATGATTGAATATATATTTTAAACAGGGTCGGAGACAGACAACATGCTTGTTTAAGCCCCTTGGTTATTGGAAATGATTCAGATATTAAAGTTTCCTTCTTTAACGACACTTCTTGCATTTTTGTATATATTTGCGATAGCATCCACATACTCTCTACTGAGACCTACTTTCGTCAATGTATAAAATAGTTTTTTTCAAAGGTACCGTATCATATGCCTTCTCTAAATCTACAAACAATAGGTGGGTAGATAGATTCCTTGCCTTCCGTTTTTTCGATTACCTGCTGCAGAACGAATATATTATCAATGCACGATCTTCCTGTCCGAAATCCATTTTGTTCCTCTCTATGTCTTCATATTCTGATTCAATTCGTTTTTTTATATTCGCCGTACAACCTCCCAACTGAGCTAGTAACAGTTATTCCTCTATAATTAGAGCAACTTGCGTTTATCCCCTTTTTTGTATATTGAGCTGATGTATCCAACATTCCAATCATCAGGGATATTTTGTCCTTTTAAGTAAGCATTTATTATAGTTTTACCATCATCTCGTGTAATATTTTTGGTCCATACTTTACCAACTCAATTGGGATTTTTCAGGTCCTGCTGCTTTACCGTTTTCGATCTTTTGAGGGCATCGCTTAACTCTCTCGGTTGTTATCTCAATTATTTGTGTATGTTCAGATATTTCTTCCATTTCGATATCTTGGAATTTACGTCTATCCTCTGTCAATAAGACCTCATAATGCTGTTTCCACTGTTTCAGATCTATTAATTTTAAGTTAGATTTTTCCTTTCCTTCCCTCCGAGAGACTTTATCACCCTTCCACGCTTGCCCAACTCTTGTTCCACCCATATACCTATCCACCTCTGCACATCTTCGATCCCACATCTCATTTATACTTTTCACTACTTCTCTCTTTTTACATCTCGATTTAATTTCGTATATACCTTGTGATCTTCCTCCTTTCTCGTTGATATCCATTTCTGATAAGCAGTTTTTTCTTCTTGTTTACTAACGTTTGCATATTCTCCCACACCATTCTTAATTTTTTGTTTCATGTTTGTCTTTATACCCCAAAGCTTCACTTGCAGCCTCATGAATGTACTTTTTAAGTTGTTGGTATAATTCTTCCGCTGTTATATTTTCTCGATCCACATTTTGTAATTTTGTGACCAGTCGTAATTTGTAAAGAAATTTTGTTGAATCTTCTTTTAAGCTTTCTAGGTTATATTTAGGAGATGTTACTTTTTGTCCCTTTTCTATATTCTGTACCTGAGTGTTATTGTTTTTGCGATAGTTAACTATCACATTGGCCATAAGTAAATGATGGTCGGATCCACATTCTGATCCACGGTATACCCTTACGTCAGTTGTTTTCAGCTGGAAGTTTGACGTTGGATTACAAAGTCGATTATCGAGCGCAGATTCCTAGTAGGTTGTATCCATGTAAATTTGTGGATGTCTCTATGTTGAAAAAATCCATTCATAATTTTGAGAGACATTATTTCACAAAATTCTCTAAGATGCATTCCGTTGTCATTGGTTATTTGTTCTCCATATCTTCCTACGACTCTGCTATTTTCTTCTGTCCCTACACTCTGCCGTTTAAATCTCCTAGTATAAAGATTTCACAGTTTTCTTTAACTTCAGAGAGTATTTCATTCATATTGTCGTACAAATCGTCTTTACTTTCTGGATTTGCATCTTCGTTTGGGGCATATACTCCGACAATTACGATATTGTGCCCATTCTTTTTCATTTCCAGTATTAGTAGTTGTTCATTTACTTCAGTCCACGATTTAATGTTGTTTTTAAGATTTTTTCGAATGGCAATAGAGACTCCCCTCTTAGCTATGTTATCTTTACTCACTCCACTCCCTGTAGATATGTAAATATTCTCCTATCTCTTCATTTCCTTTTTCCCTTTTTCTT